>CM053787.1:1033451501-1034051501 GCA_028749045.1 Cupressus sempervirens | reverse complement strand
AAGTAAACTTAAGTAAAGTGTAAATAATTATTATTTACACTAATAGAATGTAGAACTAAATTTCAACTCAATACCCATCTTCTTCCACAAAGTCTTTAAAAAATAACCAACAAACTTATATTCTTTGTTCGAAATAATGCTTCTTGGTAATCCATGCACTCTCACAATCTCTTTAAAGAAAAGTTCAACAACATGCTCATCATCTGATGTCTTCTTACATGGTATGAAATGAGCCATCTTAGAAAATCTATTCAACACAACAAATATATAATCATACCCCTTCACTATCCTAGGTAATCCAAGAACAAAATCCATA
Organism: Cupressus sempervirens; assembly: GCA_028749045.1. Lineage (NCBI taxonomy): Eukaryota > Viridiplantae > Streptophyta > Pinopsida > Cupressales > Cupressaceae > Cupressus > Cupressus sempervirens. The sequence continues at coordinate 1,034,051,185 of CM053787.1, read as the reverse complement.
CTGATGTCACTCCAAGGTTTCTCAAGAATAGTAATAGGTGTATACAAACCATTATTTTGACTCACTCCTTTTGCAATTTGACAAACTCCACAACTCTTTACAAATTTATGAACATCCTTATACATTTTTAGTCAATAATACTTCTCTTTTAGCAAACTCAATGTCTTATTAATTCCAAAATGTCTAGCCAATCCATGACTATGCTTTTCCTTAATTAGATTCAACCTCATATAACTTCTAGGAATACACAACTAAATACCTTTGAACAACATACCTTCTTGAATGAAATACTCATCATACTTATGTGATCTATCAAATTTGGTGCTTTACACTCTCTCCATGCCTTAGAAAATTAGGGTTAGTATCATATAACTCTTTCATTTCATCAAAACCAAGAACTTCAACCTTCATCTCGGTCAATAAAGAACATCTTCTACTCAATGCATTAAAAACTCTTTTAGTAACTCCACTCTTGTGCTTATTGAAAAATGTAGAACTCTTTAAGTACTCAACCCACTTCATATGTCTCTAATTTAATTTGTGTTGACTTCCAAGTACTATAAAGCTTTATGATTAGTATACAACACAAACTCCTTAGGAATCAAATAATGTCTCTACTTCCTCAATGCTTGAACAATAGCATAAAACTCTTGATCATACACATAATACTTCCATTTAGCATCATTCAACTTCTCACTAAAAAAAGCAATAAGTTTACCTTCTTGACTGAATACAACTTCTATTGTACTACCACTAGTGTCACATTCAACTTGAAAGACCTTATTGAAATCAGGCAAACCCAATACAGGTAACTCAACAACCTTTTGTTTCAAAGTCTCAAAACTCTTATCAGCTCCATATGTCCACTTGAATTCCTTTTTATGTCCCTCACTTTCTCAATCATGGCATTACAAACATAACTTAAATTTCTTATAAAATTTCTATACTAGCCAAACCATGAAATGATCTCACCTCACCCTCATTCTCAGTTGTAGGTCATTCCAAAATAGCTTTAATGTTCTTTGGATCCATTCTCAAACCATCAACTAAAATAAAAAATCCTAAATACACAATCTCCTCTTGCATAAAAGAACACTTTTTTAGATTAATCATCAACTTTTCCTCTTTTAACCTCTGCAATACATGTCTAATATGCTCAAGATCTTCTTCCTTAGTCTTACTGAACATCAGAATGTCATCCAAATAAACAATTACAAATTTACCCAAGAATCTTTTCAGAACTTCATTCATCAACCTCATGAAAGTACTAGGTGCATTAGTCAAACCAAAAGGCATTACCAACCATTCATGCAAACCATCTTTTATCTTGAAAGTAGTTTTTCATTCATCACCTTCTCTAATTCTGATTTGATGATAGCCACTCTTTAAATCAATCTTGGTAAAGTATTTTGCTCCACTCAAACAATCCATTATGTCATCCATCCTCGACATAGGAAACCTATATTTAACTATGATCTTGTTAATAGCTCTGGAATTAGTACACATTCTCCATTCTCCATTCTCCATTCTTTTTAGGTGCTAATACAATAGGTACAACAAATGGACTCAAACTTTCTCTAATCAAACCTTTCTGCAATGACTCATGCACTTGTCTATTAAGTTGTCAATCTATATGCTACTTTGTTTAAAAATCTAGCTCCGAGAATCAAATCCATACAATGACTTATACTTCTTACTAGAGGTAAACCATCAGGAATATCCTTAGCAACAATATATTTATACTCATTTAGCAATTCTACAATTTCTTCTGGTACTCAACTACCACTATCTGTTGTCACTCTATCATTACCAACTTCTATTGCTCAGTTATTACTACCAACACTCGGTCCTCTAGGAACTATAGAAAAAAAAAATTGATTCTTCTTTACTTCCTTTTCAAATTTCTTTCCATTAACCATGCAAAATTTTATTGTAGTACAACTGACCTCATCCAGATTTTCAATTAAAGGAAGCAATATTTGTTTCTTCCCATTTACCCAAAGAGTATATTGATTCAATCTTCAATCATGCATAACATATCTATCATATTTTCAAGGTCTACCCAAAAAAATATAACAACAATCCATGGGCATAATATCACATAAAACTTAATCAAAGTAATGTCCAATTTTGAACTTTACAATATTTTCCTCACTTACCAATATCTTACACTCATCTTTGATCCATGAAAAATGATAAGATTTGGATGTTTCAACCTTTGCATCTGCAACTTTGTAACTAGCTCTTTTGTTTCCAAATTTGTAAAAAACTTCCACTATCATGATCACCTTGTAGCATTTTCCATCCATCTTACATCTAGTCTTGAAAAGACTTCTTCTAAGAATAGGGTCCTCATCACTTCCCTTATTACATAAAGTTCTTCTCACCATCAAATTTTCTCCAGCCTCAGGCCCGCTTGGTGAACTCTTAATGTCTTCTTGAATCATAACATTTCTATTATTCTGCCCACTTTCAGAGGATCTACATTCAAAATATCTATGCCCTTCTTTACCACATCTAAAATAATTACCATAGAAACCACCTCTACAATAAGAATTACCCATTCCTCGGTAAGAATTAGTACCTCGTCGATAAGAATTACTAGCTTTCTAGTTAGTCTTCTCTAAGTCATCATTCTTCCATTCAGATTTTCCTTTATCTTGCACAAAATTTTTAGATCTACTGTCTTCACCGTAATATCTTCCTTTGCCTCTCTAGAATATACCACCTCTACCTCTTTGTTTTTTTTATGCTTCTTTATCAAGATATCCTCAGATTTCAAGGCATAGTGATATGCTTCTTCTACACTTTTTGATTTCACAAAACTTATTTCATCCCGAATTTTGGATCTCAACCCATTTATGTACCTTGCAATTTTCTCAACGTCATCCTCCACATGTCCAAATCTAATGTCCAATCTATACAAATCCTTAGTATACTCCTTTACACTCATGTCTCTTTGTCTCAAATATAACATCTTTCTCAACAAACTAACTTGGTAATTAATAGGAAGGAATTTGTTCTTCACCTTGTTCACCATCTTCAGCCAAGTTTTGATCTTCTTCTTTCCTCTCCTTTGTCTATTAGTTTGCAAATGCTCCCACCATAGTGAGGCATGACCTTTCAACCTAGTAACTTCAATCTTCACCTTCTTATTATTAGGAGTGTTCTCATACTCAAAGAAATTCTCCATATCTAAGATATAATCTAACACAACATTGGAATCTAATTTTCATCATAAGGAACAACTTCTACAATAGGCCTCGAATGTGCCCTGGATAATAATCTCGATAATCTTTCCTCACCTTGATCTTCTTTAGGTTCTAGATTATGATTTGGTTTTATTGCTTCATCATTACTTACATCATCAAGATGTGCTCCTCTCCTCTGGGCTGTCTCTACAACATCTAATCTGGCTACAATTTGTCTCAAAGTATCTAATATTGCATTATCAACATTTTCCCTACCTTGAAGCATCTTGACAAATCAGGTTCCTACAAGATCATAACCCTAGGTCAAATCCATAGATTTGTAACCCTACAACCAAATCCAAATTAGGATTCTACACGATCCAAAGTCTTGGTACAAACTACCTCACACTTCAGTGATCTTCTTACACACTTAGGAACAACCAAGCTCTGATACCACCTAATGCAGGAGAAAGAGAGAACAACTAGGGCCAAAGGCACACCCACCTATCCAATCTACCCTACACGAGTCAACATAGTACAAAAAAAATAACAAAAGAACAACACCAAGGAGAGAAGGAACAAAATATTTATATATTTGTCAAATAATCAGCATGCATGCCAAGCCATAAGGCCTTCTAGGTTATGACCAATTACAATATACATCTTCCAGATCATGATCCAATTTCAAGTTTGCACTTCTAGACACATAAACCTATTCCCTTCTTCTTTGCATTCTCTCTCTCCCTAAACTCAATCTTAAACCTCCTTAAATACTTGCCAAAATGACTTACAAAAGATTTTAGGACATAGAAAAGCCACAAGTCAGCTCTCAATAGTTATTAACTACCTATACATAAATTAAATACAAAAAAGATAAACCCAAACTGGAACTAGACATAGACTACTCAATAAATGAAGACTTCACAAAATACTAGCACTCGACATCCACAAGAACTTGACATCCAAAGGAATCACTCGGCAGCTACTATGAACTCAACATCCTCCAATACTCATTAACAATGGATCACTCAGTAAACAAAGGATCACTCAGCATCTAAAGGAATCACTTGGCAACCAAAGGATCACTTGGTAGCAACTAAAAACTTGGTATCCACTAAATGCTCGGTAGCAACTAAATGCTCGACACCCACTAAGAACTTGGCACCAACTCATAGAATGAGCAAAAAATGTAGGATTACAAGGAAACCAAAGATGCTCCTACATGAAAGGTGGAGTTTCTAGATGGGATTCACATTTCTTCTATTTTGAATATTGTAGACTTAATAAAATATCATGATGATGGTGTAGAGGAGGAGTTGATGCTGGAGCCATGTCCAATTCCTACTTTTCAGAAGGAAGAGATTGAAGAAATTATGAATAGCCATGTTGGTTGGAGTACTATAAATATGTAGTATGAAGAATACCCAGTGAAGTGGAAAGGACAATCAATGGAAGATTCAACTTGGATATCCACGATGGAGGTTGCCCATTTGAGTTTTCCTCTACCAGCTATAAAGTAACAGGGCGACTTTTCAATTTACCCTATTTGTGTGATGTAGGAGCATCTAGTAGTGTAAGGGCAATCTTTTATCACCCAAAAATATGCTTAGTGTTAGTTTCTATTTAATGTGTTTTTATTTTTGGATACACATTTGGGTCGAAGAGAGATTTCAACTCTCATTGTTCCACTATTGGTTTTTTGGGTTAGTGTTTTAAAGAACCTTGGGATATGTGCCAATTAAAAAATAGGTTTTTTTAAAAAATTGAGCCATAATTATGATTAGTTAGAAGGTTTAAGTTGGAGGTATGATTATACTTATAATTTAGAGCACTCCAAAAAAAGAATTAGGTCAAAAGACTTTATGATTTGAAAGTTATCACAGTTTTAATTTGTCTGGAGACCCCCTAAGAGCACTTCAAAGTTATATTTGAGGCACTAAATGACCTCATATGGGGTAAAAAAATAGGGGATAAGAAAATCTTGTTTATATGAAATAGAATGCTTGGAGAGCTTTCCAAAAATATAAACGGTTCATCAATCGGAGTCCTAGATCAAAAGTTATGCTTGCTAGAAGTTGGACTATGATTTTTGAATTCTTCTAATTTTGCACCAACTTTTGAAATGTTTTCTAGAACCTTTTGTTTTGGAAATAGATGACAAATGGAATATTCTAAAATTTATTCCTAACCCTATACCTAATGCGGGTTACTTAAGGTCATTTTTGGCATTGTAAATGCAATTTTTCAGTGAAGTTTGGGAGAAGCTACTGTAAGGAGTGTTTTTCTCTAGAATCAAACAACTTTGTAAGCCCCTAGGCCATGTCATTGAGTCTATTTTTATTATACTTAATGTAATAGCATATCTCTTTTGATAATAATATTCCCCTTTTCCTATTATGTTCATTTTGTCTTGGGTTGTGCCCTCATCACAAAGTTTACATGACATAACCTTTTGTGCCATAGCCAATAATCTTTAGTGAAAATAAACATGTCTCATCAAATAAATTTAGGTAGAAAAAGTTACCTCTTGTTTGATCACCACTTCTAATCATTTTACCATCAACATAAAATATTTTGGCCTTTCTGTGATAGAATTCAACTCTTTAACCTAATAATTTTAATTGTGAAACACTCAAATGATTATAGTTAAGTCTTTCAACACATTAAACATTATCACATTTCGTTTTATTAGTTAGTTTAATTGTCCCTTTACCTTTCACAAAACATGGAACATAATTACCAAATTTAACACAACCACCCTTGCATGGTCCAATTTCCTCAAATTTACTTCTATTACTAGTCATGTGATTAGAGAAACCACTCTCAATTATCCATATACCACTTTTTTTCACATAAGATATTAAAGAAGTTTCCTCATCTTCATCAGAATCTTATTTCATAGCGCCATAAACTAGCTCTTCATCATTACTTTCATATTTAGTATCAGGTTCTTCTTCAGAAATATAAAAAGATTTCTTAGCTTTTTTCTTGGAGTTCTTGTTCTTCTTGAAGTCTCAATCATCTCTTCCTCCTTTGTACTTGCTCTCTTTTCTTGCATCCTTGCCTTCTCTATCAGGCCACCTTGCAACAATATGACCAATTTTGTTGCATGAAAAATAAATGATGGGAAGTTAACCTTTGTATTTACCTTTGCCTCTTACAAATCTCCTAGCTATTATTGCCTCAAGTTCATCATCTTCATCATTAGAAGTATCATTATTATTTTTCACATGTTTTTCTTTTCCTTTTTTGCTAAGAACTAGTTGTGATTGAAAAATATATCCAATAGTAGTAGGAGTCTAATTATCAAAATTTGACATCTCAAAAGCAATAAGCCTACCTATCACACCTTTGAGAGTTAGGTTATTACATGGTGTACACCTTAGTTCTTGTATTTCAAAAACCATAATAACATAAATAGGAAGTAGAGTTCTAAATACCTTTCTAATTATTGTTCCATCTTCAATCTTTTTATTAGCTCCTCTAATAGCATTGAAAACTTCTTTGATCCTTGTACAATATTGCACTATGTTATCACCTTTAGTCATTCTCATTTCATCAAACTTACCTCTTAGACTTTATGATTTGGCTCTCAAGACATTTCCATCTCCACCATAGATGGTCTTTAGTTTATCCTACATTTCCTTTGAATTCTTGCATTCCTTTAGGTCATCAAACTTAGCATAGCTTAGGGCTGAAGCAATCTCCAACACTGACTGATTATGCTCTTGCTTTTCTTTCAATTTTTGAGTAATCAAAGGGATTGTTTTTATGTCCACATATGTATTGTCTAGAAACTCCAATGCAACATCACTTATACTAGCTATGTGTAGTCTCATCAAATTCTGTCATGCAAAAAAATTTCCTTTGTTCAACTTTGGTACCTCTCTCTTGTATGCCATGATATTTAGCTTTGAGTACCTTTAAAATTCTCTTCACAAGCACCAATGCTCTGATAACAATTGTTAAAATATTTAAAATAAAAAAGGGGGGGATGAATCAATTATCCAAAGTCCAAGTGTACCAATTGGACAAACAAACACTTAACTTTTTTTAGATCTTATCATTCCATTGCTCATCCTCTACTGTGAACTATTTGCAATATTAATTGGCTATTCACTATTCTACAAAATAAAAGACTTATAGAATATAAACTTAAATCATTAAAGCATCACAATAATATACACACAAGTTTGACTCTATTACATGAAAACCCAATTTGGGAAAAAACCACCATGAGCATGTCACCAATTTTCACTCTTATGAAGTGAGCCCTATTAAGAGACAATCTTGTTAAAGGTTATAATACACACTGTTAAATGTAACCTTGTTAAAGGATTTAATCACCTTGCTAGGAGTGCCCTTGTTAAAGGAATTTAGGACATTCCATTAGAATGTCACTTGGTTAAAGGATTTATGGAGACTGTTAGGTCAACCTTGATTAAAGAATTTCAAATACTATTTACAATGGTTAGAAAGTAACAACAGGTTTAATCTGTTTAGTACAACTTACTTTCCATGTTTAGATCTTTGTTCAACTCTCAATACTAATTCACTTTCTAGCCTCCATTGTCATCTCAATAACATATTCACTTGACAACCCTTTGAAAAATCATCCTTAACTTCTTCTCAACTTAATTAAGCCTTCTACTTAGATTCACTAGTCAACAACATCAATAACAACTCCAACTCTTTGGTACTTCTTTGATATGCACACAACTACTCTGCATTGTATTCTTCTCTTCCATGCATACATATGCACAATTTTTTTTTAGTTCATCTCTATACATCTTTAAATAGGAAGTTCTTATCTTTTTCTACTTAATCAACATTTTTTCTGCTTAATCAACACCATTGATCTTAGGGTTCATGATTCGATCCATTAGATACAATGTATCTAATCACCATTTTGTTTATCTCTTCTTTTCTAGAAACTTCTCCTTGCTTTTATCTCTTAAATAATTTATGTAATCCTCTCTTGAAATCAAATGATCCAACTCATTGATCCTTATCTTCAACACGTTTCCCATATCCCAAGAAATCAACTTAGTCAGCTAGAAATTATGATTCATTGCAAATAGTTAAAATGTTGTTCCTCAGCCAACACTAAGTTCTGACACTCTATCATTAGTAAATTTCTTGGTCACTATAAAATTTCTTGTTGGACATCAACATTGTCACTCGATTGTTATTGATGTTCAATCAATGCTAAATTTTCTCAGCACTTATTGTGGCTCAGTTGACACTAGTACCACTTGACATGTTCATTAAAATTCCTTAGTCTTTTACTTTGTTGCTCGATCTATTAACCTCATAATGGTTTTTGAAACTTGAGTGCCAACACACTTAAACATATTTCACATTGGATGTCGAGTACATCATGCATGTCGAGTGATCTTCATGTGCCGAGTAGTTTTCAGATGCTGAGTGAAAATCAGATACCGAGTGAAGTATAAGTGCCGAGTGTTAACAAGTGCTGAGTAATATAAGGTGCCGAGCTACTTAAGGTTTCGAGTAATACAATTTTGTCAAGGTGTCGAGCTATCCAGGAAATAGCATGTACCGAGTATTTGCAATACTTCAGGAGCCAAGTAACTCAGTATATCAGCATAAGAGTTTGTAATTGCATAAACTATGATGCAAACAGTTTTTACAGCCGACATAAGGTAAATCTCGAAGGATTTAATGATGAGATCGAATCTTTTAATTTTCCTATGCAATTTGCATGCAGCCAATAAGAGAAATACTAAAGGCATGCAACCAATCAGCAATAGATAAGTATTGAGCGAAAAATGAAGATTGAATGTGGATCGTAGATCCATACCTAACCCTAAATTTTCAAATGTATTTATAAGGAAGATGAAACTTCATTATAAAATGTAAGAGGTAATAAAATAAAAGGTGTGAGAAGACATACAAGGGTTCGCAAGGAGTTACATTTTCAGAAGTGAGGATTATCAGATCACAAAAGGATCCAGATCAGAGTAAGCATAAAAAGTGCCTACAATTAGCAATCAAGGATTGTAATCAATCAAGTTTATTGTACCTAATACTCTCTAGCAATTGTATTAGAATGAAAATCCTATGGTGATAGGTTAGCTTAACAACTATTTTGATAAAATCTTTAACTAGGTGATTAAATCCTTTAACAAGGTGACACTTCATGTTAAGTGTTAAAAATCCTCTAACTAGGTCACTATTGACACAGTGTAAAGCCTTTAACAGGGCAAACCATCAGAAGTGGTTGAACAATATTGCTGCAGTAATTTTTGTGGGTATCATCCCCACCCCAGTTTTACCTTCTTATTCCTGGAGGGTTTTTGGGTTACCAAAATTCTAGTGTTATGATTTATTGATGCATAAGTTTTGTTACATGTTTATTTGATGTATTTACATGCATGCAACTTACTTTCAGCTAAAATTTTATTGGCTAAAGTTTGATACTTATGATTCACCACCCCCCTCTCATAAGTACTCTTCCCATATTTGAATATTCCAACAATTGGTATCAGAGCTTAATCCAGGTTCTCTTAAGGAAAGCCTAACAACTTGGAGGAAAAGATCTAAAGATGGAAACTTTCAAACTTGGAAAGATCATTGAAAATCAGGTGATAGATGTGCAACTTGCTTTGCATAGCTTGGAGGAATTTTGAAACAAGTTGAGAAACTCAATAAAAAAGAGGAAGGATTTAGCCATAGCTGAAAATGATATACACTATAAGGAGATTGATACCACCATCATATTTTCTAGTGGAGACACTAAAGAGTTTGATGCAGCAATAGTAGAACTGATGGAGAAAAATAAAATTCAAGCAGATGAGATAAGATCTCTCAAGATGGAACATGAATCACAAGCCATAATGATATGTGAAATTACTGAACACAAGAAAAGAGTAGTTGAAGACAAAGTGATGTTGGAAAATGACAAAAGAAATCTTGCAAACAGACTTGAAGAAAAGTACTGAACTGACAAGGATCTCAAACATGCAAATGGATACACTTGCCCAAATGATGAACCTTCATCATGAACTCAATGTAAAAGATATTGAGATCTCTACCTTGAAGATGCAGAATGAACAAATGCAGAATGAATTGAACAGAGAAAAGGAGGTAGCAGAGAATCTCAACAAATCAAGTGAAGCAATCAAATATATTTGAACAGTTGCTGAAATCACCAAAATCTTCTCATGATACATCAGGACTAGGATACAATAGCACTGAGGTTGGGGAATCATCAAAGAATTCTGAACAAAGAAGTGGCAAAGGTAAGAATTCAAAACCCACTTGTCATTTTTGTAATAAGAAGGGACATACAACTAATGTGTGCAGGAGTAGAAGATTTAATCAATCAAACATACCCAAAAGTTTCTGTCACAAGTGCAACATGCAAGGACATATGAAACAAAATTGCAGATCCAATATCAGAAGGACTCAAAGATTTGATGGACATTGTTATAATTGCAAAAAATATGGACACAGGGCATTTGAATGCAGATCAAAACCTATGTGGACATCAAATCAAATAGCAAAACCAGAAGGGAATGGAAGTCATTATCATTGGGATTACAACACCAGGTACATTTGTCATTATTGTCAAGAATATGGACATATACCATAGAACTGCATAAGAACACATTTCAAAGGGAACTACAAAAAATGGTTGAATCAAACTACATGTTTCAGTTGTTTGAAAACTGGTCATATTAGTAGAAACTGTCCTACAAAATCAAAGGCACCCAAGACTGAAGATAACAAAGGAAAACAAAAGATTGACATTGAAAGGATAAGAGGGCAAATGAACAAGACTTGGATAAAGAAATATGAGAGCAACACATCAAGTGGAGGGATCACTTCACCCAATGGGTCAAGTGATCACACTTTATCAAACTAAGCATAAGAAGTACATAGGACTGATATACAAAGCTATATCATACATAAGTCCCAAGACAAAGAAGCTAAGAAAAGTATAAATCTACATAAAACAAGATGTCAGGATAAAAGTAAATGTTGATGCCGAGTTAAAACAGATACTGAGCTCCCAACAATGACTGAGCTAAAAATTGATGTCGAGTTGGAAAACTCCAATGGAAGCCGAGTAAAGTGAAGAATAGTGGAAGCCGAGTTAGGTCAAAATTTCTTTAGAAGCCGAGTTGGCAGTTGAGCATTTAATGCAATGAAATTAGGGTATATTATTGTGATTTTAATCAATTTTTTGCATCATGATCAAGAAGCAAAGGAGAAGAAAGAGAGTTGAGTGACTTCATAGTAAGAATCCAGTATTTCAAGCAGATTGTAACTTCATTCAACACATTTTTCATCGATCTAAAAGTATTTTTGTCTGTGCTGAGCTACATAGTTTCATACCCATTTGTTGTATAAACCGTAGTTTACAAAAATGGCATCAAGTTCAAAGAAAGTCAAAGAAAAAGAGTCATTTGAAGTCTAGTTAGTTTGAAATGAAGTTAAGCAACCAGATTTCCACCCTATTCCCAAAGTTTTCTATAAAAATGACCCAGCTGGAGCTCTTTCTCACATTCCCCCAAAAGTTGTAATGGCTCAAGATGTGAGGAAATGTTACAATTGCAAGATAGGAGCCCTAGGAGACATGGAAATTAGACAAGCTTATGATAAACTATGTGTAGATGGAGTACTAAAAGAAGAATTTAAAATCATTGAAAGAAAGGGTTTGGCCCGAGTTTTAAATTTTCCTACCATATTTAAAACTGAATGGGTTAGACTTGTATTAAGCAGAATCCATAAAGGAAACTTATGGTTAGAAGACATGCCCATCAAATTGACAAAGGAAATTATACATAGAGTAACAAGGTACCCAACCCTAGATTGGTACAAGACACTAAGAAGTGAATCAAAGGAGGTCATTGAAAGGAATACTGGTGCACAATGGAACAAAAGAGGAATGACAATTCACACTATAAAGGATCCTCTAGTTGAGTTTGTTGTTAGAGTCATTGCTCACAAATTTTATCAATCCAGTAGACTCAACAGTGTACCATGCATTGCAGTATATTTAGGTTACAAATTGGTGAAGAAGGATCATACTTATGATCTTGTAGAATTGCAATTGCAACAAATAAATGAAAATCTAGCTACCATACGAAGAACAAAGGGCACATAATGCAAATTTGGAGCAATCCTAGTTTGCATATTCTTTTATGTACAGAATGAATTTCCTTCTTTTGGTAAAATAGCATGGAGGAATGACAGAACCATCATTGCACAAATTAATGAATATATTGAGCAAATGGGAGAAAATTTTGATACTTTGATGACAAGCTATTTTGAGGATTTCAAGAAATCCATGAAGCAAAGGTCAAGGGTACCAACATCCTTAGTAGAAAAGCATACTAATGATATATGTTTCTTAGTTGACATAGATTTTACTTATATTCAAGTAGTAATACCAAGAGTAAAATGGCTAAGGCCATTTGGTTATGCAATCAATATTGATGAAGCATCAGCAGCAATAACTGCATTATTGGTAGAGGAAGCAAATAAAAATGCACCACATTTTGGAACTTATGATGTGGTAAGATCAAAAATAAATATGAAATTAAAAACTACTTCCACACTCAAGAAGAAAGATAAATTGATCAAGAAGATCAAGAAGAAGTTTGGCAAGGAAATTGAGGCCGAGGTAGAAGAAGAAGAAGATGACAGTGAGGATGAAGATGAGCAGGAACAAGAGCCAATGGAGCTAACTCAAGGTCTTGGAGAAGACAAGGAGGAAGGTGCAAAGGAAGAAGAAGCCAAGGAAGCACCAACTGAAAATCGAGCCAAAGAAGAGAAAGGCAACAGAACAGCCTTTAGCCAAGCCCAGAATGAAGAAAGCTGCTGCTCCATCACCTCAAAAGCCAACAACACGAGCATCAACAAGAGCCTCTACTCAAAAGACTAAAGAAGAAGTTACCAAAAAGAAAAAAGTCAAGGAATCACAGGAAGAGCTGAGGAAAAGAAGAAGGTATGTGGCTCAACCTGACACTGATGAAGAAGAGAAAACAACAGCAGAGTAAACAGAAAAGGTAAGCAATTCATCAGTTGATACCTTATGCAAAAAGATTGCAAATGGTGACTTGAATAACTTAAATAAAGTTATTTTAATAAATTTACAAAAGAGGAACAAAATAAGATAGAAGAAATAGTGTATGGAATGATGGCACAGTTCAAGTACACTCCACTTGAACTAGATGGCCAATTGCCAAAGGAGCTGTCAAAAATCGTAGAAGATAGATGGCATTTTTGTCTAAAAATGGAGAAGGAGATGAGGGAATCAACCCTAGCCAGTATATTACCAGATTTCACTAGAGAAAAAGTTGGCAAAACAATCAAAAGGCATAATAATAGGTTCACACCCAAATACAGGACATTCTTTATACTTCAAAATAGAATGGAAGAGATTGTTCAAAGAACAATGAAATCGTGGAAGAATTTGTATAAAAAGATTCAAAATTTTCTTGAGGAAGAATACAAGGAAGAAGCAGCCATACCAATAGAAGAGAGGAAAAAGAGGAAAGAAGACGAAGAAAAGAAAGATGGAAAGGAGGAAAAGACACAAAAACAGGATACAATGGCAACAATTGAACAAGAGGAGCAACCAGATCAGAGTGTGCAAGACACACAATTGCCACCCCCTAGCCCTCCACAAGAATCCATCTCACTTGCAGATACAATAAAAATTACTAATGTTCCTGATACTTCTAGTCAGAATATCAATCCACTAACTGCAGAAGATCTAAAAAGAATTCTTGACCAATCAACTCAACAAGCAATATTATGTGCAGATCCAGTATTGGTCAGTATAGATGAGTTACAAAAACTAGTAGAAAATGCAGTTAAAGATAAGGTGAAAACATAAGAACCACCTTCTATCACAACTAATAGTAGTCAATTTGAAATACCAAAAAGTATAATTGATGCTGCAAGACAAAAGCAAAGTGCAGCTATAGAACAAGGAAAAGAACAAACAGGACAGACTATTACATCTGATCCTATAGCACAAACACAAGGTGCACGTCCACAAATAACAATAATTGACCATGATAGATAGGAGGAGGAGGAAACAGTAAAAACCCCTAAAGAATAGGAGGCAATACAAACACTAATAAATTTGTTGGTGCAGGAGCACCTAGGAAATATGCCAAGTTTACTAAATCGTTTTTGGCTTGTAGTGGTCTTGGCTAGACCACATGAATAAGGGCTATGTGATAAAACCCCAAGTGTGTGAGTTGTGTTTGTAAATAGGTTTTTGTTGTGTTTGAGTTTCCAAGTTGCTTCTATGTTGGCAAAATTGCTTAAATTGCTTGTTAGAGCCTAGAATGGTCAAACACTGACCAAGACCCCAGGAGGATGGGAAACATGGAAAATATGTTAAAAGTTGTAATTACATGGAAATAGGTTCATTTAACCATGTTTGAGGTCATGGAGCCATTAAATGCACAATAGTGAAAAAGTTGCACTTGGCAACTTTGCAACTTTGCAAAGTTGCTTGACAACATTGACAAAAAGTGCTAAAACTTTATAAGGGCTTCAAGAATCAGTTGGAAACCTATGGGATCTATTGATTCAAGTGGGTAATAGGTATTTAAGACCAATACAAGTTAGTTTGAGGGTTGGCATATGCTTTTGTACGAATTTTGGCATTGGAATGAAGAGCAAACTGAGCATTTTGATGACAGTTTTCTGATTTCACCCTTCATCCACACCTTTAATGGATTGATAGGGTTGCTATTTTCATGTGATTTTATAGTGTATGGAATGCAGATTCTTTGGTAAAGATTAGGAGTTTTTTTGATCAGTTTCATTACTAGTTTGAAAAATCTTTTTAAAGTTGCCAGTTCGCTGGTCTGTACACAACAATCAGCAAAGAAATCTCTATAACTTGAATTCCAATGGCGGAACCATGATGGCCTTTTGGAATCAAGTAATAGACTGTATAAACAATGTAAATATGTATTTTTGTGTTGTTTTTCAGAGGTTTGTTGTTTTTTTCAAGAGGCCCTAGGCGAGTTTGCATACCCGGCTAGGCAATGAAATCAGCAAATAAGTGTTTGAAAGGGGCATAGAATGGGGTGTTGGGTGCAATACAAATTCATGGAAGGCAAGAGTGGTGAGTGAAGGAAGTTAATTCCAGGAGTTCAGTCATTTAGAGTCCATTTGAGTGGTGGAAGGAAGAAATCACTATATTCCTGTTCATACAAACAAGAAACCCTTGTAAATAGACATATTTTTTGGAAATCCCTTGTACGGATGACCTGGGTGTTGCAGACCTGAAAAATCTTCAAGGGGAGCCAAAAGGGTATCCAAATCATAAATTTTTTTGAGTACTTCTTAAAGGTTTGAGGAGATATAAGCCAAAAATCAGTTTTGGAGGCCTAATTTTGTTATTAGTCTTGGTAGCCCTCTTAACTATGCAATCTTCAAATCGATTGGAAACCCAATACTCCAATTCACTTAGTGATCCTAAAAACTATTGAATGAGACCTAATACAAGCCTTGGAATTCAATATAGCCAAGAATGCACTCCTGGAAGCTAGTTGTCAAGAACGGTGCAATGAGAGCACTAGGGAGACCACATGGTGAAATAGAGTTTTGAGTTGATTGGTGAGGATTAGTGTAATAAGGGAATAGAGAGAAGATTACTGTGGAGTAGGGTATAGGATAAATACCCTAAGAGGCTAGGAGAAAGCCTAAAGTGAGTTCTAGTAGTTGAGGCTAGAACCTTGTTCAAGATCCTCCCCATCAAATTGGTATCAGAGCCTTGAAAGGTTTGGGACAAGACATTGTGTATGTCTTATTTTGGAAGTGAGTCAGTGGGAGAAACCACCATGGTAACAAATGCTGAGTTGGCAAAGGAAGTGACAGAACAAAGGGAGAAAAATAGGCTCCTTGAGGAAGCCTTAGAAGCTATGAAAGATAAGCTTGATGAAGTGGTAGAGACAGCTGGAAAAATGAAAGAGAAGTTGGAAATTAATGAAGAAAAGGGAAAGGAAGAGAATGAAGAGGACTATGTACCTGAACCTGATCCTCCATTACAAGAGGAACCTTTCCTTAAAGACATCAAGGCATTGGGTGGAAAATCTCTTGAGGGGATACCCCTATTTACTGGTAAGATGAATTCAGAGTTGGTCATGGAATGGATTGAAGGGATGGAGAACCATTTTGAATGTGAAGGCGTATTAGATGCACAAAAGCTGAAGGTTGCCAAAGCAAGATTAAGGGGACCAGCCCTAACATGGTGGAAGTTCATTCAAGAAGAGAGGGAAAGAGAAGGCAAGAAACCTATCTCTAATTGGAAAGCTATGGTGGCAAAAATCAGAGATAACTATTTGCCTGAAGACTATGAAATCCAGCTACACAAGAAGAGACAAAGCTTGAAGCAAAAAGATTTGGATGTGGCCTCCTATACTGAAGAGTTTCAAAAACTTTTCTTGAGATCCAAGGTCCAAGAGGAGGAGAGCATCAAGGTGGCTAGATATTTAGGTGGTTTGAAATGGAGTATTCAAGAGGAGATCAGCCTTTGGACTCCTACTACTGTTCATAAGTGTTTTCAATTGGCACTCAAAGTGGAAGATAAGAATAGAAGGAAACAAGATTCTAACTCTAGGGGTAGAGGAAGAGGGAGAGACTCTAGAGGACATAGAGGTGGTTATGGGGGAAGAAGCAATGAACCCAAGGCCACAGGAGACTCCAAGTTGATTGAGCAAAGTGGGGAAACAAGTGGAAGAGGTAATTTCACTAGAGGAAGAGGATTTGGTGGTGGAGCTAGAGGCAGATCAAACAATTTCAGCAGGGGTTCACATTTTGCAAACATGAAATGTTACCATTGTGGACAACTTGGTCATCCAGCCTATAGATGTCCTGAGAAGGCATCATCTTCCCAAGGGGATAAGAAGATAACATATGTTCAAGAAGAATGCAGCAATAATATAACTTCAGAAGTGAATCTTGATTCTGAGAAGGGAGAAAATTTGATGTTTAGAAGAGTTTTGATCAAGGAGCCTAGCAAAGAAGAGCCTAAACAAAGAAGGGCACTTTTTAGAATAAAATGCAAGATACTTGGTAAGGTTTGCAAAGTTATTGTTGATTCAGGATCAACTGATAATATCATCTCTGAAGAGGCTGTGCAAAAGCTCAAGCTAACAAAGATTCCTCATGATCATCCATATAGAGTCACATGGCTGAATAAAGGGCAGAATGTGTTGGTAAATGAACAAGTTTGGGTGGATTTTTCAATTGGAGGATATCAAGACAAAATTATTTGTGATGTGTTGCCCATGGATGCTTGTCATCTACTCTTGGGTAGACCATGGCAATATGATAGGGATGCTGTCTATCATGGGAAGAAGAACTTGTATACATTCAAGAAAGGAGGAGTGACATACAAAATCCAATCACTTGTTGAGGAAGGCACAGATGCAGCAACAGATCAGCGTGTTCTACTCATGAGTGGAAAAGAATTCTTACATGATTTCAAGGAGAACAATGAAGTTGGGTTTGCCATAGTTGTGAAACCAAAGGAGAAAGATGTTGTCAAACAAACACCATTGCCAAGAGAGGTAAATGAACTATTGGATCAGTTCAAAGACATCATAAGTGATGGAGAACTTGCCACACTCCCTCCACAAAGATCTATTAGTCATCAAATAGACTTTGTTCCTAGATCCTCATTGCCCAACAAGGCTTCTTACAAGATGACTCCAGATCAAAATAAAGAAATTGCAAGACAAGTACAAGAGCTACTTGACCAAGGTCTCATTCGGAAGAGTATTAGCCCATGTGCTGTACTGGTTGTTTTGGCACCAAAGAAAGGAGGTAAGTGGAGAATGTGCACTGATTCTAGAGCCATAAATAGGATAACAATTAGATATAGGTTTCCTATTCCTAGAATAGAAGATCTAATGGATTGTTTGGGGGGTGCTAAGTATTTCTCCAAGATAGATCTCAAGAGTGGCTACCATCAAATCAGAATGAAGGAGGGTGATGAATGGAAAACAGCCTTCAAAACTATGAAAGGACTTTATGAATGGCTAGTAATGCCATTTGGCCTCTCTAATGCACCTAGTACATTCATGAGGCTAATGAATGAAGTGTTGAAGGACTACATAGGCATTTTTGTAGTGGTTTATCTTGATGATATTCTCATTTTCAGCAAGACTAAAGAAGAACACATGAAGCATTTGGCAATTGTTTTAAAGAAGTTACAAGAAGAAAAATTGACCATTAATCTTGAGAAAAGTGAGTTCTTGAAACAAGAGTTGGTTTACCTTGGTTTTGTAGTTTCACAAGGTAATTTGAAGATGGATGAAAGTAAAATAGAAACCATTCTAAACTGGCCTACACCTAAAACAGGGGCTGCAGTAAGAAGTTTCCATGGTTTGGCACAATTCTACAGGAAGTTTATAAGGGGTTTTAGTGAGATATGTGCACCAGTATTAGACACCATCAAGGGAGGACTAAAAACTAAGTTCTTGAGGACCAAAGAAGCCAATGAAGGGTTTGAAAGGTTGAAGAAAGAGGTAGCTACTAAACCCATTTTGGTTTTACCTAGTTTTGACAAGTTGTTTATTGTAGAATGTGATGCAAGTAATATTGTTGTTGGGGCTGTATTAAGCCAAGAAGGAAGGCCAGTAGAATTCTTTAGTGAAAGGCTAAATGAATCCAAATCTAGGTACTCATCCTATGACTTAGAATTGTATGCATTGGTGCAAGCACTTAGGAAGTGGAGGCACTATCTTTTACCTAAAGAGTTTGTTGTATACACTGATAACCAAGCATTGAGTTACATCAACACTCAAGAGAAGTTGAGCCTAAGACACATCAAATGGATGGAGTTCCTACAATCCTACACATTCACCATCAAGCACAAGAAAGGGCAGATAAATAAAGTAGCTAATGCATTAAGTAGAAGGCTGCTTACTATCCAAGAAATATAGTTAGAGAGTATTGGATTTGAAGGTTTCAAAGACCTATATGCTGATGATGAAGACTTCTCAGAGGCCTACAAGGTATGTGTAGAGTTTAACAATCATTTTCATAGCAAGTTTGCTGATTACACTTTGCAAAATGGGTTGTTGTTTAGGGGAAATCAATTATGTGTGCCTAGAGGATCAATGAGAGAAAATCTGATCCAAGAGAAGCATAATGGAAGCCTTAGTGGACACTTTGGTTTGAACAAAACATTGGAGTTGGTGGAAAGATTCTACTATTGGCCTAGGATGCAAAGAGATATCCGGAAGTATGTTGAACAATGCATGATTTGTCAAAAGGCCAAGGGAACTTCTACAAATGCAGGATTGTACCAGCCCTTACCCATTCCAAATAGGCCATGGGAATGCATCAGCATGGACTTCATAGTGGGCTTACCAAGAACAACATCAGGTTTGGACAGTGTGTTTGTAGTTGTGGACAGATTTAGCAAAATGAGTCACTTTATTCCTTGTAAGACTACTCATGATGCTAGCTATATTGCTCACTTATTTTTCAAAGAAGTTGTAAGGATTCATGGCTTACCAATCAGTATAGTTTCAGATAGAGATGTTAAATTCATGGGGCACTTTTGGAAGACCTTGTGGAGAAGGCTAGGTACTAACTTGGCACATAGTTCAGCTTACCATCCCCAAACTGATGGTCAAACTAAGGTAATTAATAGGGTGCTTGGAAACCTTCTAAGGTGTTTAACAAAGGAGTATGGCCAAGTGTGGGATCAAGTCCTACCACAAGCTGAGTTTGCCTACAATGATAGCACAAATAGAACTACCGGTAAGAGCCCTTTTCAAGTTGTTTATGGTTATCACCCAAGAGGAGTTTGTGAGCTACGAGAATTAAAGAATCAAGAAGAGATTAGTGGACATGCAGATGATTTTGCCCAGTCCATGAGAGAGGTACATGAGCAGGTCAAGAAGTCCTTGATAGAGGCTACTCAAAGGTTAAAGACTAAAGTAGATGAAAGGATGAGAGATTTACAATTTGAAGTAGCAGATTTGGTGATGGTACACTTGAACAAGGCTAGACTTCAAAAAGGTGTTCCAAGCAAGCTTCAAATGAGGAGGATAGGGCCTTGTAAGGTTCTAGCTAAGTATGGCCCAAATGCCTACAAGATTGAGTTGCCAAATAATCTAGCCATCTCTCCCATCTTCAACATTCAAGATTTGGTTAAATACAAGGGTCCTAATGTCATGGTAGAGGAACACATCATAGAGGTAGATAAGAATATTCCAGAAATCAGTATTCCTCTCCAAACCAAGCCTCAAGCTGAAAAAGTTCTAGATTCAAGAGTAAAGAAGAAGACTAGGCATGGAATTTATATGGAGCATTTAGTAAAATGGAAGAACCAGCCTAATCTGAAGTGACATGGGTAGCTGAACATGAATTCAAAAAGAGAGGTATCAGTCAAGATCTCTTGAATACTGACCCACCTTAAGTTTTTTTTTTGTCATAGGGGGAGAATGGTGCAGGAGCACCTAGGAAATATGCCAAGTTTCCTAAATTGTTTTTGGCTTGTAGTGGTCTTGGCTAGACCACATGAATAAGGGCTATGTGATAAATCCCCAAGTGTGTGAGTTGTGTTTGTAAATAGGTTTTTGTTGTGTTTGAGTTTCCAAGTTGCTTCTATGTTGGCAAAATTGCTTAAATTGCTTGTTAGAGCCTAGAATGGTCAAACACTGACCAAGACCCCAGGAGGATGGGAAACATGGAAAATATGTTAAAAGTTGTAATTACATGGAAATAGGTTCATTTAACCATGTTTGAGGTCATGGATCCATTAAATGCACAATAGTGAAAAAGTTGCACTTGGCAACTTTGCAACTTTGCAAAGTTGCTTGACAACATTGACAAAAAGTGCTAAAACTTTATAAGGGCTTCAAGAATCAGTTGGAAACCTATGGGATCTGTTGATTCAAGTGGGTAAGAGGTATTTAAGACCAATCCAAGTTAGTTTGAGGGTTGGCATATGCTTTTGTACGAATTTTGGCATTGGAATGAAGAGCAAACTGAGCATTTTGATGACAGTTTTCTGATTTCACCCTTCATCCACACCTTTAATGGATTGATAGGGTTGCTGTTTTCTTGTGATTTTATAGTGTATGGAATGTAGATTCTTTGGTAAAGATTAGGAGTTTTTTTGATCAGTTTCATTACTAGTTTGAAAAATCTTTTTAAAGTTGCCAGTTCGCTGGTCTGTACACAGCAATCATCAAAGAAATCTCTATAACTTGAATTCCAATGGCGGAACCATGATGGCCTTTTGGAATCAAGTAATAGACTGTATAAAAAATGTAAATATGTATTTTTGTCTTGTTTTTCAGAGGTTTTTTGTTTTTTTCAAGAGGCCCTAGGCGAGTTTGCATACCCGGCTAGGCAATGAAATCAGCAAATAAGTGTTTGAAAGGGGCATAGAATGGGGTGTTGGGTGCAATAAAAATTCATGGAAGGCAAGAGTGGTGAGTGAAGGAAGTTAATTCCAGGAGTTCAGTCATTTAGAGTCCATTTGAGTGGTGGAAGGAAGAACTCACTATATTCCTGTTCATACAAACAAGAAACCCTTGTAAATAGACATATTTTTGGAAATCCCTTGTACGGATGACCTGGGTGTTGCAGACCTGAAAAATATTCAAGGGGAGCCAAAAGGGTATCCAAATCATAAATTTTTTTGAGTACTTCTTAAGGGTTTGAGGAGATATAAGCCAAAAATCAGTTTTGGAGGCCTAATTTTGTTATTAGTCTTGGTAGCCCTCTTAACTATGCAATCTTCAAATCGATTGGAAACCCAATACTCCAATTCACTTAGTGATCCTAAAAACTATTGAATGAGACCTAATACAAGCCTTGGAATTCAATATAGCCAAGAATGCACTCCTGGAAGCCAGTTGTCAAGAACGGTGCAATGAGAGCACTAGGGAGACCCCATGGTGAAATAGAGTTTTGAGTTGATTGGTGAGGATTAGTGTAATAAGGGAATAGAGAGAAGATTCCCATGGAGTAGGGTATAGGATAAATACCCTAAGAGGCTAGGAGAAAGCCTAAAGTGAGTTCTAGTAGTTGAGGCTAGAACCTTGTTCAAGATCCTCCCCATCATTTGCCTACCTCGGGGACTCCTTCACACAAGCCATTACAAATTTCAGTACCATCATCCAGTACTACCAGAATTGGAAGGGTACTTCATTATGGAGACCCTAAATTAGATGAAGAGATATTCATACCAAGTTATGACTCAAAATCAATAACCATTGATCAAATCAATGAAGTGCAGGGTGCACTAGATAGAAGGAAAAGACAAAAAATACTCAAGAAAGAGTATAAACATAAGCATACACTTTATGAAATCAAGGACATATTTATGGATGCCTTCAATTTGCAATCACTAGATGAGTCAAAGCATATCACAGAGCAACTAATAGATATTGTTGACTAGGTGACAAATGAAGACCTAGAAACCAATACAAAACTTATGGAATGGTCAGAAAAGAAATTTCAAGGGAAAGTGAACAAGAAAATATCAAGACAAATCACACTTTCACAAGTAGAATTGGAAAAGATCATTGATAAGGTGAAGAAGGTACTTGAGAATATATTCTCACTATACAAAAAGTTGTGTGATTTTTCATACTTCACACAAGAAACAAGTGAAAAGATACTGATCTTGGAAATAAACTTAAACATTTCAAGCATGCAACTACCAAGTGATCTAGCTCAAAGTGTGAAGCATTTTCTCAATCGCTTCACACAAACAAAGAAATAGCTGTATTAACAGTAGATGAGGCTAATATCAAGGCCAAAGTAATACAACTCCAGTCCTCCATTACCCCACATTTAGAAATACTCCATAAAGAGCAAGTATATGCTAAAAATGTACTCAAGAAAGATCCAAATCTTTCTGCATTAGATGGACTTATTCATCTAGCTGCCAAGATTGCCATCCAACATAAGTCACTAGAAATTGCTTTGAATAATTGGGATGTAGCTCTCAGAATGATTATGGAGGTAAATAGCACATTCTTGGCCAAATATGGTCTCAACCCTTAAACATTCTTTGACATAAGTGTCAAAAAGGGGGAGATTAAAAAGGAGTTATACAGAAAAAGGAGGAGATACTGATTAATAAGGGGGAGATACAACATAGATACTAAGGAGGAGCATTGATATATAGATAAGACACAATCAACTCAGGGGGAGTTACACAATTTTTGAGGTATATATTGTAAGATTTTAAGTCACAAATTTTGATCAAATTTTTCAATATGTACATACCAATCAGATTAGTAAATGTACTTATAAGGTCAGTTAAGTGTTTTTGTCACTCATTTCAAATGTCTTTATAAGGAAGATGAAACTTCATTGTAAAATGTAAGAGGTAATAAAATAAAAGGTGTGAGAAGACATACAAGGGTTCGCAAGGAGTTACATTTTTAGAAGTTAGGATTATCAGATCACAAAAGGATCCAGATCAGAGTAAGCATAATAAGTGCCTACAATCAAAAATCAAGGATTGTAATCAGTTAGGTTTATTGTACCTAATACTCTCTAGCAATTTTATTAGAATGGAAATCCTATGGTGATAGGTTAGCTTAACAACTATTTCGATAAAACCTTTAACTAGGTGATTAAATCATTTAACAGGGTGACACTTCATGTTAAGTGTTTGAAATCCTCTAACCAGGTCACTATTGACATAGTGTAAAGCCTTTAACAGGGTAGGCCTTTAACAGGGCAGGCCTTTAACAGGGCAAACCATCAGAAGTGGTTGAACAATATTGCTGCAATAATTTTTGTGGGTATCATCCCCACCCCAGTTTTACCTTCTTATTCTTGGAGGGTTTCTGGGTTACCAAAATTCTGGTGTTATGAGTTATTGATGCATAAGTTTTGTTACATGTTTATTTGATGTATTTACATGCATGCAACTTACTTTCAGTTAAAATTTTATTGGCTAAAGTTTGATACTTATGATTCACCCCTCCCTCTCATAAGTACTCTTTCCATATTTGAATATTCCAACACGATCAAGCTTACACTATCAAAACTTGAACATTACTATTTGCTCCTCTATCAACATGATTTAAAAAATCACTCTGTCTTGTCAAAGTCCAACTAATAAAATGTCCATTTGTAGTTTCCTTTGCATAACTCAATCTTTCCTCTAGATGCTTTTGTTATGAACAACTTCTCAACTCCTCTTCATCAATCAAATAGATATGATATTTAGATCAGATAGAAAATTGTATCACCAATAGATTTGACATCAATGACAACATAAAAATTTTTCCAATTGTAGTTTCCAACATGCTTGATAGCAAGGAACCCAATAAAAAAAAACCTCATTTTTATTCCATTATACATAAATAAATATTCACATACAACCCCAATAAATGAGATAGAACACAAAGAAAATCCATTTCAATTACCAAATCTATAGATTATCACAATTCTTCACAACATACATGATTGAAAATTAGGATACATAATCAACAACATAACCTTTGACTTGTATCAATACTAAATTAGCAACAACATCACATAATAGGCTACAACCCATATAGACAAGATGGACAAAACATTTCAATCAAATAGGGACCCTACTTAATACAAGGACAAGAAATTTCATTATGAGAATAGAGGTTTTGTTTAAGGATATGTATTCTCCACACAACCTATAAACTTAAAAGTTAGGATGCCTACCCACTGATAAAACATTTTCTTTCATTCAATATATAATACAACAAATTTCCCAAAGATAGGCTACTTAAACAAGATGAACAATGCATTTCCATCAAGCTAAACATGGAACTACCATAGCCAAATGCCAATGTCAATAAAAGGAAATGCCACAAGAGATTTTCTAGTGAAGATAAACAAAATTTTACTAACTATGAATCGTGATTGGAATAAAGTATTTTAGTAATGATATGAAAGAATAACTTGATGCTGAAACTATTATAAGATATCCATTTCTTGAAGTTTCAAGGAGAGGTTTGGTCACATATCAAGATGATTTTTTGTTTTATATAACAAGAAAAATAATATAAAAGAAAGATAAGCTAGCACAAAAATATAGATGAGACAGACATTTGACCATTTTCCCTTACCTCTGGACCATTCTCAAGTGAATGCACAAGAATATCAATACTTCCAAAATCTTATATTAACACTGTAAGAATTTGGCTTAAGCCAGAATTCACCCAAGAACTAAAGAACTCAACACAAGCACACAGTAGACCAAAATAGATAGAGTATGATCAGAATGATGATATTCATTCAATAAAAATGGATGAGAGTACACTAGGAGTGCCTAAATATAAAGGCCTCAGGAGAGCTTCTAGAATGCATAGAAGTTAGCATCATGATATGTCATACAACCAGGCACATGTCCACCAAATATGGTTTATCCTCCATTAAGCATGGGATTAAGTGCGATGATGTGAGGATAAGCCTACAATGGTGTAGCATGCAAATAAGTGGTGTAGACAACATGTGCTAAATGAGGAGTGTAGATAATTGTGTTTTCATCATGACAACTCAATGAATGATGCATAATCCTATGTTGTAGACACCATGTGGATAATTAGAGTTGCATAACTCAATGAGAGTACACAAAGTCCTAAGTGTCTCACCTAAAATAATAATAAAATAATGCAAAATAATTAAATAATGCATTAACCTAAGTAAAACTTAAGTAAGTGTAATAAGTAAATACTTATTTACACCAACACCCCCCCTTAAGTCAACTTAGGGGAATGCCCTTAAGCTTATGAAATCTAGGATGAAATGCAGTATGGGTCCCAGCTACTAGGCCATGTTAGGTACCCATGTACATAATGATATGGAATCTCCCATAAAGTAGGGAAAGAGGGAAAGCCTCATGGGAAAAACCCTCCCCCAAAAAGAGAGATAAATAGGGATGCATGGATGGATGGAGTAATCAAGACCCCCCCATTACGGCATACATCCAATATATACATAAGAGAATAATGAGAAGAGGTAGAGAGATAGAATAGGCTCCCCCCCCCCCCCCCCCCCCCCCCCCCCAAAGAAGAATGCTGAATAGTGACTACTCCAATGAAGAAGCTGATCCAAGATTGCAAAATGGTGTTCCTCCCCTTAGGAAGAAACAATGCCAAGGTTACAAAGGAGATGCTTCCACTATGCGTGGAAAGAATCCCATGGATAAGTGTTGTCTCTGAACCTACTCAACTAGATGAAGAGCCTATCCCAAAGAACTATCTATCTCTACAACTGATGATGAACCTTGCTGCAACTGCTAATCATAAGTATCCATAATCACTTCAACTTGTAAGGATCGATCATGTAGAGAATGAACAAGAGACTTTGATGGAACCCTCATGACAACTAAAGAAGGTAATTTTGCATCAAGAAGAAGAGGTAGATCATCAATTTTGTCCCCCAAATCTATCACTAAACCTGTATCTGGAAGATTGTATGTACCTTGTTGTTATGGACTTATCACTGTGGTGATGTATGCATGCAGACTGAACTAATGAAGTGACCTCTCACTATATCTATCAATAGAACTCCACGTGTCTAAATCTATTGAAGCACTATTGCCAGTGTCACTATCAGTATCCACACTATATGATGTATGAAGAGGAGTAGAGGACAAGCATGGAGAACTTTCCTCAAAATGTACTTCCTTCTCCACAAATATATGATGTGTCTTTGGATCTAGAAGTTTATATGCCTTCACACTATCTTCATAACCAATGAAGGTATAGGGCTGAGATAACTGTGCCTTGCATCCCCTGGAAGATTTGTTTTCCTATAAGGATAATTGAAGACTCTAAAGTGTGTCACAATAGGTTTTCTACTGCACCATGCCTCAAAAGGAGTTTTTCCATCTAAGGCTGGATGTGGAGAATGATTAAAAATGTGAGTGACACTAGAGATTGCTTCGACTTCTAATGATGGATCTAGAGACTTGGCATGAATCATGAAACTTGCCATAGACTTAAGAGTGTGAATCCTCAAAGTTGCAACATTTGTCTTATGCAGACTGAATGCTGGTGGAGTCTAAAGATCAATTCCTTCATGTCTGCAAAAGTCCATAAGTCTTCTATTCACATACATGTTTCCATTGTCCATTCGGAGTACTTTGATGGCTTTCTTGGATTTCCATTCTACATGAGCCTTGAAGTCTAGAAATGTGTCCAACACTTCATTCTTACTATGAAGAAAATAGACCCAAGTGAACCTTGAAAAGTCATCAACAAAAGTGAGTATATAGCAACCTTGAATGAATGCAAAAGGACTTGCTAACACCATGTGAACCATCTGAAGAACACTTGTTACTCTTGAAGACTTCCCTCTTTGTAACTTCCCCTCTGGATGCATATCCACTGAATCTGTTGAACATTCACCCTTAGAAAAGTTGATTTGAGGTAGACCTTTCACCATGTGGTATATGCAAAGTTACTGAAGATAGCGATAGTCAAGATGACCATACCGCTCATGCCATAATTGCATGTTTGAATTTGATTGAGATAACAAGGCCTTTGAAGGAGACTTGGGCACAAAATGAGAGAAAGAGTACAACCTCTTTTGATCATTCACTTTCCCCACTACAACCAAGGAATCATCTTTAAGACTGTGCACTTTTACTGAGTCAGGAAGGAACTCAACTCTATGTCCATCTCCAAGGTGAGTGATCTGGTAGATTGAAAGGAGATTTGAACTTAGGTTTGGAACATAAAGAACCTCTTGAAACTCTCCATTTTCCATTTCCACGTTTTCTTTTCCTTCAACTTCCATTTTACTATCATTCCCCATGAAGATGTGTGGTACCTTTGAGTGACTGTGTAGTGGAGGGCGAGTAATAGTGAGTTGTGTGTCTCGTTGTTGAGATGTCAGAGTTTTGTTTCTATTGCAAGGCTGATGAAGCTTTTTGCCGAAGTTAGCAAATGCGGTGCTGAGAAATCAAAAAATGTGCCGACGTGTGGGGATTTAGTCCCACATGGATAGCATCTGTGCTTTAAGCACTATGTAAATTGAAACACCTGCTAGCTTCAAACAAATGAGTGAGATCAGTGGGTGTGCTGACAGGTGAACGATGTGGCCGAAAAGGTTTAAATGACCACTGAATTGTTTACACAGTACTATATGCGCACTATGATTAAGGAGCCTGTAGAATAATTGAATGAGCTTGCCAATTAAAATATAAGCCCTACAAAATTAATATAATAGCCACCAAAAATATGGAGAGCCGAGTTGGGGTGTCACTACCTAGTTCGACTAAAAAATTTTCCGTGCTTGAACGGAAAAATAAATTCCAAAAATTTTGAAAATAAAATTACAGCAGCTAGAAAATTTTCCCGGCCTGAACGAAAAAATAAATTCAAAAATTTTGAAAATAAAATTATAGCAAAGATATAGATCCGAAAAAATAATAATAAGATCAATGAAACAATCATACCCGATCTACAAATCGGGGCCTTCAGGTACCAATTTGCAAAATTTTTTTCCCTCACGATCAACTTTCACCCAATATAGGAAAATTTATAGTCAATCTTCACCGAATTGATGCTCTGGACCTAATGGTGAGGTCAGATCTAGCTCTAGACACTCCCAATTTCTATGAATCCTTTGGATTCGTGTCAAGGTGCTAAAGCATGAACGGTCTTGAATGACTACGTGATGAGAATCTCCCTCAGCGTTGATACCATGTAAGAATTTGGCTTAGGCCAAAATTCACCCAAGAACTAAAGAACTCAACACAAGCACACAGTAGACCAAAATAGACAGAGTATGATCAGAATGACAATATTCATTCAATAAAAATGGATGAGAGTACACTAGGAGTGCTTGAATATAAATGCCTTAGGAGAGCTTCTAGAATGCATAGAAGTTAGCATCATGATATGTCATACAACCATACACATGTCCACCAGATATGGGTTATCCTCCATTAAGCACGAGATTAAGTGCGATGATGTGAGGATAAGCCTAAAATGGTGTAGTAGGAAAATTAGTGGTGTAAACAACATGTGCTAAATGAGGAGTGCGGATAACTATGTTGTCATCATGACAACTCAGTGAATGATGCATACTCCTGTGTTGTAGACACCATGTGCATAATTAGAGTTGCATAACTCAATGAGAGTACACAAAATCCTAATTTGTCTCACCTAAAATAATAATAAAATAATGCAAAATAATTAAATAATGCATTGACCTAAGTAAAACTTAAGTAAGTGTAATAAGTAAATACTTATTTACACCAACAAACACTAGTTTAGCATATAGGACACAAAATTTTAATTAGAACATGCTTAAATATCAATGATTAAACAATACAAACACATGATATTTTTATTATCTCTTGATTGTATCTTCAGTGAGTGCATAATGACCAAACTAAATACCTATACTTGAGAGTTGCTATCTGTGTTAGCTTGGAAGTGATTTGGTGCTCTAGTTGGTGACACCACTCTTTATATAATTCTAGCTTTCTCTAACTTTTTCTATGTTTTTTTAACTTGGTCCTTGGACAATGCTTCTATTTATAGTAAGTGTTAATTTCAACACAATTCTTTCTATGGGTTTTTTGGGTTTTTTTCCCGAGTTCTTGGAGACAATTGCTATTTATAGTTAGCAATCATCGTCCTTCAACATTAGTTAGTTTCTAGCATGAAATACTTTTGTTTCTGGTGCCTTAGTGAGTTTTTTGTAAGGTGGTTAGTAATATTTTAATATTTGTACTCAAGTAATAAAGTAATTTTCTTATTCACTTTACTTTTTAAAATAAAAACATTGGTCTTTTGTTCCTTAAGTTGCATGCTTAAGTGCTCTGCGGGATTTAAGTTCTTTAAAAAGAAATTGAGTGATTTTTTGAAATAAAATAAAATATTTGAATTCTAAAATTCCCTAATTCTCTCCAAATTCTATAATTAGAAGTTTTAGCTCTTATTTCTCTCATTCAATTTTTGAACACAAGAGATTTTGTTAAAATGAACAAACAGGATCTTGTGAGACTAAGGGTAAAAGTTGTCATAAAATACACTAGTTTTAGAGGTGGAAGATCCTCCTTAGCTAGTTTGGTGTTTTCACACAGGAAACATATTGGTTTAGATAAATTTTCCAAAATTAGATTTTGAAGAAAATGAGACAATACAAGGTATTTTAATTGTATAACTGTGGCTTTGCATTTTGGTGTTGTAATTCTCTTAATCTGGTTACAAAACATTCTTTTGACATTAAAAAAGAAGCTAGAAATTCTCTAAATTTATGGGTAATTTGCTGTAGAGTTTTCCAAAGAAAGGCTAGTAGGATATAATAGTTGTTTAAGGATATTTCTTGTAGGTTAATTTGAGTCTTGGAGGGATCAAATATGTTTGAGGGTGATCATTATTGAGATTTTCCTTTTCCTTTTGAGGTTATAAAAGTTCATTATCAGCCCAAATCTTAAACTTGGGCTTGAGTAGATTTGAAACTAAAATAAGTCCATTTCATTGCATATTGTATTATCAGTTAGGTACATTTTTTAGTTAGTCAAAATGGTAAGAAAATGGTATACCCTATGAATAAGTGTTAGATGTGTAAAGGTAATGAGATCATTACCTTTTTTATGATATTGTGACTGGAAATCACTCACTATTATCCTATAAGAGTAGTAACTACCACATGAGACCTACAATCACATGAAACCTACCTCTTTAATAGTGATAGGTGAAGTTGGGTGCATATATTGACCACTGTTAGTAGTTGTGTTTGGATCAGGTTTGTCAGAAAAGAAGTATCAAAGGTAGTCTTAGGAATATATGATCACCCTATAATTTATTTCAATGGATTAATTTCAACATTAAGTTTCATCTTATAGATCCATGTAGGAATAATGGTCCCAAATATTAATTTAGTAACTAGAAGTTATTATCTTAAAGCTATTGTAACCTAACCAACCTAAATCTAAAGCACCAAGAAGTTTGAAGTCAACATTTTCAAATATTTCAATCTAGAGCTTTATGTTCATTGATAACATCAAAAAACCTACTTTGCAACAAACTAGAAATTGACACAAGATTGCAATCACATAAGATTTATTTTTGATGAATAAGAGTCAAGTAAATCAAATATTTTACATAGTTTTACATTAGTTAATTTATTTTCTTGTTCATTAGTGACAAAGCTCTTATCTTTATGGGTGGTAGTTAAACATTGAAACTTAGCATTCTAAATCACATGAAAATTTCTTTGGTGTGATTCATTTTGGAGGATTATTTTTTAATATGTAAAGTACACTTCAATTCCAAGATATTAATGAGCCAATCTAAGATCAAAAATTTCATAGTTAAACTTTGTATCTTCTTTCACTTTTATGATTAATATTTGATGATTTCTATCAGAGAATCATGAACATACAATTACTCCTTTTTTTTCTTCAAACTCACTTCCTTTTAACTAACTTTGCTACAATTTTCTCTCTTGTTTCCTAGAAAATACTATGAAATAGAAAACATATCATAAAAATTGTTATTCATTTTAAAGGTTTTCTCTCAAAATTTTCTCTAATTTTAATGCATAAGGTGAAATAGGTATCCATGATAGATATGTTAAGTACAACCAATTGAAAAAGGGTACAAGCATAAGATCCTATGAAGAATGATCATGTCACATAATGTGAGTGAATTAGTTCAAAATAGGAAGACAATCATTAGATTGTGGTCTAACTTTCAAAGAGAAGGTGGTGACAAATGTTATTGTCCTTGCAAGTGTTATAAGGGCTTAAACACTAGAACGCTCAAAATCAAAACAATTCAGAAACATTGCAGGGATAATGGTCACATTGAAGGGGGGTTTGATTATCATCCATCAGTAAGTTTTAGGTTACGGTAAAAATAGGTTTTGAAGGGACCTCGAAACCCTTTCACATCCTCAAAAAAGGAAAAGATGAGCCATCCAACATGAAAGAGCCCATAAACCTACTGAAAAGTATCATCAAAATCAAGTTTTATAGGGACCTGAAACCACTAAAAAAGTTCAGATAGAATACCTAGGTTTTACAAGGACCTAGAACCTATAGTACAAGATAAAAACTAAAAACTAGAAAATAGGACCAAACACAGGAACCAGAAGAACCAGCTAGCAAACAGGACCTGCATATGAACCCGACCAGAGAAGAAAACCCAGGAAACTATTGCAATTCTATGATCATCTTCACAGCCTCCTTACCAATCTTAGCCATGTCCTTAATGGATTTAGTAGCTGAAGAAGCAACAACAATCAAAGCTTTTTTCCTTGAACTCTATCTTGTCCTCTTACTTGGGCCCTCTGAAGATATGGTTCCTTCATTAACTCTTTTACCCAATGTTGCCGCAACAACACAAATGCTAGAGGTAACTTGCTCCATTTTTGTTCCACTTTCCCTGATGAGCAGTCTAAGATTTTTCTCATCCATCAGTAAGTTGTTCGTTATATTTCTTTAATAATTAATATCTATATGAAATCACTTGATGATGAGATCATGATGATGGTTTATTTATGTTAATCATTTTTATATACGTCAATCTCCCAAGGGCAGTATGTGATATGAACCACTACATCCAAAAGAATATGGCTTTAGAAGTGGAGGAACATGGAGGTGAAAATTATGAAGCTAAAGATCATGATCCCATGGAAGTTGGTGATCATGCAACACCAGAAAACACATTTGAAGATGATGGTATAAATACATTTATCTATGACACATTTGGTAGTGGTGCAATTGATGATGATGATCAAGATGACCTTAATGTAGTCCATGATATACTTGTAATGCCTCGCCAGGGAACCCAAAAGAAATTAACCTAAAGTTTCACTAAGTTTGTCAAACATTTTTATTTTTAAAGATAGTAACATTAAAAAATAATATAGCAAAAGCAATACCAATAAGAGATAAAATAATAGTGGAAGCATTGACTCACATACATAACAACCATCATAAACAAATTATATCTCTTAGGGTTCTATGATGTTGAATCAAATTTAAGTTTAATTAATAATAAATCTAACACATAACAATTCCACATCATGGAATAACAATAGGTATGAATCCATTTAAATAATATACAATTACAGGATGCCACTTGGCAATAAATAGAATGCACAATCATCCACTATAAAAGTCACATGGTATGAGAGGCTGAAAGAATAAACATCATAAAATAGATTACATCATCTCATAAGATCTATGAAATCAAATACAATACACTTAGAGTATGACCATCCATCATAGAAATACAAGATCAGATAGAAAGGAACATCTGCAAAAACATATCTAGCAATGACATCCAATGGTTGGATGTTTAATGGTATAAGAAAATGCGCTACCACCTGACCTCATGGAACCTAAATGGCCCACTTCCATCACATTGAGGAGATAAATTCAAGTCCCAAATAGGATAACCAAACATAACTCAAAACCAACATCTAACATCAAGGAATCACCTAAAAGAAAACTATCTCAAAGGGTACCAAGACACAAATATCAACTAAATCCAGAGGCAACATAGACACATAGGAAATTTACTATGCAAGTGGGTAAGTGTCATCGCATGAGCCAACTCTAAGGTTACCCTAGTAGCTGCTATGGTCTCTAGACCCCCTAGTGTCTCTATGTGACATCGGTATCCTTTCGTACAAACAAGGCATACTAACAAGTCAACTCTAAGGATACGTTGGTAATTTTTTAATACTCTGGACACCCTAGTGAATTTCTGTGGCACTACTATCTTATTAATTTATTTTAACCCATTTAATGAAATGTTATCACTTATTAAAATAACCTACAATGGGTTACCCACTAGCCTCTTTAGGGCCCCAACCTCCATTGCAAGCCATTTCACAACATGACATACAAACAACCTACCCTAAGCTCAACAAAAGAAAATGATCTCAAAAGACTAAAACCACACATCAGTTCTTAAACAAGAAACTATAAAGAACTAAAATATTACTGATCATAATCACAGATTCCACCAATATGATCATCCTAATAGGACTAATCCAAAATCAAGTACACATAAACCAAATCCACATCATAACATGACATCACCAAAAACAAATCATTTAATCACCTCAGTCCTATACAAGCAATTGGGAAGCAATCAAGGACAACTGATCGAAGACTCAAAGGTTATATAAGAAAAGACACATCCACCTCAGCTCTACACAAGAACTGGAAAGCACATCAAAATATCTGATCAAACTCATCATAGCACACACATGACACATTACCATGGTTGTGTATAAAAGATTGTAATCAAAACAACATCATGACATCATAGGACAAAACTAGCAACCCTCTGATAAACATCCTAATTGGTCAAAGCTAGGTCAACCCAAAACCCAAAATAGTAAACCACACATCATAAAGTGTACATACAAAATTCATTAACATAATTCATTAGGTTTTGGGAGACATACAAGTTTAATTTTCACTATAGGTTTTCAAGTTTTCATTTTCATTTTCAAGACACAAAGATTCAATAACAACTAGGGTTTTAGTTTTGTTTTTGAAGTATTACTATTTATAGAGTTTTCAATCTCAATCAGAGTTCATGTATTCATTTTCTCAAAGTACTATAATTACTAAGGTTTTCAAATAATAAAATTTCCCTAGTATTACAAATCATTTTCATATATTTGAACCATATAAACACATCCAAGTTTATAAAAGAAAACATTAATTCTCCCAATTAATTTCTTTGATTTTCAATATACTTTAGAATTATATTTAAATAATAAAGCAATAAATCAAATTTTCAAATAATTAAAACAATTTTTTTAACAATACTTATTAAAATTATTAGTAATAATAATTATCAACTATTACCATGATAATTTTAAATTGACTAAACTTTGGAAAAACTTTCTTGAAAAGGAAACCTACTAAAAATGGAAACTTTCTTGAAATAGAAACCAACTAAAAATGATTTTTTTTTTTGAAATGGAAATCTACTAAAAATAGAAAATTTTCCAAAATAAAAACTTGCTAAAAATGGAATCTTTCTTGAAATGGAAACTTGCTAAAAATGGAAACTTTCTCGAAATGGAAACTTTCTAAAAATGGAAACTTTCTTGAAATGGAAACCTGCTAAAAATGGAAACTTTACCGAAATGGAAACTGACTAAAAATGAAAACTTTTTTGAAATATGGAAACTTTCTTGAAATGGAAACATGCTTAAAATGTAAACTTTCTCAAAATGGAAACCCATTAAAAACATAAACTTTCCTAAAATGGAAACATGCTAAAAAAATAAAAACTTTCGAAACTGTACCCCAAAACAAAAATGTCTTAATTGATTCAAACTACGAATTGTCCAATTAATCAAATGAGGGTTTCCTATATTAAATTCATTCACAGATGCTTTTGAAAATGAAGAACCATAAAATTCATACACAAGGGTTCCAACCCGAATATAATTTGAAATAATTTCAATCTGACACAAAGAAGACATATATATTTATGTTCTATTGTGTAAAATCCACAAGATCCTATCTGGATTTGATGCTAAAACAATGAGCGCATAGAACCTACAAACAATTCTTTTTCTTTCGAAAACCCTCTTCTCGGAAAACGACTCCTCCAAACCTTTGTAATTACAAAATGAGCTCTAGATATCGATAAAGAGTTCTCCCCTAAATTTAGGGCTTTGATTGTGCAATCCCTCGAGAAGACTCACTGATCTTTATCTTTTATTATTTTATTACATTTTAATATTCATGCACAAGCTTTTTGATATTTAATTAAAATGTATTCATTAAATAATTTTCTTTCTCTCTTTAATTAGTTTATTATATTTTAATTTCATGCATAAGCTTTATGCAATTTAATTAAAATAAACTTTATTAAATTTATATTTTCTCTCTCTAGTTATTTACTAGATCTTTTAATAATATATTTATTAATTCAACTAATAATATTATTTAGAGTTTATTATTAAAAATAAAACTCTTAAATATCTATTATTAAATTAAATAAATATAAATACACCTAAATTAGAACTTTAATAAGATCTTTTAAATTTAATTCTTTTATTTAATTAATTTCTTAATTAATTAAATATAATTAAGTATTGATTTATCTTTATAAAAATTTTAATAAATTAAATTATTAAATATTCTTTTAATTTGATTTAATTATAACAAAACTTCATCATAGACCCACAAAATGAAATACAAAAACCCATCATACAATATAGAATACCAAAACAACCTCTAGGGTCAAAATCACAAATTCACTTCACTTGACGAATTTGAACAGGTAAACAACTTAGATACTTGTCCTACTTATAGGACAATTGGCTTAGGTTAGGATTTGGACTCAAGAGTTATCTCCGTACTTATACCAATTAGATACTATGAAAGGGTATGCTCATCTTGGCAATTTAGGGAAGTCAATACTTGGTACCTGCAATCTACATAAAATTCACACATGTACATACACATACATTCTAAATTGAACAAAAAATGGCAGGGAGTGGTACATCATGTAGATCTCAACTAGTAGGTGACTACAACTCCCTTCCTCAACCATATAAGGAATGTCAATCATAAAGTAAAATAGACACGTACACCATACACATACAACAATGGGGTAAGTAACCATAGATATTGCATATAATTAATCCATCTATGTAACCATCATGAGATAACTGAAATCATTAATTGAACATATGTATATCATTGTTGAAAGGATAAACATAAACATATGATATTAAATGAACAACTTATCACATAAATCAATAGAGTATGAAATGACATATAATCATATTTGGTAACCAAGTATTGATAATCATAAAACACAATCAGAAAATTGGCCTACAAGAATCTAGAAATACAATCAGAAAAGTCAACTAGGGGTAGGCATTATGATACCTCTACTTGAGAAAGAAAATACAACCCTTCATGAAGGTTCCCATCAACCCTTCTCTCTGCAATATTGTTGTTGGTGAGTTTGAAGGTTATGAATGGTTTATCCAACAAAAATATTGTGTATTCTAAGGTATGTCATATATGTCATTATAGTCAATTAAAGTTGAAACATGTATTATTACTATTGTTTCTACTAACAATTTATATTTTTTGTTATAGATTGATAGGTGAGTTTTTGTTATCACCATCTAATATTCTCCCTCGCTCATACTAAGAATTATGTGTCACTATGAAAGAAATTGGAATGGAGTATCAAGCAATATATGCTTGTCCCAATGATCATATTCTTTATCATAAAGAACATGAATTTGCAATAGAATGCCCAGAATGTCATACAAGTAGATAAAATAATAAAAAATATGTCTCGTAAGGTTCTTCGTGACATCCCCATTATTCCCCATTAACTTTGAAAAATTAATTGATTATGATATTTATTGTGTAGGTTTTTTGGCATCAACATTTCAAATCATACTACATGATCAATCATCAGGATGCAAGGGAGTTAAGGAGAACAAAAATGATGATGGATCATGTAGTATGATCTAAAACGTTGATGTCAAGAAAAATTACACAATAAAACCTAGATATTGGGAATGTTTTATATTTAATAATTCTATAGAATATTTTGTCATCTTTTTAGGAAATATAAATATAATAGTTAAAAAAAGAAAAAATTAGTTGTCATTTGAATTCAGATACCTACACAATTCATATCAAGAACACCTACGCTGGCTTCCCACTGAACATACAACATGTTTGTCGATTGTGTTGTCAAAAATTATATTTCTAATGATAATTACAACATCTAAGCCATGGCATTCATGATAGCTTTTCATCAAAAGACACCTCTTGCAGGAAACTCTATTTACAATAGCCCATTGTTGATACTTTAATTGGTTGCGACAGTCTACCATCCAAATTTGGATGACATCCACGATCTTTATGACACTTGTCCATTGGTAATATAGCCTTCCCATCACAAATTATAGTAGTTTGTGATAAGTTTCCATCAATGTTATTATCATGGTATGTAATTGATTTGCGACGACTTGCCATCAGTAATCTTGTTTTGGGATTCTTATATTTTGCGACAACATTCCATCAAAATTCAAATGACAACTTTTCCATAAAAAATTGTGATGCCAAAACTTTGATGGCTAGCCATCCAAATTTAGATGGATTACTATCACAAAATGGGTCAAAATATAGTTGTGAAAATCTTCAAGTGTTGGAATTGTAATGAATTTGGTCATTATTCTTCTAACAATATCCCTCTTTGGGATTGATGGCAACATAACATTTCATAAACAAATGAAACTTAGAGAAATCAAAATAAGTTATAAGATTTTATAACATCCTTAGTTTCATTCTAATTCTTCATCCATGAGAACTCCCTTTGAGATTCTCCCTTTGACATCTTAACTTTAGACTCCATCTGATCAAGTTCTCACTCCTTTCTTTGGTTATGAACATGACATATTCAGTCCCTCCCTCTTTGACATCAAATGCCAAAGACTTGACATAATGAGTTTATAATTTACCTTATGTACTAATTCATATGCAATGAGCTCTAACTTCTTTTCATCAACTTGATAGATCTTCAATGCATCACTAATCTATACTCTAATGGGCATCAGATAGGGGAATGATCACTAGTTTTCCTATGAGATACAAAAATGCATCCTTAGGTAATGGTTTGGTAAATATGTTAGTTACTTGCTCCTTTGTGTTCACATATTCCAATCTAAGCTCTTTATCTTCAACTAATTCTCTCAAAAAATGATACTTGATTGCAATGTGTTTTATCGTAGAGTGCATCATTGGATTTTTGGATATGTTGATTGTGCTTCTATTATCATAGTAGATAACCATTAGTTCCTTTAATTCTTCCTTTATTCCTAACAACAATTACTTGATCCAGATCATGTTGGAACAATTAATTGCTACAAAAACATATTCTACCTCTGTTGTAGACTATGAGATGCAATGATTTTTCTTACTGGTCCATGACACTAGCCTCTTTCCAAGATAGAATGCTCCTCCACTAGTGCTTTTTTTTTCATCAATACTCCCATGCCAATCTGCATCAGTAAAGACTTTTAAGTCAAGGTTTCCTCCTTTCTTGTACCACAAACCATACTCTTGAGTACCTTTTAGATATCTCATAATTATTTTGACTACCATCATATGATTTTGTTTGGGATTTGTAGAGAAACTTACAACTATACCAACTGCTAATGGAATATCAAGTTTTGTGTGAACAATATACTGAAGTTTCCCAATCATAGATCTATAGGTAATCTAATTTACCTCTTTTGAATCATCATTCTTGGATAGTTTGTGTCTAGTAGACATAGGTGTTCCAACTGGTTTGGAATCTTCCATTCCTAAGGTCTTCAATATCTCCTTGATATATTTTGACTAAGTAAGGTAAATGCCATCCTTCATTTGATGAACTTGTAAACCAAAAAAGGATTTTATCTCTCCAAACAATGACATTTCAAATTCTTTCCTCATTTCTTTAGAGAATGATTTACATAAGTCATCATGTCATGTAGCTAGTATATCATCCACAAATATTCTACTAACAATATCTTATTTTGTGGCCCTTCTTTAATATACAAACTATTATTATCATAGGTTCTCTAAAAACTAATATTTACCAAATATCCATGTAGCCTCTCATACCATGCTCTAGGAGCTTGTTTCAGACCATACAAAGCTTTGTGTAACTTACAAACCATGTCTTTTATTTGGACCAATGAAACCTTCAGGCTAATCAATGTAAATTTCTTCCTCTAGTATTCCATTCAAGAAAGATGATTTTACATCCATTTGATACACTTTGAATCCTTTGAATGTAGAATATGAAAGTAGTGTTCTAATCCCTTTAGGTCTAGCAATAGGAGAAAATGTTTCTTCATAGTCTATACCTTCTTCTTGAGCATATCCAATGCACACTAGCCTTTCCTTATTCCTTGATAGTTTCCTTTCCTTATTCCTTTATACTTTTCCATTTTCACTCAATTTGTTTCTAAATACCCACTTTTCTCTAATTAAATTTTTGTCCTTGGTCTAGGAACAAGAGTCTAGGTATTTATCTTTTCAATTTACTCAATCTCTTCATTCATTGTCTTTATCCAACTTTCATTATTCAATGCATCTTTAATAGTTCCAGGTTCAAATTTAGTAAGTAGACATGTACCTTTTAAATTTTTCCTTGTCATTGTGCCTTCTGTCTAATCTCAAAATTTTTTGTTAGGTGCATGATGTCGTTTGACATATCTAGTAAGTACATGTTTCTTTCTTCTAAATTCTAGACTTGTTTCACTTGGTTCACCATGCTTAAAGGTTCTATGAAAGTCTAAACCCTGATCTATTTGAAACTTAGTTCCCACATTCTATGACTTGGGTTCCTCTTTTTGTGACTCGATTCAAACTATCTCCAACATGGGTTTCTCTAGCTATAACCTAGATTTCACTAGTTGCAACTTGGGTTAAACTGCAAATTTTGATGACTTGTGTGGTTTTAACTGCTAGAGTGATGCTATTTGTTGTTGCTTGATCACATTTTTTTTAATGTTTGGTAAAGTAGCAAGCTCAAAGTAAACAAAATTTCTAGTCTTTAGGTTCCTTGTTTCTTTTTTCTTCACTCTTTTCTGCAGGCTCATCAATTTTTACATGAACACTTATATAATTTTGTGAGTAGCAAGATCCAAACATTTATATGCTTTTCTCTTGTTGGAATACCATTTGAATACTCCTTCATCACTTTTTGCATCAAATTTTCCTTTCCTTGTCTCTTTCAAGATATAACACTTGCTTCCAAATACTTTGAAATAATGGACATTAGGTTTATAGCCATACCATAATTCATAAGGTGTATGATATGTACCTTTCTTCAATTGAACTCGGTTCTAGGTATGAACTACTGTGCTAATTGCTTATTTCCAATATTTGGATGCAACATTTTTCTCTATCATTAGTGTTCTTACATAATCCATGATGGATCTATTCCTTCTTTCTACTATGCCATTCCACTGAGGTGTACCAGGTGTAGATACTTGTCTTTTGATTCCTCTTTCATTGTATTTAGCAATGTTTTCATCTTCTTTCATTTTCATTTGATCAAATTGGCCTCTTAATCTTTATGCTTTGGCTATCCTCACATTATCATCTCCTCCATAGATCTTTTGTAGCTTGTTCCACATTTCATGAGTAGTAGGAAAATCTTTGAATTCATCAAATTCAAAATAATTGAGAGTGGAAGCAATATAAATCATCATTGTGTTGTGATTATTTTTATCTACCAGTAGATCCACAATCAAAGGATCAGGAGGTGAAACATATTAGTTCTCCTAGAAGCTTAGGAATGCACCTCCAATGGTTCTCAAATATAGCTTCATGAGTTCCTAGTATGCTTTGAAGTTATCTTTGTTCAACTTAGGAATCTCTATTTTGTAAGACATCTTGATCTTTGTCTTAGGTCCTTGAAACCTTTTCTACAAGCACCAACAACTCTGATACTAATTGTTGGAAGCATAAGAGGAGTAAATAAGAGGGGAGAGGAGAACACTAACCATTAAAAAAATTCCAAATCCCTTAGATGTCAATACAAACTTCTTATTAACTCAAATCCTTGCAAAACTCAATTAGAACTAGATATTCACTATAACTCAGTTAACAAAGCAATCTTGAGATATTAATGTGTATTAACTTTTAGCAACTTATTTGCAAAAAGATAAAACAATAAGAAAATAACATGAACACATGAGACACCAAGAGTTATCATGGAAACCCAATTTGGGAAAACCAACTAATGCAACTAGTTACAACTTTTCACTCTTCTAAAATGAGTCCTATTAGGAGCCAACCCTATTAAAGGTTACAAAACACACTATTGGGTGTGAACCTATTAAAGGATTTGAATCACCCTAGTAGGAGTGGCTTGGCTAGAGGTCTTAAGATACTTCAATCTAGAAATGCTACCTTGTTAGAGTATTTATAAAAATGACATTAAGTCAACTCTATTAGGAGATTTGTTCACTGCTACAGTTGTTAGAGAGTAACAATGATTGACCTAATTAATGAAGTAATTGATTTGAAGATTCAGGTCATTGTTTTGGTTTATCCTCTGGATCCTTCTTGATTAGAATAATCTTTGCAACTCTTTTGATGTTTTGCTCTTTATTAGATATCCTTCTTTATTCACATCTTATCTTCTTCCACTACTTCCATATTTCAATCCACAACTTGACCTGTCATATATATGAGACCCAATGTGAAGTTGGCCTGAATACCTTTACAAATAAAAAATTAACATCCACTAAGTCAACTTACATAAAAAAAATAATAAACAAAATTGTTCTATTGTAGGTTGGCTGAAATTGAAACTGGGTCACTTGGTTACAACTGAGTTACTTGGTAATCGATTTGACTCAACTTACATTGAACCCCTTTGGTCATTGACTTGACTTGGTTAACACTTGAATCCTTCAATGACCAACCTAGCTTAGTTTACACTTGATCACTATAATTGACTTCTTCTAAACTTCTTCTTGGCTAATAATGGAGTCTTTTGAGCTTAGTTACTACTGGCACTACTCGGTTAGAGTGTAAAATTTGTGTAACATCAATAACAATATACAAATGAATAATTATTTTCAACACCTAGATTTGAACAAAGAGAAAAAATCAGAGTCAAGACAATACCACCTAATAGAGATTTGATAAAGAATCACCATGGTGAACAAATCATTCGAAGTAGAGATAAATGAGTGATGACAAGAAAAAGGGTAGACAAAGAACTATGCTTAATTTCCCAAGTTGAACCTAAGAATTCTAATGAAGATTGTAAAGATTATTATTGGATACAAGCTATGAAAGAAGAATTAGAGCATATTAAGAAAAATAAAATATGAGAATTGGTTCCTAGACCCAAAGATAAGAATGTTATTGGAACTAAATGGGTATTCATAAACAAGATGAATAAACAAGGTGAAGTCATAGGAAACAAAGAAAGATTGGTATGTAAAGGTCAATTTTGAAGAAACTTTTGCACCTGTTGCTAGAATAGAACCAATAAGAATATTTTTGGCATATACAAACAACAATAATTTTAAAGTTTATAAGATGGATATGAAATCAATGTTTCTAAATGGAGAACTTGAAAAAGAGGTATACATTGAGCAACCTGATGGTTTTCCTTTGACAAAAAAATATGATATGGTTTGTAGATTGAAGAAGAACTTGTATGGACTGAAACAAGAACATAAAGCCTGGTATGCAAGATTGCATAAACACTTGACAAATTTGGGATTTGTGAAAGATAACATTGATAGTATCTTATATATGAGAAAAGATGACAAATGATTATTGATTGTTGTAGTATTTGTGGATAACATAATTTTTGGAGGAAATGATAAAGTGGGTGAGGCATTTTTAGAGAAGATGAAGAAAAAATTTGAAATAAGTATGATTGGTGAGATGAAGTATGTCTTGGGATTTAAGATTGTAAAAAATAATTATGGCATTTTCACATCACAAGATAAGTATCATAAAGACTTATTGAAGAGATCTGGTTTGAAAAGTTGTAAACTTGCTGAAACACATATGATAATTGGATTTAAATTGTCTAGAAAAGATGAATCCCCTACTATTGAATAGAAAAGTACAGATCTATGATTGATGAATTGCAATATTTAACACATAGCAGACCTGATATAGCTAGTTTAGTTGGAATTGTGGCAAGATTTCATGAAGATATTAAAGTGACACATTATGTAGAAATAAAAAGAAGCTTCAGATATTTGAAAGGCACACCTAATTATCGATTATGGTATGGAAAATCAAATTATTTCACTCTATATGCATACAATGATGTGGATTGGTAAGGAAGTGTAGATGACAAAAAGAGCACTAGTGGTGAAGCATTTCTCTTGGGAGGAAGATTGGTTTCTTGGCTAAGAAAGAAACATGATTGTATTTCACAGAGTATGAAAGAAGTAGAGTATGTAGTAACAACAAATAGTTGTAATCTAATTATTTGGATGAAGCAAATGTTGAAACACATTGGGATTGAGTTTACATAGCCTTTTATCATACATTGTGATAACACAAGTATGATGAGTATGTCAAAGAATATATTTTTATATTCAAAGAAAAATCATATATCTATTAAGTATCACTTTTTGAGAGAAAAAGTTGCAGAGAAAGAGATCAAATTGGAGTTTGTTAATGCAAATAAGCACATAAAAGACATATTTGCAAAATCTTTGGCAAAATACACATTTGAGTACTTGAGAGGTATGCTTGGGTTAATGCCCCAACCCACATTTGAGTAGTTGATATGGAGATTGCATTAGTCTAGTGGTAGCAGAACACTATTTCTTTTATTTGGACTAGATGCTTGATGTTTCTCCTATGGGGGAGTATCTATGTTTAAGATGAG
This sequence comes from Cupressus sempervirens, assembly GCA_028749045.1. NCBI lineage: Eukaryota > Viridiplantae > Streptophyta > Pinopsida > Cupressales > Cupressaceae > Cupressus > Cupressus sempervirens. Next base: position 1,034,006,610 of record CM053787.1, on the reverse strand, counting down.
TCATGAAGAACTATTGGTAGCTAGTATTTAATAGTGTCTTTGGAAACTTTAGCTTATTGCAAATAATACTTCGAGAATTGACATAGTGATGCATTTTCCATTAATGTCAATGGGGGGGAGAGAGTACATGATAAATATCACCTGAGAAAGATCAGTCTATAGGGGAGATATGTGCTTAGTGGAGAGATTCATGTTGATTGATGAAGAGGATTTGAAAAGATGATGATGTTTTTAGAAACTACAATGGGAACAATTTTTATATTGTCATTGATGTCAAATCTATTGATGAGATAATTTTCTATCTGATCTAAATGTCATATCTATTTGATTGATGAAGAGGATTTGAGAAGTTGTTCATAAAAAAAGCATCTAGAGGATAGGTTGAGTTATGAAAAGAAAACTGTAAATAAACATTTGATTAAATATAATTTGACATGATAAAGTGATTATTTAAATCATGTTGCAAGAGCAAAAGACAATAATGTTCAAGTCTCAAAAGTGTGAACAAAGATAGATCAAATGTATAGGTTTGACCGAATAACAGAGTAGAAGACTAAATAATTTTTTTGAATAGGTTGAGTGATGATAGTTTCAACTAAGCCATAATAAGTGCTAAGAAAAGTTAGTGTTGACTAAGCATTAGTATCGACCGAGTGACAATGTTGATGCCAAGCATGAAGTTATATAGAGACAGAGTAACCTAGTGATGACCGAGTGTCATTATTTAGTGTTGGCTGAGGAAGAACATTTTAATTGATTGTGAGGAATTGTAATTTTTTACTAACTAAGTTAAATTCTTGGGATATGTAAAACATGTTGAAGACAAGGATCAATGAGTTGGATCATTTAATTCTAGGAGAGTATAAGGTAATTGACCTAAGAGATGAATGTAAGGAGAAGTTTCTAGAAAAGAAGTGATAAACAAAATGGAAAATAAATACATTGTATCTAATGGATCAAATCATGAACTCTAAGATCTAAAATGGTGTTTAAGAAGCAAAATATTAGAACTACATATTTAAGGAGTTACATAGGAAAAGTTTCTGTGTAGAGTATAAGAGAAGAACATAGTGTAGAGAGGCTATGTGTATGTGAAGAAGTTCTAGAGAGTTGGAGTTATTACTGATGTTGTTAATTGGTGAATCTAAGAAGAAGGCTTAATTGAGTTGCGAAGAAGGTGAATGGTGATATCTTGAAGGGTTTCCATGAAAATATGAGATTGAGATGATAATGGAGGCTAAATAGTGAATCAGTACATGGGAGTTGAATAGAGATTTGTACATGCAAAGAGAGTTATACTTAATAGATCAAACATGTTGTTACTTTCTAACCATTGTAAAAAATATTTAAAATCATTTAATCTAGGTTGATCTAATAGTCATAAGGACTTAATAGTCTATGTAAATCCTTTAACCAGGTGACATTCTGATGGAATGTTCTAAAGTCCTCTAACAAGGACACTCTTAATTGGGTGATTAATTTCTTTAAAAAAGTCACATTTAACAATGTGTATTGTAACATTTAACAAGTTTGGCTCCTATCAAGGCTCACTTTAGAAGATTGAAAATTGGTGACATGTTGTTGATGGTTTTTCCCAAATTGGGTTTCCACATTAAATCCTAGCATTGAACTTGTATGGATATTATTATGATGTTTTACTAATTTAAGTTTACATTCTACAAGTCAATTATTTTAGAATAGTGGAAAACTAACTAATACTACTAATAGTTTAGAGTAGAGACTGAGAAATGGAATTTTAAGATTTGAAGTTGTTTAAGTGTTTGTTTGTTCAATTGGTACATCTAGACCTTGGATAACTAATTCACCCCCCTCTTAGTTATTCTAAATATTCTAGCAATTGGTATTAGAGCATTGGTTCTTGTAGAGAGAAGTTTGAAGGTGCTCAAAGCTAAAGGCAGTGATACTTTTGATGATGAACTTGATGAACATGAATCATTGATAGTAGGAGATTTCGAAGAGGGAAAGAAAAATACAAAGGTATGATACCTATAATTTATTTTTCATGCAACAAGGTTAGTCATATTGCTGCAAAGTGTCCTGACAAAGAAGAAAAGGATGGAAAGAAAGAAAAAATGTTAAAAGGAAGAAGAGATGACTAAGACTTCAAGAAGAAAAAAGACTACATCGATCAAGGTAAGAAATCTTGTTATCTTGTTGAAGAAGAAACTGATAGTGAATCTAAAAGTAATGATCAAGAGGCAGTCTATGTTGCTATGAAAGAAGATTTTGATGAAGATGAGACAACAACTTTAATCTCTTATGTGAAAAAATGTGATAGATGGATAATTAATAGTGGTTTCTCTAATCACATTACTGGTGATAAAAGTAATTTTAAGGACATTAGACCATACAAGGGTGACTATGTTAAATTTGGTAATGATGTTGCATATCTTGTGAAGAGTAAATGGGCAATTCAATTAACTAACAAGATCAAATGTGATAATGTTTATTAGGTTTAAGAACTTAACTATAATATGTTGAGTGTTTCATAGTTAAAAAAATCAGGTTATAGAGTTCAAAATCCATCATAGGAAGGCCAAAATATTTGATGTTGATGGTAAATTGATTGGAAGTGGTGATCAAACAAGAGGCAATTTGTTCTATCTAGATTTATTTGATGAGACATGTTTGTTTGCACAACATGAAGGTATTTGGTTATGGCACAAGATGTTATGTCATGTAAACTTTGACAATTTGGTTAGCATTAGTAAAATAAAAGGAGTAAGAGGTTTGCCAAAACTAAAGAAACCTAACAATATGATGTGTAAAAAATGTTAGTTCAGAAAAATGACAAAGTATAGTTTCAAGAGAAAAACATATCCATATGATCCATTTTGGAATTGGTTCATACTGACTTATGTGGACCTATTGGAGTTCAAAGCTACTATGGAGACAAATATTTCATTTAATTTGTTGATGACCATTCTAGGATGATGATTATGATGTTTTTTAAAGAAAAATCTAACACTTTCAACTATTTAAGTGTTTTTTAGCTAGAGTTGAAAAAGAGATAGGGAAGAGTCTAAAGTGCTTGAGATTTGACAGAGGTGGTGAATTCATTTCCAATGAGTCCAACATATTCTACAATGACAAAGGAATCAAAAGACAAAAGTCTACACCTAAGACCCCTCCTCATAATGGAATTGCTGAAAGAAGGAATCGATCAATAGTGGATTGTTCTGGAACACTAATAATGGAGAAGAATGTGTCACAAAAATATGGGAGAGAATCTATGAGCACAACTATTTATACTTTGAATAGAGTACAAGTCAAGAAAGGTAAAAATGCTACACCTTTTGAATTATAGTATGAATATGCACCTAAGGTGAAATATTTCAAAGTCTTTTAAAGAAAATGTTACATACTTAAAGACAATAGGAATGGAAAAATTGATGCTAAAAGTGATGAATGTATATTCCTAGGATATTCCACTAAGAGAAAGGCTTATAAGTGTTTTAACTATAACACTAACAAAGTTGTGGGAAGTGCAAAAGTGAAAGTTGATGAATATATATAGAAAAATGAAGTTGAATGTAAGAGAAAACATGAAGACTAAAATTTATTTATATATGTGAATGATAGTGCTCCAATCAATCCACTTGAACAAGAAAAAAAAGTTGGAGATCCTCATCAGACTAGGAATGCTAAGTTGCAACAACTAGTTGCCAAACAACAGAATGTGGGTGTTGAGCAACAGATAAATGATGTGAAGTCACAAACATAGGAAGCCAAATGAAAAGAAGACTATGTCATGCATTGAAAACTTGAACCAGAACCTAAACAAGTGACAAATAATGAGCTTGAAATCATTTTTCAAGATGATCCTATTGAAGAACAAAGAAGAAAAGAGCATGTGTTCTCAAAATATGTGAGAAGACATCATGCACTTGAAAAAATAATTAGAGATAAAGAGTCTCATGTTATGACAAGAAAAAGATTTAGAAGTGATAAATACTTACTTTGTGAGTTTGAGCCCAAATTTGTTAAAGATGCTTTCGACAAATTGAAAAGAATAATTGGAAAAATTGAACGGAATAAAACATGGTCTCTAGTACCTCAACCTAAAGAAAAAAATATTATTGGAACAAAGTGGATTATTAGGAGCAAGCCAAATGAAAAAGGTGAAGTCACAAGGAACAAGGCAAGATTGGTATGCAAGGGATATGCACAGGAGGAAGGTGTTGACTATGGGGGAAAGTTTGCCCCTGTTGCTATATTATAAGGAGTTAGAAAACTACTTACATATTCTTCTTATAAAGAATTTAAGGTATATCAAATGGATGTCAAATTTGCATCTCTAAATAGGATATTTAAAAAGAAGTATACATTGATCAACTTGAAGGATTTGTAGATCCCAGTGAGAAGAATATGGTGAATAAGATGAAAAAAGCTTTATATGGTTTGAAACAAGCCCATAGAGAATGGTACAAAAGACTCCATAACTATTTGGTGAAGTTTGGTTTTGCAAGAAAAAATGATAACAATAATCTATATTTGAAAAATGGCATGACCAAGAAGGTATTGTTATCTTACATTTTCATTGATGATATCACATTAAGAGGAAAGGAAGCATTATGCAAATCATTTGTTGATGAAATGAAGAATTAATTTGAAATGTCCATGTTTGGTGAGATCAAATTCCTTTTTGGTTTACAAGTGTGTCAAATGAAACAAGTTATCTTCATTACCCAGTCCAAATATATCAAGGAGATACTGGAAACTTTTGGGATGGACAATTCTAAACTAGTGTGTACACGTATAGTTACTGGACACAAGTTATCTAAGAATGATGATTCTACTAATGTGAACTAGACACAATACATATTAATAATTGCTAAATTGCAATATGTTTTTCATAGAAGATCAAATTTTGGATTAGTTGTTGGGATAGTTGCTAGATTTTTTGAAAGTCCCAAGGACAATCATATGATGATAGTAAAGAGAATACTAAGATATCTTAAAGGAAAATAAGTCTATGAACTATATTACAAGAAGAATGACAAGATTGAACTGAAGGTATTCAATGACTTTGATTAGGCATGAAATGTTGATGAAAGACCACAAGTGGTGGTGCATTCTTGATAGGAAAGAGACTAATTTCATGGACAAGATCAAGAAGTAGACCTTCATTTCCTAATCAACAACTAAAGCCAAGTATCTGGCAGTGTTGTGGTCCCACAACACATGCTTGATTTTGAGTAACAAAATAGGGACCCCTAGTTTCAAATTTCTCTATGAGATATCTAGTCCAAAACCTCGATCATTCAAGACCCTCCTCTTAGTCTTGGTCAAACCTTGGTTTCTGATCAACCAATCTTGAATAGTCAAACATGGAGAAAAATGAAGTTTTTAACTTCATTGTACATAACATGCAAACTTGTGCACTTGCAAACATGCACATGTGTGCTAAGTGTGCAAGTACACATTTCATCTATTTATAAGGATGCACACATACATAGTTATACATGTGGGCACCCTCGAAGGTCTACACCTTTGAAGGTGTGCACAAGGTCACACCTCTTGGGCTTATATAACCCCCTGCAAGATCTCATTCTCTTCATTGACTCTCACCTTTGACTCTACTTGTGCACCCTTGCACCCCTTCAACATCTGTTACTACACTACTCTGCCTCCAACCTTAAGGTAAAGACAACCTTTTGGAGGTGCACACTCTGCACACATCAAAACAAGGGCTAATTTATGTCCCACCTCCAAAGAACTACACAAGCATAGGTGTTATGTGTGTAATTGTGTAATTTACCATCTCAAGGGAAAAATAAGGAGTGCACTAGTGCACCATGCACACCTGCGTAGGTGTGCTAGTGCACAAAATAGGTAGTTGAGGGGGGAATCGTAAAAAATCATTACACAATCGAATCCAAAAATATATCAGATTATTTTTTCTATGGATTGTGGAAATTTGATCTCTTTAATTTAGTTAGATTTTCTTAGTCTTGACTAGTTTTTACTCACTTTTTCCTCAGTCCATGTCCTAGTTGATTCCTATTTTGGTCTTCCAACATTAGATTATGAATGTTTTCCTCTTTTGTGTAGGTACAGTGACATCATCATCTTCATCCATTTTGGAAAAATTGCACCTAAACCTATAGCGTTCAAATGCTAAGGATCTCCTAAAAAGTCTAGATTCCAAGACAAGCATGTAGGGATCTGGGAAACAAAACTCAACCACATTGATTGGAATGCTTTCCTGACGCTTTTTAGTAAACCAAAGAAAAGATCAGTGATGATATCAACATTTATCTAGAGTGGGTTGTTGAATGCTACTTCATACCCTCCATTAGTTTAATCCTCTAAAATAATCATGACACTAGTTCAACACTACATGCCAGATGATAAGGTTATAAAGAGTGTCACAGGAGAGATAGTCCTTGACATCAAACCATGGAACATAAAGAAAATTTTCCACCTCCCAAGGGTAGACTAATACCTTCAAATATCATATGAAGGGGAAGATGGGTGGTACTGAGAAAATGAGAAAGAGGCCAAGGAATTGGTGCAATCCATGTTCTTGATTGATAGGACACCCTTGGGCCAAAGAGTAGGAAAGGTGCACATGACCTAGGGGTACATGAAAGATGACATCGGGTATTCAATTTTTCTCCTCAATAGAGCCATGGGCCTTCCTGAAATAGGTCACCTAAAAATGTGGATGGTTCACTTCATCGAGACCATTAGGACCACAAAGATGCTTATTGGTTGAGCCACCATCCTAAGTGATAAATTAGATGAGCAACTAATCTCAGTCAAGATTGACCCACACTTCTACATAACATCTTATAGGGTGTATCTACTGGTAGCTAGAACCATAGACTACCTAGTGGTGTAGGAGCACATAAAGTACAAGAACATGAGAAAGCTAAGATTCCTTATTTGATATATTTAAATCCATTTGAGTCATTTATGTTGAGTCAAGATGTAAAGGCTATGAAGCCATTTTGTCATGAATTGTAAAAGTTGTCAATTTGCCCTAGTTGTCCTAATAAGGTCATGAATTGGTCAAGAGGTCAAAATATGTTTGAAAACCCAAGGAAGGGTAAAAATATTGTAAATGGTGATTAACATTCCATCATGACATGTTTGTAATGTTGGAACAAAGTTGTGAGGTCAAAATTTCTAAAATGTAAAAGTTTCTTAAATGTTGCAACTTTAAAACTTTGCAAAAAGTGCAAAAGGGGTTAAAGAATGTAACAAGTTGGTTCAAAAGTTGTTTGGGAATTTCTCAACTATCAAAAGTACTATAAAATCCTTGTAATGGTAATTAAAAATAAAATTAATGAGAATAAGGAGAAGAAAGAATCATTTTTGAGAATTTTAATGTCTTCGACTATTGCTATTTTGATTGGGTTTTTTAGATTTGTGCTGGTTCCAAGCCTTGTATGGCCATGTACAGCCTTGAAACCATATATAATCTGTATATTTGATAGTGTTGTGAGTTATATTTCTTATCTCTAATTTTTTTGGAGTAATTTCATTTAGTTTTGTGGAAGTTATGATCATTTATGTGAAAGTTACTATTTTTAGATTTGAGAATTCTTGCAAATAGTCATGTTGCAGTATTTGGTATGAACAAATATGGATGTATCAAGAAGTATAAATGTATTCATTGGAAATATATTGAATTAAATTCCATTTCCTCTTTTTTTGAGACATTTCTATGAAGATTTGTGAAAGTTATGAATATTTGAGTGAAAACTAGTTTTTAAATGTCTTCAATGGTGTTCCGAGAAAAGATTTGTGCTTGTACAATGATTTATTTATTGGATAAATTAATGGCTTAAAGATTTATAAACTAGACTCACAAATGGATAATTTTGAAATTTTTTTTTATTATTTGGATTCGTTTGGAAAAGTTATTTGATGCCCTAGGAAGGGTTACTGGTTTATAACAAGAAAAATGGGTCTAAGTGTAGAGACTATAAATTGCAATGGTTTTATTCTTTTTGGATAATCTTTGGATATGTTTTAGTATTCCTAATTATAAACAATTAATCCAAAGGTTTTGAAAAGAAACATTGAATATTGAAAGTTATGAACAATGGAATCAGATATAGAAATTAGGATATGTGAATGGAGAAAGGTTGATATTTTTGTGTTGGAAAATGGTTTGTTTTACCTTGTAAGATGCCTCTAATTATGGAGTTTATTTAATGGATTTTTAAGTGATCAAAATGTATCCCACTAATTAGTTTATTTTTAAGATGCTCTACATCACCTAGGGCTGTATAGGAAGGGAAGGATGTAAGATGCAAATGCTTAGCCCTATGTGGTATACCCACATCTAGGGAAGAAGAAGATCCCACTGTAAAGTGTGGAATATAGGGTAGTGAATGATGGATTCATATTTTCCATCATTAGATTCATTGAAGGACATAATGCCAAATGGATGTCATTAGAGGCAAAGGTGATAATAACTAAAGTATGAACCTACTACATCCATTTCAAGACTTTTACATATCTTCAGGTAGTTGGTACTCTCCTATGTCCCAAGAAGATCCCAAGGAACCTTTTTGATCAACTCACACTATTGGAGATAGCATGCCAACTCACATATGCATATGATAGAGTGAGAAAACAACACAAGAAAATATGGGTTTGGCCAATCAACATTCGAGCATTTAAGGTAAAGTAGAAATAAGACATTGCTACCTTAGACTCAAAGTGGGATCAATATCCCTTGGAATATTATTAGACTCCATGCTTGTATTTTGATAATATCAGGATGGTGAAACATCTAGTGGGGAAGAAGTTTGTACATGAAAAAGCCCTCAAAGACCATTGGATGAATGTGATAGATGACTATGACGTCCACATAAGGGACTATTGTAGGATGAGTCTATATATGATAAAAAAGCTACTAAATATGAAGATACCCTTAAAAACCATAAAAAAGGATGTCCCAGAGATAATGGATCCCTCATACAATAGGGATAAAATTTATGATAGGCCCATCATGATTACTAAAATAGGGCACAATGAAAATGATGACATTGATCACTAGGGAAGACATGTAGTGGAGCTTACAAGGGAATAGATTAGGAAACCATTTTAGATGGATCTAGCTCCCTAGGCCATATCTTTCTAGGCTACAACTAGGCCCACTAAAGGAAAAGGTACCAAGGTCACTGTAATGACCTACTTTGCTAAATCACCATTGAGATTGGAAATGGTGCATCAACATGAGTGGGAGGTCAAGTATTTTGAGGTTGACAAAGGAAAGGGTAATAAGAAAAGGGAAGCCCCTAGGGAAGGGAAGCAAGTGGCTAAGGCCCAAGTAACAAAAGCCTAACAAGGCAAGCCAAAACAAGAGCTAGAGCAAGCTCAACATCAATAACCACTAGAGAAGCCATAAGAGCAAGAGAAATAACCAAAGCAATAGGAGGCAGAACCTCTAGAAGATAAAGGAGTTCCACTACCAAGAGCCTTGGAGGAAGAAGTCTCCCCTTTGGTGCCTAAGAGAACTTGAATAGAAATAATGGTGGTATGTGTCAAGAGGAGGAAATTAAAGAAGAAGAGCACTCCCTCACCATAGGTGTCAAAAACCATTCCTGAATAAGAGGATGAGGAAGAAGGGGAAAAATTGATTTTTTCCCCTTGAATAAGAGAACTCATTCAACTAAAGCAATAAAGGAGGAGAGAAGGAGAAGATCAACTCAAATACCTTCATCTACTCCTAGGGAACCTATCTAGGTTGAAACTTTAGAATATGAATAATAGAAGTGGGTAACTGAGATGGAGGGTGAAGGAGTTGATATTTTTAAGCTCTCAAATTTTTATTTCATGTTGGTGGGCACTAAGATGGTAGGAGAAAAGATAAGGGATATTCCAAAAAATGAGCAATTAGGAGAAAAATAGAATCAACCACCTCCTCTACCTCAAAGACCCTTGGGTATTTCTTATCCACCTATACAAGACATTGCCACTATAATGGATAAAGGCTTAATAGCTCCACTCCTCTGACAACCTAGGTAGAAACATAAAGTTAGAACATAGAGGAAGGATAGTATCAATAGTTGTATGCTAATGAAGTATATGAGGAAGGAGAAATAGAAAAAGAAACTCCACAAGTTCCCCCAAATAGAAAGGGTAGATCCTTAGCCTAACAAAGCACATAAACTTCTTCTAAAGATCTTCCTTGATATGGGAAGACTCCAGAGAGAAGCAATAAGGGCAAGGAGCCTACTTCAAAACTAATTTCTTCAGCCAAATATATCTCACCAATGGGGACCACACCATTGTGGCTAAAGAAGGAGGTCATATTTTGACAAAAGAAGTAGATGGAACTAAGAAAAGAGGAGTGAATGATAGATTGATAAAATTAACAAAGAGGCCTAAGTCACCTAAGTGTAATGCTAGAACACTTGACCTCATCATGAAGAACCAAGATTAGGACCTTCTCACATGTATCACTATTCCTCCTCCTCATGTTGACACTTACCAAATGAAGGAGATCACATTGGGAAAGCCCATGATGGACACGGTGAAAGTATTGATAACTATAGGCCTCAAGAAAGTGTTCAAACACATGGATCAAGAGGAATCAAAGATGATAATGCTGTGAAAGTAGAATGAGATATTAAGTGGCTACTTGAACAAAATGTTGGGACCCACTGACCTAGAAAATCCTAAGATCACTCTTGGATTCATTTTTGGACACATGTCAGCAATGGATGATAGTTTTGAGAGGGGAGTGCAATAATACATGGCAATTTTGAACCTGTTGCACCATATCCAAACTAATGTTGACAAGTTGCTTTCCATTGTAAACCAAGATCATGGGCTAATGATCTAAAAGTACTTAGATCTATTAAGGGATAAATGTATTGGATGCTGATGAAAATATAGTTAGCAGAGGAGCTAGATAAGCTAGATTATTGGATAGAGAAGATATCCTTATGGAATAAGGTCATGGAAGAGCTACATAGAGGAATCCAATGTTGATCTCAGATTGGTTTTTACAATTGAGCATCAACGCACTTAAGAAATTTAAGTAGTTCATGTTGAACTAGTAATACATGCTAAGTATAACATCTAAATACAAGACCATGCCGAGTTGCAATGAGTTTCAAGTCACTCATGTGTCGAGTCACTCAAGTGCCGAGTAGATAGACCATGTAAAGTGATTCAAGTGTTTAGTGAATAGTTGATGCCAAGTAGTTTAGGTGCCAAGTCAAAAGTAGAATTATAGTATATGCTGAGCATCAGTAACTACATATGTCGAGTAACATAGATTGGACATATTTGTTTGATATGGCAAAAACAACTATGTTTACCATTTTTTAGCTAACATAAGGATAGATTTTGATTCTTTAGAGATAAGGACGAACCTACATGCACATTTTGAATGCAATTACATGTAGTCAATCAAAAAATGGGAAGGATTAAGTGAAAAACTGGATGAATCTCAACCTTACATTCATACCTAACCCTAAGTCACCTCATTCTACTTAAGGAGGACAAAGCCCTAAACTTTGTAGTGAGAGAAGAGAGTTGAGAGTATTATGAAGGGGTGAATGATCAAATTGAAGGAGTGAACAATATAGTTTGTAGAGATTTCAAGGTGACTTAGCAGTAATAATGAATTATAGAATCAATTAAGTGAAGAACAGAGGATAGAGGATACAACATTGTTACATTAGATCTTGAAGGATTAGTCAAAGATTGGGTACATGTGATCTATTATTGGGCAAGCAAGTGCTAACTGCAAGATCTATGATGAGACATTTTGATAGGTGATTTTAGTTAAACCTCCTAGGTGGAGTAGTCCTAACAGGCTTTACCAAATCCTTTAATAGGGTGGCATTCCAAGTGAATGATCTAAAGTTCTTTAACTAGGCACACTTCTAATAGGGTGTTGAAATCCTCTAACAAGGTGGGACTTAACAATATTTGTATGCCTTTAACAGTGTAGGCCTTTCATAGGACATATCATGTTTCATGTTCAAATCATTGTAACCTTAATTGGTTATAATTTATTGGTATAGTGGTGAAGATTTGTGGGTGTCATCACCACCCCAGTTTTACCTTCTCATTGAAGGGTTTTTGGGTAATCATATAAGTGTCAAGTGTGTGTGATTGATTATTTACATGTTTTAGATCTATTTACTTTATATGTTATTTCAATATGTTAATGTATGTGATATATGGATGGTGAAAGTTTATTGGGTCCAAGTTTAAACTCCTAATTTATGCTCCCTCCTCAAAGTTTATTTTCCCCACTTGTAATTCCAACAATTGGTATTAGAGCCTAGTTCTCAGAAGGAGAAGCTTTGAAACTTAGAGGAAACATATTGAAATGGAAGTCTAAAAATTGGGAAAGACCATTGAGAACTAGGAGATTGAGATACATATTATACTACATCAACTAAATAAAGCTAGATATGCTTTGAAGAGGTCCTTAAAGAGAAAGAAAGAAATTTCCATTGTAGAGAATGACATACAATACAAAGAGATTGACACCACAAAGCTATTTGCAAATGGTAGCTCTAGTGAATTTGATGCAATAGTTATAGATCTAATGAAGAAGAATAGAATCCAAGATGAAGAAATTAAAAATCTCAAGTTGAAGAAAGAATCACAAGCTATATTGTTATATGAGGTGATTGAACAAAAGAAGAATGCCATGGAAGACAAAGCTATGATTGAAGAAGATAAAAGAATTCTGGCAAACAAACTAGAAGAGAAGTCAACAGAGCTATCCAGGATCTCAAACATGCAATTAGATACCTTGAGCCAAATGATGAATTCTCATCATGAGTTGAATTTCCAGGACATTAAGATAACTACATTGAAGTTGCAGAATGAACAACTATAGAATGACTTGAAAAGAGAAAAGAAATTTGCTAAAAGTTTCAACAAGCCAAATGAAGCCATCAAATACTTTGAGCAATTACTAAGATCCCCTAGATCCAATAGAGACACATGAAGATTGGGCTACACAAGCACTGAAGAAGGAGAATCATCCAAAGTTGCTGAAGAAAAGAACATCAAAGGTAAGAATTCCAAACCTACTTGTCATAATTGTGGAAAGAAAGGACATACTATTGATGTGTGTAGGAGAAACAATACAAATCAGAATGTCAAGCATAAGAACATGACTCATTGTCATAAGTGCAATAAACAAGGTCATCAGGCACATGATTGTAGAACCAATACCATGCATGCACCAAAATTTGAAAGATATTGTTATAACTATTAAAAATATGGGCATAGAGCCTTTGAATGTAGATTCAAGTCCATGTGATCATCAAACAAGCCAACAAAGATAAGAAGCTATGGAAACACTTATGATTAAGATTACACTATAGGATATAGCTACCACTATTGTTAAGAATATGGACATACACCTACAAATTTTATTAGGGCTCACTTCAGTGGTAACTACAAAAGGTGGTTGAGTCAAACCATATGCTTTAGCTAATTGAAGACTAGTCATATTAGGAGGCATTGTCCAACAAGGTCAAAGGCACCAAGTTGTGAATTTGATAAAGGTAAAGGCAAGGTAGATGTTGAACACATCAAGAGTGAGATGAATAAGACATGGAAAAAGAAAGATGGTTACAGTACATCAAATGGAGAAGGGATCACTTCACCCAATGGGTTAAGTGATCACACCTCATCAAACTAAGAAAACAAGAGGTATGTGGGACTGATATTCAAATTATCATATCAAACATTAGTTCCAAAAGAAGTCAATACTAAAAGGACTACATTAGCATGAATGAAGATGCAAGGTGTTGTTGAAAATTTCAAGATTAAAATTTTAAGTTTTCATGTTGTTCTCGAGCATGAAAAGTTTTCAATGGAAGCCAAGTGGAATACTAGTTAGTGCCAAGTTGCCAGATTAGCTAGTTGATGCCAAGTTTGTAGTAGTTTCTGAGTGATGTTAATATCTATAGATGCTAAGTGAATTTGAAATCATGTTGATGTCAAGTTTACATTTATACAAGCACTAAGAATTAAGTACAATGGTTTTTGAAGGGTATATGGTCATTTTTCACTCATTTCTCATCATTTCAAATTTGAGCAAGAGCTAAAAGAGTAGGAGGCAACTCAAAAAAAATTTCAAGACATTTACAAAGATGTCAGCAATGATTTTGCACCAATTCTACATGATTTTAAAGGTATTTATTCACAAGCTGAGCTATGCAGTCTGTATTTATAAGAACCCTAGTTCATCATAATGGCATCAAGCTCAAGAAATGTAGAAGGAAAAGAGGTCTTGAATTTTTAATTAGTCATTAATGAGATAAAACAACCATATTTCAAAGCAATTCCAGATGTTTCTTATAAACAAGATCCCTAAAATGCATTGTCTGTGATTCCCCGAAAAGTCATTATGGTGCAAGATGTTAGAAAATGTTATAAGATAGGTGGAATAGGTGACATGGAGATATAAGGGAAGCCTATGAAAAATCATGTGTAAATGACATCTTAAAAGAAGAATTCAAAACTGTTGAAAGGAAGGGTTCGATGCATGCCCTAGAATTTCCTACTGTATTCAAAATTGAATGGATAAGAATACTATTGAGCCAAGTTCATGATGGATCCCTATGGTTGGAAGGAGGACCAATAAATATTTTAAAGAGAATAATCCACAAGGTTACTAGTTTTCCAACCCTAGATTAGTCAAAGACTCTACGAAGTGATTCCAAAGAGGTAATAGAGAAGAATATAGGAGCAAAGTGGAACAAATGAAGAATGATAATTAACACTATCATAGATCCACTAATAAACTTTTTAGTAAGGGTTATTTCTCATAAGTTTTATCAATCCATTAGATTGAATAGTGAACCCTGTATTGTAGTAGATGTTGGATACAAAATTGTGAAGAAAGATCATACCTATGATCTAGCTGAGCTTCAATTGCAACAAATATAGGAAAACCTTGGAGTAGTAAGGCAGACTAAAAGTGCATAGTCCAAATTTGAATCATTTCTAAATTGCATATTTTTCTATGTAAGAATACATTCCCATCTTTTGGTAAAATAGGATGGAAGACAAAGAGGATAGTTGCTGCTCAGATAAATGAGTACATTGAGAAAATGGGAGAAAATTTTCAAACTATCATGACAAGGTATTTTGAAGACTTTAAGAAGTCTATGAAGCAAAGGATGAGATACCTGTTTCTTTAGTTGAACAATATTACAACGATATATGTTTTCTTGTAGATATTGACTACACATATGTATAGGATGCTACATCTAGAGTAAGATGACTAAGACCCTTATGTTATGAGATCAATGTTGATGAAGCCTAAGTAGCCATTACTACACTTCTAGCTGAGGAAGTTGATAAAATAACCAAAATATTTGGAAATTATGATGTAATGAAATCAAAGGTAGAAATGGAATTGAAGATAGCCTCCACACTAAAAAAGAAGGACAAATTAGTAAAGAAACTCAAGGAAAAATTTGGTGAAAGTGTTGAAGAAGAAGAAGAGGAAGGAGATGAAGAGGATGAAGAGGAAGAACAAGAACAAACCAAAGAACCTCTTGCATTGACCAAAGGAATGGGTGAGGACAAAGAAGAAGAGGAAATATAGGGTGCCAAGGAAGCAGTAATACATGCCGAGCCAAAGAAAAGAAAGGTCAAGGCACAACCTGTGACTAAAGCTAAGAAAGTTGCTAAGCCAAGTCCAAAAAATCCAACAACACCTACCACAAGAGCTAGCACACAAGAAACCACACAAAAGGCCAAAGAGAAAACCAAATAGATAGAATAAGGAGGCCAAGTGGAGAATAAGAAGAGAACAAAATACATTGCTCAACCTGACTCAAATGAAGAGAGAACTGAATCAGATGATCAAAGCCAATTTAAAGTGGTAAGTCATCCACCAATTTTTGATCTTAAAAATATGTGTGAAAATATAAGAAATAATGTAGATCTACCTAGTCTTAAGAATGTAAATTTTGATAATTTTGGAAAAGAGGAGAAAAAGTTAGTAGAAGAAACCCTATACACAAGGATGTCCAAATTTAAGAATACACCATTAGAATTTTCTAACTCAGTACCCAAGCCATTATTTGATTTAGTTGAGAAAAAATGACAATATTGTTTAAATTTGGAGAAACAAATAAGGGAAAATACTTTGGCCCAAGTTATGCTAGAACTAACAATAGGGAAAATTGCTAAGGCAATTAAGAAATATGGAGGAAGGTTTACACCAAAGTATAGAGCCTTTAACATTCTCCAAAATAACATTGATGATGTTTTAAAGAAATCCAATCAAATGTGGAAATTAATCTATGGATTAACTATAGTGAAACAAGGAGAGAAGGACCCCTTTGAGGGTAAAAATGATGATAAAGAAGAGGATGACAAAGATGATAGCAAGGAAGAGAGAAATACAGAGGAGGAAATTGAGAAGATGGATACTGACACTGAAACAACTGAACAAAAACATGAGGAATAGAGTGTGCAAGACACAAAAATGCTGAGTGCCAGTCCTCCTTATGATACAAGTGTACATGTGGAAACCATAATTATCAAGGATGTCTCTGATGCATCAACTCAAAACATTAACCCATTAACTACAGAAGATTTGAAAAAGATTCTAGATCAATCTGCACTATAAGCACAACTATGCACAAATCCAATTTTGATCAATGTACAGAAGAACTTCAAAAGGCAGTAATAGAGGTTACAAGGGATAAGGTGAATACACAAGAACTAGCTTCTACCATCCCTTCAGTTATTGGTGATCAACCATTGATTCAAACAACTAAAGACACATCAGTCAAGATTGACACAAGTGTTAAAGTGGACACAGTTGAGCAAAGGTAGACTGCCAAAGAAGAAGAAAAAGAGACAGCAACAAAGGAAATAGGAGAATTAGATGCATCTATACCTGAAGCATAGACACAAGGTGTAAGTTATGTCATTGTCATAGATCAAGATAAGTCTAAAGAAGGTGAACAAGCACCAAAGGTAAAGGAGCAAGAGGCCATCCAAGCATTGGTAACTTTACCAACATCTAGCTCCTCACCTACAAAACATCTTCAGAAGTTGAGCATGAAAGCTACACCCCTGCAAATCTTAGTGCTAGGCACAAGCTCTTCTAAAGTTGAAAAGGTAATTCACTATGGTGATATCACTTTAGATGAATAGATAGTAATTCCAAAATTTGATTATGACATAACAATGAAAATAGATAAAATAAGCATTTTACAACAAGCATTAAAGAAGAAGAAACATCTAGAAATGCTTAGGAAGGAGTATAGGCAAAAGCAAGCTCTACAAGAAATTAAAGACATCTTTTTAGATGCATTCAACTTTCCTACTCCTAAAGAAACCAAGCCACTATTGGAACAATTGTTAGATATTGTGAAGAAGGTTAATAATGAAGACCTAGATAAAAATGCTAAACTTTTAGGATGCTCTAAAAGAAAATTTCAAGGAAAAGTAAATGAAAAGATATTTGGTGATATAGCACTGACACAAGTTGCATTGGTAACCAAGGTTGAGGATGTGAAGAAGGTACTTGAGAATATCTTTTCATTGTACACCAAATTGTGTGATCCCACACTCTTCATCCAAGACACTAGACATAATTCTGAGCCTAGAGAGGAATCTAAGCATATCAGGTACACAACTACCTAAGAACCCAACTCAAAGTCAGAAGCATTTCCATAAATTGCTTCATACACAGAGTCAATTAGCTGTGTTGATAATAGAAGAGGTTAATATAGGAGACAATTTGACACAATTCAAGCCTCTCACCCCACACATGGAAATTCTCCACAAATAATTAGGCTATGCAAAAACTTTTTAAAAGAGAGATCTCAATCTATCCACACTAGATGGCCTAGTACACCTTGTAGATGAGCTTGCTATTCAAGTTAAGTCATTGTATGTTGCATGTGACAATTGGGATGCAGCTCTAAAAATAATCATGAGCGTCCATAAATCCTTTTTGGACAAATACACTATAAGTGTATATCCCCTTTAACATAAGTGTCAAAAAGGGAGAGATAAATAAGCAAGGGGGAGATAGATTACAAGGAGAAGATAGATTATGAAAGGGGGAGAGAAAAATAAAGAAAAAGGGAAAGCTTGAACAAAGGTGGAGCTATCAAATTTTGACCCCAGTGATATACATTTTTGAAGACCACAATGTAGAGATAGAAATAGAGTAGAGTAGATATCAGCTATAGAAGAGCATAAAGAGCATCAATTATAAGTGCATTGAAGTCAAAGAGTATTAATCAATAGAGACAAATCTACTCAAAATGGAGAACAGGTTTTGGATACAGAACATAGATATTAACTTAGGGGGAGTTATAAATTTTGAGGTATATACGTTATTACAAAATTTTGAAAATTCTTTCAAGTTTTGTATGTAAGACAAGTCATGGATATGTTATACTCAAGAAGATTAGATTGATTATGTATATTCAAGTGTTTTTGACACTCATGTCAAAGGGGGAGATTGTTGATCTCAGATTGGTTTTGACAATTGAGTGTCAACATACTTAAGATATTTACTAAGTTCATGACAAATTAGTAATACATGTTGAGTATAACATGTAAATACAAGACCATGTCAAGTTGCAATGAGTGCCAAGTCACTCATGTGCCAAGTCACTCAAATTCCAAGTAGATAGACCATGTTGAGTGATTTAAGTGTCGAGTGAATAGTTGATGTCGAGCAGTTTAGGTGGCGAGTCAGAAGTAGAATTACAATATATGTCGAGCATCAGTAACTACATATGTCGAGTAACACAAATTGGACATATAGGTTTGATATGGAACAAACAACTATGTAAACCATTTTTCAGCCAACAAAATAATATTTCAATTCTTTAGAGATAAGGATGAATCTACATGCAGATTTCCTATGCAATGACATGCAACCAACTAGAAAATGGGAAGGATTAAGTACCAAAATGGATGAATCTCAGCCATAGATTCATACATAACCCTAAGCCACTTGATATTCTTAAGGAGGAAAAAGCCCTAAACTTTTTAGTGAGAGAAGAAAGTTGAGAGCATGGTGAAGGGGCGAATGATCAAATTGAAGAAGTGAACAAGATAGTTTGTAGAGCTTTCAAGGTGACTTAGCAGTAAGAATGAATTGTAGAATCAGTTAATTGAAGAATAGAGGATAGAGGATACAACATTGTTACATCAAATCATGAAGGATTAGTTAACGATTGGTAGAGGTGATCTATTATCAGGCAAGCAAGCGCCAACCACAAGATCTATGCCAAGACATTTTGATAGGTGATTTCAGTTAAACCTCCTAGGCAGAGTAGTCCTAACAAAAATCCTTTAACAAGGTGGAATTCAAAGTGAATGATCTAAAGTACTTTAACCAGGCACACTTCTAATAGGGCATTGAAATCCTCTAACAAGGTGGGACTTAACAGTCTTTGTAAGCCTTTAACAGGGTAGGCCTTTCATAGGGTAGATCATGTTTCATGGTCAAATCATTGTAACCTTAATTGGCTACACTTTATTGCTATAGTAGTGAGGATTTGTGGGTGTCATCCCCACCCCAGTTTTACCTTCTCATGGAAGGGATTCTAGGTAATCATATATGGTGTCAAGTGTGTGTGATTGATTATTTATATGTTTTAGATGCATTTACTTTACATGTTATTTCAGTCTGTTAATGCATGTGATATATGGATGGTGAAATTTTATTGGGTCCAAGTTTAAACTCCTAATTCATGCCCCCAATTGTAACCAAAAGTAACCAATTGTTATCCTTTCAAAACCTTAATAACATATAGCTAGAATTAACATGCATGCAAGTAAACAAACACAAAATGAGAGCATGCATCAACACATAACACAAGAGATTTTGGTGACCCATAAACCCTCCGAGAATAAGAAGGTAAAATTGGGGTGGGGATGACATCCCCAAAAATTATTGCAACAATGAGTTCAACCACTTCTAATGATTTTCCTTGTTAAAGGCCTACCCTGTTAAAGGCTTTACACTGTGTCAATAGTGACCTGTTGAAAGGATTTACAAACACTTTACATGAAGTGTCACCCTGTTAAAGGATTTACATAAAGGTTATTAAACCCACCTAATACATAGGATTTTCTTAATCTTCTCCAAACACTCTCCTACCTAGCTGTTAAGCTAGCCTATTACCATAGGATTTCAACTTCTAATACAATTGTGAGAGAGTATTAGAACATTTGACCTAATTGAATCCACTTGTTCTACTTGTTGGGTTTAGGCACTTGTTCTTCTCTTCCTCTTTTGATCCTTTCTTGATTTGATCTCTAAATATGTCCCCTATTCTATTCTGATTAACTGGATGTATAAATGTTGTTCTTTCTAGTAAGTCTTTTCCTCATCACACTAGAATTTTGTTATAATATCCCCTTATGCTATTTTTATTCCATTCATACAATGGTGCATTCATCCTCATAAAGAATGTGAAGACTTAGGGTTAGATATGGATCTATGATCCAAATTGAATCTCAAATTTTTGCTCATACTTTGCATTCTTCTTATTGGTTGCATGCCTTCACCATTTTTCTGATTGGTTGCATGCAATTTGCATAAGGAATGTAAATGATTCATCCTTATCCTTTTTCTCCTTCATAATTTGTCTAAGTTAGCTCAAAAATGGTTTACATCTTAGTTTGTGGAAATACAAACTCTTATGCTTATCCTAAGTTGCTCAGCACATGAAGTATTATTGATGCTCAACATATACTATTTCTAGATTGCTTAGTATCAGCTATGTTTCCTGGTTTCCTTGATACCTATTGTATCCTGTATTGCTTGACATATGTCATTCTAAGTTGCTGGACATTTGAATGATTCTCTTACTTAGCACATGAAAAATTCTTGGATCACTCGACACATACTATATTATTTATCTGCTCGACACTAACTATGACTTAGCACCTACTAAAATTTTGGCTCGGCATCTATTGTGTACTCAGCATACATAATGAAAATGGTTAAGTGTTTTGACACTCATTTGTCAAAACTGTTTATTTGATCAACAATATCCCCCTTTGACATGAGTGTCAAAAAAAATTAACTAAGCATTGATGATCCTAACCTTATTGAGTACATTCTTTACTCACTCAACTTACATGGAAAATTTCAAAAAATTTGTGAGTAGCAATATACCTTATGACTACCCCTAAGTTGATTATGCCTTTGAAATTGAAATTCTATGCCAATATGTCTGATCCTTTTTGTCCTTTGACCTATTTCTGCATTCTGAGCCTAAATGTTGTATCTAATCTATGTGATGTACTTGTATTCCATGTGATTATCAAAAAATTTCATCTCTCCTTCACTTCTTTATTCCTTGTCTCCCCCTTTTTGGCTATGTACAATCATTCCACTTTATTTTCAAAATGAATGAATGATTTTTTTTTTCAAAATTTGGTAATTACCCATTATTTCTTCCCCTATAATATATATCTCCCCTTTTTTGAAATTGATGTAAAAGGGTTCTATGGAGTAATTCCATGTTTAGCCAAAAATGAGCTGTTAACCTCCAAAAGTATCTTTAGAGCTGCATCCCAGTTGTTTAATATAGTATCCAAGGTCCACATGTCCTTCATGTGTAGAAAGATTGGGATCTTTCTTTAGGACTATCTTTGCATACATTTTCTCCTTGTGAAGTACCTCCAAGTGAGGGGTGATGAAGGACTGAATTTGCATTAACTTAGCTTTTATATTAGCCTCTTTTGCTGATAATATAGCTAGTTCCCTTTGAGTGTGAAGTGTCTGAGCAAAATGCTTCTCACTTTGAGCTAGATTGGTTGGGAGTTGTGTACTATAAATCTTTAGATTTCTCTCCAAGCTCATTATTTTTTGGCTAATTTCTTGTGTGAAATTGAAAAAATCACACAATTTATTATAAAGGGAGAATATGTTTCCAAGTACAATTTTAACTCTATCTATTTTCTTAGCTAGGTCAACTTGTCCCAAAATGATAGTATTTGATATCTTCTCATTGACCTTACCTTGCAATTTCTTCTCTGACCATTTCATTAGTTTAGCATTGGTGTCATGGTCCCCATTTGTTACCTGATCAACTATATCTAATAGTTGCTCTATAATTGGTCTTGATTCATCTAGAGATTGTACGCTGAAGGAATCCATGAATGTGTGCTTGATTTCATTTAATGCTTGCATGTATTTGTAGTCCTTTCTAAGTACCTCTTGTCTCCTTCTTCTATCCAATGCACTCTAAATTTCATTCATCTTCTCCTAAGTGAGAGTATTTGATTCTGTTGGTGTTTCAAACTATTCAATAACAAAATGTTCAATACTATAATGATAACACTCATATAGCCTAAGGATCAGCTACATGGTAAACCATTTGGACCCAACTTCAACAAAACCATTGGTGGTTTCCTACTCTTTAGGCTCTGTAGAACCAAGGTGGGTATACCTAGGGATGATTCTAATGCAAAATTCTATGTAAAGATCCTTTTAATTTCATTCTGATTCTCATCTATTACCCACTAACACATGAGTAGTTTAGTTCACTTCTTTTAATGTTCTCAAACTTGTATGCATCCCTTATTAGCAGATCTAGTCATCTTTCTCCTTGAATTTACAAATATTCCTAAAAATAGTAGCTACCTAAGACTCAGAGAATAGATATAAATGAGTTTTGACCAGAATTTATAACTTTAAACACAATTGAATGAAAAATGATTTTAATTTTATAATTGGTTTGATATGTAGCAGCAAAATTTATCCTTGTTCACTTCTGACTTATATGACCAATGCCTTATCCATTGGGCAGAAAATTGACTATTGGTGGGAGATCTAATTCAAATAAATTGTAAATAAATTAATTAGTTGTAATCACCCATTTCCATTCTTATGAAATATCCTTTCTATAAACTCATAAACCATACTGACTCATTGAAGCATTTATATAATTCCTTGAATTAAAAGCAATAGTGATATCAACATACAACCCATCTAGATTGCATTCAACCAAATTAAACCTTATTTAAAATGACTTCAAAGTAGAAAAAACCATAAAAAGGAGACAAAAATTGATGACACAAATATACTATAAATACCCCTTTGTATTATCCTTTCAGATGACTAATACAATGACCAATAGAAACCAATTGAAAACCCAGAATAGATTTCCTTTTTCGTCATTTCAGTATGTTATCAGAGAGTACAATTGGAGGAAAACTCAAAACATGTGCATACTATTGGACCGACTGAATGTACTTTTCTTGAGAAATACAAAAATTCTACAAGTTTTTAACCTTTACAATGCCTTGAAAACTCATTTATATAGCATGAGTTGCAACAAGCAAAGGGCAATTGTGATTTGACAAGTGTCCAAGAAACAAAACATCATACAAAAGAAAAAAATAGTCACAACAGAATGCCAGGTGCATCAAATATTCTTTAGGCAGGCCCATTCTTGTTATTGCTATAAATCATCAACTTTTTATTTGTCTCTCACTATTCTAGATCTTCAAAATACGTGGCTACCAAGCTAGCCAATGAAGGGTTATCTTGTGATGCCTCCAAATCAATTTTTTCCTACAGATTTTCACTGCTTTCACCTTGAGCAGGCACTATTACTTTTTCACGTTCTTCTTTCTTTAGTTTGGGTGCTGATGTGTCAATGACCTGCACCTCACCTTCTTGTTCCTTATCATCATCTAAACTGCCTTCTTCTAACTGCTTGTCTGAAGGAATATCTGCCATCTAGGTGTTAAACTGTATATCATCTGGCCAGCTGAACTACAGGATATCATCTTGTTTCTTTAATATATAATTAGCCTCCTTTTCAAAACCAACAAATTCTTGCTTCAAAGAATAAAAAAATAACTGGACTTTAACCAATTCCTCTGTCGTGGTGGCCCACAAGGCATACCCCTTTTCATTGACAACTTTTATTATCCTTATGCAGAAAAGGTCATCCAGTACTTTACTCCATTCGTCCTTATTTTTCAATTTGATCTTTCTATCCAAGGCACAAGGAAAAAAATCAAAATTTTAATTCTCGTACTTATTCAAATAATTTATTTTTTTCATTTGTAGAGAAACTCTCTTGTTATCAAAATCTGATAGGTCATTAGCAATATCATACAAATTTTCAATATGGTCATGGGAAGACCTCATAACTGAATAACATAAAAGGGTGATTTCTTTTTCCCTTTTTCCCCACTTACTAACAATAGGCTTGAGGGTTTCATCATGGGTTTTCAGTTCCTCCCATATACTTATTACTCTTTCCAACTGATCAAAGAATAAGGGCCATTCAATTTTATCCACTAAATACATTAGAGCCTTTCTAACCTTATCCTCATACTACATATTTAACTCTACACATAAGGCCCATAGTTTTCTTTTCTCTTCTTCAAAATCCTCAACTGTGTAATATTTTGGCCTTTGAGGTGTGTCTAGTATTTCAACAAGGGGGTAGATTTAAAAGGTTTCATTGGAGGATGAGGGTATGTTATTCTTGGCCTTGTAGACTTCCCCATTAGCTTGTTTTCAAGCTCAATTCTCCTTTTTACCTCCTTATTATAGGCCTCAAGAATTTTTTCATATTTATTCTATAACTCAAACATAGCTTGTTCCTCCTTCTTAGTAGTGGCCAAAAGAAACTTGGAAGAATCCACATTCCAATATGTTGCCTGCACATGTGAGGTATCAAAAACCCTTCTTACAAGTATATTTCCCATCAACCCAGACTCATCTGGTTGCAATGATGTGGCTCTAGATCCTTTTCTCAATGACCAACTGACCAATGCAGCTTGATCTTCAATGAATGTAGTGCCTTGGAAGTCTTTTTTATTTGGGTCTTGCAACTCCAATTTATTAGAAACATAATTGAAAATCAATTCATCTGCAATATCCCAATTGGGCAATAATAAAATGTTAGATGCCTTTATCATTTTCCTCCCCTCCTCAGGGCTTATATTCTGCAATTTTTTCATCATTTCTTCTTTAGTTTGGTTCTACATGGAAGTTTCATCCATTTCTAGATGCTATGTTTTCATCCTTTTACATTTTTCCTCAAAAATGTTCATGTTTTCCCTCCATGCAAACTGCTAAAAAGCCCTAGATTTCACAAAACTGTCATCAGCCAAAAATTGATGACTTGTCTATTCTAATACAAGGTCCAATTCCCTACCTCTATAATCAGCTATTGTTAGATCCAAACTTGGGAGGGGAGGTTCTAGAGGGTTACCCTCATCTAATTCTGCTTGAGTAATAAAAATGCCTCCTTGTGATCCCATTTGTTCAATCTGCACCAGTGAGTCATTCTTCTCTAATCCTCAAAGGGGATTGAGTGGGTCAATATTCCTCAACTTGAGGCCTTTCTTCTATTATTACCTTCTGCCTCTTGGGACTAGGTTCATCAGGTCTCTCCTCTTGGGCTATACTGGTGGATCCTATTATTTTCTTGCCCTTATCTACAAGAGCCCTTTTATTTTGAATCATAGTATACCTAGGCTTCTTTTGTACAATTATTTGACCAGCTCCTGTATTTGGAGTGAAAGCCAACCTCCTCATGACTTCTCTAGCCTTATCAGGATAGGAATCAATAAAAAAATGTTTCTTCTCATGCATAACTTCCATTATTTCAGGGAAGTTATTCATGAGCTTACTTATTTTGTTAGCCTCTATATTAGCATTATCTAAAGGATTATATTTCTGATCAAAACAATGAATGAATTCTAGGACCGGAGAGTAAACTCTCCATTTTTCCTTTTTAGTTTCCTGCTCCTACAATAAAATTTCATTCCTTATAATTTCCTCTAGAAAATAAGAATCATGCTTGACCTGTCCTAACTTAATTCTATGCCTCAATGTCTGATTGAAAAATCCCTCATAATCACAAAAATGGGGATGAGAGACAGCCATCATATACTGCTCCAAAATTTTATGCAAAAAGAGCCAACATCTTTTGGTAATCACAAACTAATGGGCCACTATGTAGGTAGGGAAAATTGACCCTAATTTCCTTTTCAACAAAAAAATTTCTTCTACTCCCCCAAAGTGCTACAAAACTTCAGCCATTCCTACCTTCAAAGGTACTTGGTAAGGCAAGACATGAGGACTCCCTTTAAAACCATAGATTCTAAAAATATTAGAAATAGAGTAAGGGATGATATCTCCCCAATTATGTGAAACTTTCAAATTATGGGGGTTATCCATAGGCCTTATGAGACTCATTAGTACCTTATGGATTCTAGGATTGTCACTCAATTTGAGGCATCTCAATTTAGAAGAAAAATACCTATCAAATCTAACAAAACTAGCATTACTTGCATCCCAAGTCATATCTACACTCCACAACTGGACTAGTAGTGTTTCCCCTCTCTTCTCTATTTAATTCCATCCCATTACCAAAATATGTCACTCCTTTGAACAAAAACATATGCATTAATAGAGAGTAGTGGCCAAAAGTTTTCTCCACCTTTCCCTTCACAATCCCAACTAAACCAATGTGAATTTGTTCAGCCAAAAAGGAAGAAAAATAAAAAATAATATGTACACCAAAGGAAGCAATTTGAACCATTATGTACATGAAACCAATGGGCATGAACTCCTTCTCATCTTCATGAAAAACTTGGCAAAAGGTCCTATATATCTCTACAGCCTAGGAAGTGAAAAGACTTTTCTTAAAAGGCTCTTTAGAGGCTGCAGTCATTATTGGAAAAGTTCCTATTGTACCAATATGTGCCCTTAGTGAACCTCCCCTAATTACATCCTTCTTTGCTTTGTATTCATTCTCTAATTCTAGTAGATTGATTTGCACATGGTACTCTAACAATGGTTCTACATGAAAAATCTCTCTAATTTCTTCAGGACTAATTGAGATCAGAGGCGCACCATCCTTTCTTCTTACAACCGTAATGGCTTGGTCATAATTCTTGCCAATGGCTTCAAGAAAATCATAATCCATGAAAACACTCAGAACTACTAACTTTCCCAAATCAAAATTCCAAACATTAGCATGCGGGGCAAACAACTTCCTTTCTAAAAACCACATTTTAAACAAGATAAGACCAGTTTGAGTAGTTGTTGCATCCCTAACCTAGTTCCCCTTGTCATATAGGCCATCAGTAATTTTAAGCCTAAGGTTTAAGGAGATTAACCTTTTAACTTGTGCAGGCTTTGTAGTGGATTCTGGGAGTAATTCTAATAAATCATCATGGACATTCCTATCCATATAATTAATTTTCCCAGAAAATTCTTTCTTAGGAGGCATCTTGATAGTATTGAAAGAACTAGAATGCCACAGAGGTTCTTGACTTGTTGAACTTGTTCTTCTCTGAGCTTCTGTAATTAATCTCGAAAAATGGAGGAATAGCTTCACATCTTTACCAAGCTTAACACAATACAATCAACAGGCTCTTGTGCTCAGAAAACTTGCAATATTTGTTTGTGTGGGATTGGAATTAATGAAAATCTCCTATGTCATACTCTTTTTCTCCCACACGTGAAGCTTTCATTCATCATAAATGCATATAATAGAAAAATATAGTAGCATCGCACTTTCTTTGAAATTTGCGTTGTTGATCCTTGAAAAATCCTATGATCCATGAATGAAGACTAGGATGACTCAATGTTCTTCTTAGCACACTGGCAGTCAAACCAATAAAATGCCCCCATCTATACCTTTCCTTCAAGGCTAGCATTTCAAACTGGGTCGAGGGATGACCAAGGACACGTGTCATCAACTCAGTAACTCGCTATACATAACTCTCGAGCACCTTTCCATAGTGATCTAGTGATAACCACTGGTTTTTGTTTGATTATGTGGTAGATATTTGAAATGACTTTTAAGAAAACAATGGTGGGTCCCTCGCTTGTTAACTCACTATACATAATTTTCACACATCTTTCCATAGTGAGTTAATGAGCATCATTGATCCATACTTGATCTTGTGGACAACACATTACTACAATAGTGGTGGGCCCCAACTCACTATCTTGCTATTCATAACTTTCAAGCACTTTTCCATAGTGAGCTAGCGATGGCCATTGATCCTGGTATGATTTAATGATCAAAATTCTTTGTAGGCTTTATACATGGGGCGTGGGTCTAGGATATTGTTGTCACTGAGCTGGATCAACATGCTGGCACACATATATATTTTCTAATCTCTGAATGACATCACATGTTTTTGGCCTTGGCACATTCATGACTTTCAGGTGGGTCACTACATCACTACTGACAAAAATACCAACAATCCGACTAGCAATATGGGTAGTTTTGACAAATAAAATTTTTTTGGCTTAAAGATGCTTAGTAGGATGCCACCCTGTAATTTGATCTGCACAACTCAACTTTATCATGTCACTTATTTGGGGCCCACCTTTGAGAACTTTTTGTTACATCACCACTTTTTGACCAGTTGCTACATTGCTATAGGTGAAAATACCAATTATCTGGCTAGCGATATGGCGAGTTCAGGTAACCATTAAAAATGATGCCCAAAAAAAAGAACTACGAATGATATAACCTACAGAGAAATAAAAGTGAAGCCAGCACCATATCTTCCATGGGATCCTCAAAATCACTTACTTCAAAAGAACGCTGTCTTTTGCAAAATTTGGGCATTCGCTATATTGCCACCGACAAGTTGCATGGATTTTTTGGTAGCAATTTGGTGAATTGCCAGATTTATTTGAACTCGAGTGGCACCACTTGCAAGTTTTTCCATGTGTGTTTCTTCTTGAAGCTGACAGGCTTGGGACATAGCATGTGGTCATAATGTCTTCACGTTAACACATTTTGCAGCATCGGATTTCACTTTTTAGTATCACACATAATTCTTTGATGATTGATACCTTTCTATGTGTAACATGTGAGCATCTTTCCATAGAAAATATGCGACAACTATAGATTCAAATTAGATCCGACTGTAGGATTAAAACCCCATTTCAAAAAGACTCAACAATGACATCCAGGTAGGTGGGAAAAGAATATTCGCTCCTTTTAAAAAAAAAAAAAAATTTGCGCCAAGATAAAACTTAAAAAGCCAAACCTAGGGTTTTCAAAAAATTTTAAAGGTATCAAAATATACTAAACCAAAACCTAAAACCCTATGACTTAATAGAAAAACTGTCATCTAATTTTTTTATAATGATTCTAAGAAAAGTTGATATGTAAAAAATCAGACCAATAGTGGCTCTGTCTGGGGATGATAGACTATCTAAGTGTAGAAAATAATTTAGAATCTATGAAGGAGCAGACCACATACTTGATGCAAAAATGATAACTTCTTTAGAGAGCACAAAACAACACACATAAACAAGAAACAAGACTATAGATGGATATTTACAAGGATTTACAAAATGTACAAAAACACCAGGAAACCCTAAAACTAATGTTCATGGAAAATAGGTACTTTTAAGAAAATTATCTCTTCAAGAATTGTCCATGAACTGGAAATTCAAGAATATCTCCATTTAGATCCTTCAGAAAATATAAATCTTCTTCATTTTTATCACAAATGTTATAAGGGCCAAGCAAGGTTGGGTCAAAATTACCATGCTTTCCTTTATCTTCGATTCTGACATTCCACATTAGTACCATATCTCCTATTTCAAATTTTCTCTCAATGGCCTTTTTATCATATAAGTGTCTCATCTGTGATTGAAGCTTAGCATTCTGAATAGAGGAATCTCTTCTTATCTCTTCTAACTATTTAATGTCATCCATTTTGAGTTGCATCTCATCAATGATATCCTCTTCATATAGCTAAATGAATTTATACATCTCCCTTAGATTATTTTGGGGAAGTCTAGCCTGTATACCATAAAACAAGTCAAATGCGGCACAACCAATGGCCTTTTTCATAGTAACCCTGTCAACCCACAGGGCTAGTGGCAATTTTGAATCCCATACCTTCTTGTTCTCCCCCAAAATCCTCTTGATAATCTTTAGTATACTCTTATTCCTTGATTCTACCTGACCATTCCCTTGAGGATGATAAGGTGAGGATGCATATTTTGTAATGCCATATTTTCTACAAAACTCTTTGTATTCATCAGATTTGAAACACATAGTAATATCAATTATTATCTTCTGTGGGCAACCAAATCTAGTTATAATGTTGGTCAAGATGAAATTGATCATCACTTTTCTTGTAGCATTCTTGGTAGGGATTTCTTCAACCCATTAGTGAAGTAATCAGTTGTCACCAGAATCCAAGAATGTCCACCACTAGATTTGTCAAGATTTCACTTATGAAATCAATTCCCCACTGCTGAAATGGTGCCTGTACTTCTACAAGTCTTACTGGTAAATTCCCATAAAATTTCAACTTTCCACTGAATCTTTGACAAGTATCACATGTCTTAATAAATTCATGAGCATCTTTGAAAAGTGTTGGCCACCAAAAACCAGATCTAAGGACTTTGTGGGCTGTGGTTTTAGCTATGTAATGACCTCCACACACACCTTCATGCATATCTTTCAAAATTCTCACGGCCTCAGTTTCGTCTACACATTTCTAAAGTACTCCTTCCATGTCCCTCCACCATAACTATCCTTGTACTATAACATATCTTATAGCATGCAACTTAAGGGATCTCCTTTGATTATCAGTTAACTCTGGTGGGGATTTCATTGTTTGCAAATAATAGATTACATCTTTGTACTAATTAGAGATGTCCATATCATAGAGGTCTTCTCTGCAATTATCATCCAATTGGTTAATTTGGTTTGCCTCTAGATTTACATCTACCATCAACTTGGCCAAGCCTTGACCTCTAACCAATTTAGCAATCTGGATGTCAATGTTGAATTCTTGTATTCTATTGATCCACCTACACCTCCTGCCAGATACCTCTTGTTGTGAGAAAATGTCTTTCACAACAACAGTAGGGACAAAAGTAATAAGTGTAACCCCCATTAAATAATATTTGAAGGCCTTCACTCCTTTAACCAATGCATATGCCTATTTTTCGTTAATATCATATTTTAGCTCAGCTACTTGCAATGACTTGCTAATGAACGCAATTGGTTGTTCATAACCTTCTTCATTTTTCTATAACAGTACTGCAGCAATAGTGTGAAATGAGGTAAAAGAAAATATATGCATTGGTTTGTCATAATCAGGAGCTCTAAGAATAGGGGCATCTTTAATAGCTTGCTTGATTTTTTGAAATGCAATACTAGGTTCACCCTCCCATTTTATCTCAGATCCTTTCTTTAGTATTCTTGATATAGGCCTACTTACTTCTACAAAATTTGTCACAAATATCCTAAGAAAATTGATCTATCCGAAGAATGACTAGATACCTTTAACACTATTGGGTTTCTAAATCTTATCTATTGCTTCCACCCTTTCAGGGTCAATCCTCACTCCATGCTTGCCAACTAGATGTCCTAACAATTTTCCTTTAATGACACCAAAGTTACATTTCCTTGGATTTAAGGATATTCCATATTTAAGGGCTCTGATAAATACCTTTTCTAAGTGCATGCAATGATCATTTTCATCCTTGGAGTAAGCAGTAAGGTCATCCTGATACAAAAGTAGAAATTTGTCAATAATATCAGCAAAGGCCACATCCATGGCCCTTTGGAAAGTAGATCCAACATTAGTAAGCCCAAAAGGCATCCTAACATAAACATATGTACCCCATGGAGTAGTGAAGGTAGTCTTAAACTATTCTGATTCTTTGACAACCACTTGATTATATCCTGAAAACCCATCCATCATGGACATCAACTCTGAACTAGTGACCCTCTACAACATGGCTTCCATATTTGGCAAACCATAATTATCCTTTAATGAAGATAAGATTCCTAAAATCAACGCATAACCTTATATCTCCATTTTTCTTTCTTACTGGTACTAGATTGGATACCCAAGAAGAATGTCTAATAGGCTTTACAATCCTAGCATTTCTTAACTTGATCAACTCTTCTTGCATTTTGTGAGCCAGGGTTGGATTTATTGGCCTTTTTCTTTGTCTAAAAGGCTTAGTATCCAATTTCAAAGGGATTTTATGTTGAAATAAATCTTGCCTATAGGCCTTCAGATCATCATATGACCATGCAAACACATGTCTATATTTCCTTAGAAGACCTATCAAACCCTGTCTTATCTTAGGAGACAATTTTTTACCAATATGAACCTTCTTAGGGGTTTCTTTAGTTCCCAAATTTATCTACTCCAAATACTTAGCATTATATTCACTAGTATCCATTTGAGATCTATCATGATTATCAAAAATAGTTTCTAGGACAACTAAACCTTTTGGTATTTTGTTTGTTTTCAATTGCACAACTTGTCCAAAAACAATATCTATGTTTTCTACATATGCTACACAATCAATTCTTTCCCTGATAGCATATACTCAATTCAAAAACCTTAAAATATCTTTATCATCCTCAAATACTTGCCAATTTTGGACATTGTCAGGAATAGAAGGCCCGATCTAAGTTTCAATTTTAGATATACCAACAAATGTAATATCATCAGGTTTTATTGCTATATTTGTCAGCAAATCAGCCATCTTATTGTAGGATGCCACCATGTAATTTGATCTACACAACTTAACTTTATCATGTCACTCATTTGGGGCCCACCTTTGAGAACTTTCAATGACATCACCACTTTTTGACTAGTTGCTACATCGCTATTGACGAAAATACCAACTATCCGGCTAGAGATATGACGAGTTTAGGTAACCATTAAAAATGACACCCCAAAAAAAGAACTATGAATGACATAACCTGTAGAGAAATAAAAGCAAAGTCTACACCATATCTTCCTCGAGATCCTCAAAATCACTTCTTACTTCAAAAGAATGCCGTCTTTTGCAAAATCTGGGCATTTTCTATATCGCCACCGACAAGTTGCATGGATTTTCTGGTAGCAACTTGGCAAATTGCTAGATTTATTTGAACTCCAGTGACACCACTTCCAAGTTTTTTTCATGTGCATTTCTTCTTGAAGCTGACAGGCCTGGGACATAGTACATGGTCATAATGTCTTCACATTAACAAATTTCACAACACTGGATTTCACTTTTTAGTATCACACATAATTCTTTGATGATCGGTACCTCGCTATGCATAACATGTGAGAATCTTGCCATAGAAAATATGTGACAACTGTAGATTCAAATTAGATCCAATGACAGGATTAAAACCCCTTTTCAAAAAGACTCAACAATGACATCCAAGCAAGCAGGAAAAGAATATTCGCTCCTCATTTTTTAATAAAAAAATTCCGTGCTAGGATAAAACTTAAAAAGCCAAACCTAGGGTTTTTCACAAATTTTTAAAGGTATCAAAATATACTAAACCAAAACCTAAAACCCTATGACTTAACAGAAAAACTCTCATTTGATTTTTTTACAATGATTCTAAGAAAATTTGATACGTAAAAAGTTAGACCTATAGATTCATAATATGGTATCTTTATTTCTTCATCAAGCTTAGGAATTCCATAATGAATTGTCCTGGCTACCTTAGTGGAGCTCAAGCCTGGTGTTCTAATTTGCAATTCTAGCATTCCAGTGCTCAACCATTGAAGACTTTTTGTAGAAGTACCTTTTGGGTAGTTCAACCAAATTTTGTATCACAGATTCGTCCTTATCTTTTGTCTCTTCTTTCTCTTTAGTTTGTTTCTCTTTTACTATCATTCTGGTTGGGGGTGTACCTGATGATTGTACTAATTTAACTTTATCATTCCCTGCTACTGCACTTGGCTTCTGAAGTGCAACTATGACTTCTTTTCATGGAGATGGTGGTGGAAGAAGTAGAAGTCTAGTAGATTGTGTGGTCATAGATGGTTCTTGTGTTTGCACCTTGACTTCCTTTAATTTCACTACTGCCTTCTAGAGTTCATCAAAATTGACCAATATTGGGCTTGAACATAGCCTAGCTACTTGTGTTGATTTTTCAAGGATCTTTTCTAGATCCTCTATAGTTAATGGATTGATGTTTTGACCAGAAGTGTCAATGACATCCTTTATCTTGATTGTCTCTATAGGTGTGATGGTAGAATGAAGAGGGCTAAGAGGTGGCAGTTGTGTGTCCTATACACTCTATTCTTGTTGCTCACCTATCCGCTTTTCCTCTTCTTGACTTATTTCCTCCTCCTTTTCTTCTTCGTCTTTTTCTTCTTCAAAGTTCTTTTCTTCCTCCACTTTCTTCTCCTCTACCTTCTTTCTTCTTGCTTCTTTTATTTCCTTTATTCTGGCACTTTCTTTTTCCTTGTATTCTTCATCAAATACATCATCAATTTTCTTGTAAATAATTTTCCCCACTTTTATGGTTTTTCTCACAACCTCTTCAATTTTATTTTGTAGAATACTAAATACCCTGTGTTTGGGAGTAAATCTACTATTGTGCCATTTGACTACATTTGTTATTTGACTTTTAGTCAAATTAGGCAACATCCTTGCTAAGGTAGACTCCCTTATTTCTTTCTCAATTTATAGACAAAAATGCCATTTTTCCTCTAAAATCTTATATAATTCCTTTAGCAATGAACTATACAGTTCAAGAGGTGTATGTTTATATTCTGCCATCATATTATAGATAGATTTCTCTATTTTATTTTGCTCATCTTTTGTGAGCTTATTAAAATTTACATTCTTCAAATCATTTAAGTCTCCATTCCCAATCTTAGCACATAATTTATTTGTAGAAGACTTTGGTGGATGACTTACCATTTTAAATTGACTGTGGTCTTCTGATTCCATCCTCTCTTCATCTGAATCAGGTTGAGCCAAAAAATTTCTTCTTTTCTTTGGCTCTTCTTCAGTTTTCTTAGTGGATTCCTTCCTCTTAGCTGCTTCTTCCTTTGCCTTTTGTGTAGTAGCCCTTGTAGTAGGCTTCTTAGGTGTAAGCTTTGCCACTTTCTTTGTCTTGGACTGAGGAGCAGGTGGTGCTTTTTCCTTTCTCTTGGTGACCTTGGTTTGAGTGGATGATTATTTAGCTTGACCTTCCTTGTCACTTTCATCCTCATCTCCACCTAAGCCTTGTGTTAACTAAAGTGGCCCTTCCTCTGGCTCATCCTCATTGTCATCTTCTTCTTTATCTACTTCCTCTTCCTTTGCTATGCCTACCTCTTCAACACCCAATTTCTTTTTGATCTTCTTTACAAGCTTGTTTTCTTCTTGATTGCTATTGCTATTTTGAGGTATGTAACCGCTCTTGATTTGACAATGTCATATGTTCCAAAGTGCTTTGTAGTTTTATCAATTTCCTCTACAAGAAATGCTATAATAGTTGCTGAAGCCTGATCCACATCAACTTCATAGCCCAGTGGTCTAAGCCATCTGACTCTAGGGATGACTACTTGCATGTAGGTATAGTCAATATCCACTAGAAAACAAATGTCCTTTTCATGTTGCTCCACTAATGAGACTGGAATTCTCATTCTCTATTTCATGGATTGTTTGAAATCTTCAAAATAACTAGTTATTTGGGCATCAAAATTCTCACCCATCTACTCAATGAATCCATTTATTTGTTCAACAATAGTCTTATCTAGATCCCATCTCACCTTGCCTATTAAGGGGAATTCTTTCATAATATAGAAGAACATGCAAATCAATATTGTACCAAATTTGTGTTAAGCCCCTTTGGATTTCATTATGGCTCCCAAGTTCTCATTGATTTGTTGCATCATCAATTCTACAAGATCATAAGTGTGATTCTTTTTTACTAGCTTGTAGGTAACATCTATAGCTATGCAGGGTACACTATTTAACCTGTTGGATTGATAGAATTTGTGAGATATAATCTTGACAACAAAATCTAGTAGGGGGTCTTTGATGGTGTCAATTTTCATACCCCTGTTGTTCCACTTGGCACCAATTTTTTTCTCAATTGCCTCTCTCTTATCACTCCTTAGGGTTTTGGGCAAATCTAGGGTTGGGATACTAGTGACCCTATGTACGTTTTTCTTTGTGAACTTTACTAGCCTATTTTCTAGCCAAAAAGATCCATCATGGATTCTACTCAACACAATGTGTATCCATTTTTTTAAAAAAATAATAGGGAAAACTAGAGTTTTGGTTAGTCCCTTCTTTTTGACTATGGAGAATTTGTCCTTAAGTTTCCCATTTTCATAGAGCTTATCAAATGCATTAAAAATATTGAAATCTCCTATGGCTCCTATCTTGCAGTTGTAGCATTTGCATACATCCTGAACCATAACTACTTTATCAGGAATCATAGATAGGACACTAGCAGGATCATCTTTGTAAGCAATTTCAGGGATGGGTCTGAATTCTGGTTGTCTAACTTCATTGCTAACTAGTTGAATTTCCAACCCTTCCTTTCCTTTTACAGATTTAGAACCAGATGCCATCTTTAACTGAACTAGGGTTTACTCTTTACAAATTTTTCAAACCATGTAACTTGGCACTTGAATGAAATACCTGGTAAATCGATGAAACAGAGTTGGGTTGCTGTTGAATTGCTGTAAATTGCCTTTAGATTGTTGGGAAATTGCTTAATTGATCTACTCATCTTTGTTCTTTGTTTAAATGAAAAAAAAAAAGAATGATTTTCACTTTTATTAGGCTTGAAACCTAGCATTTATTGCATTCATGCTTTATAGTTGTACACTTAGCTTCCAAAGGATTTTCCAACTTGGCATCAACTATATTTCACTCACTCGGTAGCTACTATCATCTTTTTACTCAACATCCACTAGACTATTCAACTCGGCATGTAGTGAAGTTTTACTCGGCAACCAAAGGTAGCTTGGCATCATAACTTATGCAAATTTCTTCTTTGTAACATTCCTATGTTCATTTGGGCTGACGTAGAATACATCTTTATATGTATCAGCTACCTTTCTAGCAGTTAATTTGATGAGGTGTGATCACTTGACCTCTTGGGTGAAGTGATCTCTCCATTTGATGTGTTGCATTCACCTTTCTTTTTCCATGTCTTCTTCATATCTTCCCTAATGTGTTCCACATTAACTTTTTCTTTTCCCCTATTAACTTTAGTCTTGGGTGCTTTGACCTTTGTTGGATAGTTCCTACTAATATGAAAAGTCTTCAAGCAGCTAAAACAAGTAGTTTGATTTAACCATCTACTATAGTTTCCCTTAAAATGTGTCCTTATTCAATTTTTAGGAATGTGTTCATACTCTTGGCAATAGTGACAACTATACCTAGTATTGTAATCCCAATTTTAGTGATGTGCATGATTGATTCCTCTTAAAGGTTGATTAGGTGTCTCCATGGACTTTGATCTTCATTCAAATGCTCTATGTCCACATTTTTTGCAGTTGTAGCAATGGCCCTCAAATCTTGGTGTCCTCATGGTCTTGGTTCTATAGTATTGAGCTAAATGTCCTTTCTTTTTGCACTTGTGAAAGAAGTTTGCATTTTTAGGCTTATCATGCTGATGAATATTCTTGCTTCTGCATATATTGGAGGTATGTCCCTTTTTACCACATAAATGACAAGTAGGTTTAGCGTTCTTATCTTTGTTGCTTCTTTCTTCTAAAACCTTGGATGATTCTCCATGTTCAGTACTGATATATCTAAGTCCTATAATGTCATTACTTTCCCTTGGTGATTTTAGAAATTGCTCAAAGTACTCAATGGCCTCATTGGGCTTATTGTAACTTTTTTCTATTTCCTTTTCTCTCTTCAATTCATTCTATAATTATTCATTTTGTCCTTCATGTTCAACTCATGATGAGCATTCATCATCTGGCTCAAGGTGTCTAACTACATGTTTGAAATCTTTTCAAATTCAATTATCTTCTCTTCTAGTCTATTGATGCGATTTTTGTTGTTGTCTTCTACCATGGCCTTTTCTTCAATAGCTCTTTTCTTTTGTTTAGTTACTTCACAAAGCAACATGGCTTGTGATTCTCATTCAAGCTTGACTAATCTAATTTCTTTGGCTTGTGCTCTATTCTTCTCCATTAATTCTACTATCGCTACATGAAATTCCTTGGAGTCTTCATTGAAAAATACATGTGTAGTGTCAATCTACTTGTAGTGTATGTCATTTTTAGCTATGGCTATCTCCTTTCTTCTGTTCAAATATTTTCTCGGTTCCTCCCTGGCTTCCTCTACTTTATGTAGAGCTAGTTGCACATCAATCACCTGATATTCAATGATCTTCTTGAGTTTGAAAACTTCTATCTTCTAACCTTTTTCTCCAAGCTATTAGGCTTCTCCTTATGAGAACCAAAGCTTTGATACCAATTGTTGGAATATTCAAATGGGAAGAATACTTCTTTGGCAGGGGGGGGTGAATCAAAAGTAACCAATTGTTATCCTTTCAAACCCTTAATACCATATAACTGAAATTAACATGCATGCAAGTAAACAAACATAAAATGAGAACATGCATCAACACATAACACAAGAGATTTTGGTGACCCAGAAACCCTCTAGGAATAAGAAGGTAAAACTGGGGTGGGCATGACACCCACAGAAATTACTGCAGGCAATGGGTTCAACCACTTTTGATGATTTGCCCTATTAAAGGCTTTACAATGTGTCAATAGTGACCTTTTGAAAGGATTTACAAACACTTTACATGAAGTGTCACCTTGTTAAAGGATTTCTAAGCTAACCTATTACCATAGGATTTCAACTTCTAATACAATTGTGAGAGAGTATTAGAACATTTTACCTTATTGAATGCTATCTCAAATTACTGGGTTTAGGCACTTATTCTGCTCTTCCTCTTTTGATCCTTGCTTGATCTGATCTCTAAATATGTCCCCTATTCTATTTTAATTAACTAGATGTATAAATGTTTTTCTTTCCACTAAGTCTTTTCCTCTTCACACTAAAATTTTGCTATAATCTCCCCTTATTCTATTTTTCTTCCATTCATACAATGGTGCATTCATCCTCCTTATAAAGAATGTGAAGACTTAGGGTTAGGTATGGATCTATGATCCAAATTGAATCTCAAATTCCTGCTCATACTTTGCATTTTTCTTATTGGTTGCATGCCTTCACCATTTTGCTGATTGGTTGCATGTAGATTACATAGGAAATGTAAATGATTCATCCTTATCCTTTTTCTCCTTCAAAATTTGTCTAAGTTGGCTCAAAAATAGTTTACATCTTAGTTTGTGCAAATACAAACTCTTATGTTGATCTTGGGTTGCTCAACACGTGAAGTATTACTGATGCTTGGCACATACTGTTTCTAGATTGTTGGGCATCAACTATGTTTCCTAGTTTTCTTGGCACCTATTGTATCTTGTATTGCTCGGCATATGTTGTTCTGAGTTGCTCAGCATTTGAATGATTCTATTACTCGACACATGAACAAGTCCTAGATCACTTGGTACATACTATACTATAATATTCTCGGCACTAATTGTGACTCAGCACACACTATATTGTAATCTGATCGACACTAAATTTTGGCTTGGCATCTATTGTATACTCGACATAATAATGAAAATGGTTAAGTGTGTTGACACTTATTTGTCAAAACTATTTATTTGACCAACACTATAATGCCACTAGCATTGAGATTTTTGAAGATAAGTCAAAGACCAATATTTTCTTGGTGCAATTGATAGTTCAACAATGCAAAGACACATTTTAAAATGCTTTGTCAAAAGATGATGTATGACAAGTATTCAAAACTAAAGAATCATTGTTGGAACTCAACACCAAGTTTGAGGATTTTGTAGAAACAAGGATAGAAGTAAGCAACTACAAGCAAGTAGTTAAGAATAAATATGATGGATTAGATTTACCAAAGGCTAGAAAACTTTCAGAAATAATAGAGAAGTTCAAGGACAAACATCCATAAATCATTTTGGTATAAAGGGGAAGAAGCCCCAGATGCTGGAAATTTACTTTTAACAGTTAAAAGATTTTTGGATTTTTTGAATCTGTCACCAATGTGCACAGGTGCAAAGGTTCTCTTTTTCTTGAAGGTGGCTGACAATATTGAAAAGAAGTAGTGCACTAAAAATTAATTCCTAGTACCTATTTTAGAGCATTTGATGCATTAGAAACACATTTTTACAGTAGTTAAACTCCTAGAAACTCCTAGAGAATATTGCGATTCTATTTTTAGAGCTCACAAAGACTTTCAAATCATCTCATAGCTTCTATCTTCTTATCTTTTCATTATTTTTCTCTTTTATGTCATGTAAAGGCTCATGCACAGACTAATTGATATAAACAAGGGTGGAGACCTACTTAGCACCATTTAGAGAGTCAATTTTTATATAATTAGATTTATTTTATTGGTTTTTAGCATAAGTTTGCATTAAAAGAGCTCTCACTCCTAACACAAAAGGAGGAGAGGATTTCTTTTAAATACATGGATGTAACATGCACTCTAGGCCATTATTTTGATGCAATAATATATACTATTAGTGCTCTCATTTTGAGTGTAGTTAGTTTTGCCAGAGTGTGTTATTTTTGTGAATGCATATTCATGAATAATAATGGAGCCAATAATTTTATTGTGTTTTTATGATTGTGCAATCTTTTAGTTCTGGTGTTTTCCTTGTGTTAACAAATTTTGTTGTAGTGATAAATTGGAGAAAAAATCATCTTTGTACTTGCATAGCATTTTGTCTTGTGTAAGCACACTTTCTATGGCCTCATGATTTGATTAAATGTGAAAAGTCTTTTAGATATTGAAATTCCCACTGACAATTGCATCAGTGGAATTGAGGAAGCACTATTTCTAATTCTACCGATTTCCTACTAGATCCTTTTGATAATTTAATTTATAGACATGTTGTTACTTTGGCTTATGTGCATTAGCAATTCCCTTTTTAGAAACTTTTTTAATCTCTTGTTACTCTATCTTTATTATTTTCTTTTCAAAAACTTGGTTAAAATAGGAATTAATATAGTTGCATTGATAAATTGCATTTATCATAAAATAAAAAAATCTCTTTGTGGTTACATTTCAGCAACAGGTGTGTAGATTGGTTGGAACTAGCAAAGGCTTCCTCATGAACATACACATTTATCTTCAATGGAGTTACCTAGTAGGTTGAAAAATAGTCATTTGGAACCTTGGAGTTGGTCATTGATTAGCTTTTGAAGAGAGATATTCGAAAGGATCTTTGTCATTCAACATTGTACAAAATGATAGCTCAACATGAAACAACAATGAATTGTTCAAATATTATATAGATCAAGAAATTGTTGAAATGTATGAAGAGATTACCAGTGGTTATCTATTATAATAACACAAGTGCTATTAACATATCAAAGAACCTATTATGTATACAAAGACAAATAAAATTGCTACCAAGTATCATTTTTCAGAGAGCTAGTTCAAGAAAAAGATGTAAAATTAGTATATATGAATAGTTTAAAAAAATAGCTAACATATTCACTAAAGTTTAACCTAAGGATGCTCATGAATATCTTAGAGGTAAATTTGGAGGTGATTCCCGTAGAAAAAGCTACTTAAGGTACAATGAAGCTTTGTATCAAATGTATTGATCAGACTATTTTACACATTGATGTAGATAGTTCTACTTTAGTAGATTGCCTAAGGTAGTAGTGAAGAAGAAGGACAATATAATAGTTCAGTCATATGAAGATGATAGATGAAGAATTCAAAACTGACATGAAAGTATCTACATGATCAAGATGCATGAGAAAGAGATAGTGTGTTTGGCATTGTTGTCAATGAGGGAGAGATTATCTAAAATATAAACAGGGAGGAAATTGTTAGAGTAAATAATTAATATTTAATTATTTATTCTATTGCTTAAGTTTACTTAGGTCATGCATTTATTTAATACTTTTGTATTTAATGCATGTAGTGGTTAGTTGTTGACAACTCGGGAGTTTTCTCCTTTTTTAGCATATTCCACTTTTTGTGGATGTGTGCTGAGTTGTCAATCTTATCTTCTACCTCCTTCCAGCTTGTTCTACAAGCTTCCATGAGCTCTTTATATTTGGGCTCTCTCTCATTGTAACAATATCAGATCATCATATCATTTCTTATTGTAAATACATTTCTTCTTGTGTTTGCATTATGATGGCTCTCATGTCCGTTTAGGGTTTTTTCCCGTGCTCCATGCTTTTCCCCTTCTTGGCTTCTCTTTGACAGGTTTCACATGCAGGTGATCTTGGCGTCTTCGGAGTTGGCTTTCCTCAACTCCAACATGGTATCAGAGCCTTCCTGCTGCTGCTTCGTTAAAGAAATTGTGTTGCCGGGACCCATTATGCATTTCAACTTAGCTTTGTGAGCTTAAGGCATTTCCCTAAGTTGCACTTAAGGGGGGGTGTTAGAGTAAATAATTAATATTTAATTATTTATTCTATTTCTTAAGTTTACTTAGGTCATGCATTTATTTAATACTTTTGTATTTAATGCATGTAGTGGTTAGTTGTTGACAACTCGGGAGTTTTCTCCTTTTTTAGCATATTCCACTTTTTGTGGATGTGTGCTGAGTTGTCAATCTTATCTTCTACCTCCTTCCAGCTTGTTCTACAAGCTTCCATGAGCTCTTTATATTCGGGCTCTCTCTCATTGTAACAATATCAGATCATCATATCATTTCTTATTGTAAATACATTTCTTCTTGTGTTTGCATTATGATGGCTCTCATGTCCGTTTAGGGTTTTTGCCCGTGCTCCATGCTTTTCCCCTTCTTGGCTTCTCTTTGACAGGTTTCGCATGCAGGTGATCTTGGCATCTTCGGAGTTGGCTTTCCTCAACTCCAACAGAAATATCTAAGAATAAAAGAGAAAGAGAGAGTATGAATCCAATGGGAGATAATTGTTGACATTATAGTCAAGTTTGTTTATTAGTTACTGAGCTTATTATATATTTAACAATATTAACAAAGTAATTTAGGCTCTACTAAGTTATACAATTGCTACTGAGTACCAGGAACAATATTTAGTTTGCGCTAAGCAGTTTCTACCAGGTTGGTGGTTGTCATTGTAAACTGAGCTTCATAGTTTTAACCAAGTATCTTAGTGCAAACCAAGTTCTATAGTGGTTACCAATTTTTTAGATTTAGCAATGTGAATCTAGTGTTGACTAAGCCATATAGTGTCAACCAAGTGATTCAGTTTATACCGAGCTCCTAGTAATAACATTGATTGAGCTATGTAGTATGAATCAAGTGATTCAATTTATATGCCAAGTTTCATAGTATTTACTAAGTCACTAGTTTGGACTACATTCAAACTACTTGAAAGTAAGCAGTATGGACCGAGCTTCTATGTCTACCTAGTGGATGATGATGCCAAGCATTGAAAATTGATGCCAACTATCAAAACTTCAC
Organism: Cupressus sempervirens; assembly: GCA_028749045.1. Lineage (NCBI taxonomy): Eukaryota > Viridiplantae > Streptophyta > Pinopsida > Cupressales > Cupressaceae > Cupressus > Cupressus sempervirens. The sequence goes on along the minus strand of CM053787.1, from coordinate 1,033,963,377 downwards.
TAAGTTTGTCTTCAAAATTTGAGTTCTGGGCCAACTTTGTGTATTTTGGTGAAACTTGTATTGTAGTTGACTTTGTTGATTTGTGATTTGGATTGGTATATATGTAATGTATTTTATCACATCCAAATATATAATAAATGACATGAGTATGATGCAAATTTAATAAGAGAAGAACTGTGAAGTAGAAGGCTATAGTAGCATAAGGAGCAACAAAGATTTATCTATCACAACAAGGTGATCATTACACTCAAATGATCTCATTCAGAAAAATTAAGTTGTAGATCAGAGATCAACCACTAGTTCATCCTAATAGGTGGAATAGTTAAATCTTTTCATAAGGTAGACTTAACAGTCTTTTATAAACCTCTTTACCGAGTGCATACTTCATTGTATGTTTTGTAAATCCTTTCACAAGGTGGACCTAGTAATCCTTATTGCTCCTAACAAGGTAGATCATCAGAAGTGATCATTGTAAGCTTTAATAAGCCAAATCTATATTGCACTACTAAAGCTGTAGGTATCATCCCCATCCCAATCTTACTTTATATTTGGAAGGTTTCTGGGTCACCATATTCTGTGTCAAAGTTTTATGAATGTTTTAATGCTTTCAATTTTTCATGCATGCAATTAGATCAAAATACACATGAAGGATTAATTGGTAAAATAAGATTAAGTTTTATTAGTTACTAATTCACCCCTCCCCTCTCATAACTTAGTGTATCATATATTTCCAACAATTTTTATCAAAGCTTTGTGGTTCTCAGAGAAAAGTTTAATAGCTTGAGAAAAGATCAAGAGGCTATGGAGGTATTTAGACTTGATAAGGCTATTGACAATGAAAAGCTAGATTTGGAATTGGCTATTGGGAAACTTAAGAAAGTAAAGGAACAACTCTCTCAATCCTTGAAAAGAAGAAAAGATCTTGCAGTACAAATGAATGACCAACTCTACATTGAAGAAAGAATTGAAAACATCCATTTAGAAAGTAATTTAGATGAAGAAAATGAAGCAATCAGAGAACTATAAGAAAATAATGGCACACTTCAAGAAGAAGTTAGAAAAATGAAAAGAGAACAAGAAATTCAATTAGTAAGATTGTGTGAAGCCATGGAAGAGAAAATCAAGACAAAAGAAGAATTAGAAGGAAAGAAAAATGAAATTTAACATTTATCCCTTCAACAAGAAGACTTCATTGATCAGCTTACTAATGTAAATGAAGAGATCATGAATCTAAAATTAGAGAATGAAAGATTGTAGAATGATTTAAACACTAAAAAGAAAACCAATGAGAGGATGATGAAATCCCAAGCAGAAATGAATCAATTGAATAAGTAAAGCCAATATAGCTAGAATGGAAAAACAAGAATTGGATATACAAAAGAAGGTGAATCATCCAAGCAAGGAGCTCAAAAGAATCAAAGACCTACTTGCAGTCACTGTGGTAAACTAGGTCACACATCAAACAAAGGTTGGAGCAATGGGAAAGCTAAATTCAAAGGAAAATATTACAATTGCAATCAACATGGTCATAGAGCTAATGAATGCAAAGAGAAACCTAAATTTGAGGGAAAATGTCACAAATGTAAGAAGCATGGGCACAAATCTTCTGAATGCAAAACTAAGATATTGAATCCAGCAAAATAGATTGTAAAAGCTATATTTTTTTGGGACTATAACACTTGGTGTAGATGTCACTACTATAGAGAATTTAGAGACATTGGAATAAATTGTGTAAAACATCACATGAGGACAAGAGACACCACTAGAAGATGTTTCATTTGTATAGAACTTGGTCATCTTGACAAGAATTGTATGAACACTGGAAGAATTGAAGATGAAAAGAAAGCCAAGGATGATAACATCAGAAAGTAGATGAGACAATAATGAATTCTAAAATCTTCTGAGAATGCAAGTCTGAGAAATGAAGCACATGTCACTCAAGAATTGGGTGACTCAAGAGCTTCCACTTGGTCTCCCATAAGGAGAACTAGAACTATGATTCTAAAGTGATCATCTTACATCAATTCCAATAATCTACAAGAAAGATCCATATCAGCATTCAAGATTCATAGGGATTACCAAGCATCCAAGGAAACTTGGACCTTATCGAGCGAGGTCAGGTTGCAAGACCCTACCGAGAAAGGTCGGGAGTAACTAAAGTTTTATGTGGACAATGAGTCATAAATGTTCCTATTGAGCATTTAATTAATTCAAGCTTAGTTGAAGCTAGTCCATCATTAACCAAGTGAATATACCAAGAATTTATGGCAATTGAAAGGCACAGTTTGATAAAAGGGCAAAATCAAATTCATTTGTCACATTGAATTTTTAAGAGCTATTTACGAAGAGTGATTTTTGTGCATCCAAGAAATTAGTGTGATTTATTGTTGATTTTTCCTTATTTTCTCAAACCCTACCAAGTGATGGCATCCTCCAACAACAAGACAAAGAAATGGTCTGAGATGCTAGGCTATGGAGTTGAATGGAAAGGACCTAATTTCAAGCTTAGTCCAAATGTTGCAAAAATCCTAGATCCAATTGGAGCTCAATCTCAAATCCTAGCTAAGGTACTTTTGGTTAATGAAATTTGTTCACATTTTTTATGTTCTATTCAAGATATAGGAACCCTAGAAATGGATGAATCTTTGAAGAAAATGTGTGTGTGAGTGGTATGTTAAAACTAGAGCATCAACACATGGAAGCAAATGGTTTGACTCATATTCCACACATGCCCCAAGATTTTCAAATAAAGTGGATAAGATTTATTCGCAGCCATGTGCATAATGGGCAGTTATGGTTAGAGAAAACTATTATCATTACAAATAAAATGATACATAGGATCATAGGACTTCCAATGTTGGAGAAGGCTAAAACTACCAAAACCCTAAGTCAGGTGGAACTAGAGAAGAAAACCCTTGCCAAATGGAATGGAAGGGGTATGAAGATTAGTTGTGTTATTGATATTAAGCTAAAGTTTGGGATACCTATAATTGCACACAAGATATATAGCTCAAGTAGACTCAATAGTGTAACATGTGAAGTTGTGGATCTCATGTTCAAAGTAGTCAAGAACAACATGTCCTTTGACCTTGTCGAGTTGCTGTTGAACCAGTTCAATAAAAATATGGAAAGCATCAAAAATTCAAAGAATAACCCTTGTAAGTTTGATTCACTCTTAACATATTTATTTTTATTTGTAAAAAAGTTCTTCCCACCAGAGGTACAATTGTATGGAGAAAAGATGTACCCATTCTTTATCAAATTAATGAGTATATAGTAGAAATGGGATAAAATTATGTCAATATCATGGACAACTATTTTGATGCATTCAAGGATAAGATGAATAATAGATTTAGGATAGAAAAGAAACTTGTAGAAGACTATAGGGATGATATTTTTTTTATGGTTGATTGTGATAAATTATTTATTCAAGCTGTTAGACCAAGAATTGTATGGGTCAAGCCTAGGTTATGAGGTTAATATTGATGAAACCAAGGACATCATTGAAGCATTATTAAATAAACTTATTGATCCAAAAGCTACATATTTTGGTACATATGATGAAGCTAAAGAAAGAATAAAATTAGAGATAAAAACTCCCTTAGGCTATCAACAAAGGGGAGAAAAGGATAGCTAAATTGAAACAAACTAGCTCTACTATCCTACTAATAGACAGTAAATGAGATGACACAGAAGAAGAACCAGTCAAGAAGAAAGGAAAGATTATTATAACCAAACCTACCAAAACATATATTGCAGTGTTTACAAGGAGGGCATCTAGAAAGAAACTTGGTAAAGAAGGAGGAGATGTGATTTTCAAATGGCCTCCACCCACATTTCAAGAAAAGTTCAAAGAAATTGATTCTGGAGCCACCATGGCAAATTTCAAATCATTAAGGAATGAGATAAGAACTGTAGAAGAGAAGAAGCAACTTGAAGACATGGTTATGCCTAAGATGGGTAAACGGAAATATTCTCTTGACCACCTGGCACAAAAAAATCCCAATGAATTATTGGAGAAAATCAAACCAAGATGAGAATAGGCCAAGAAAACTACTAAAGACATGTATGAGTAGACCCTGAGGCAACTCATGCCGAGCTTGAGTGACAAAGAAGTTAATGAATCCATCAAGTAGAATGAAGAGAAACTTACTTTGAAGTTCAACACTTGTCTGATATTGATCAATGACATTGAACATGTAGTGAAGAATGTTGCCAACACATGGAAGAATATCAATAATCTTCATAATAAGAGTGATTTTTTTGTTAATGTCAGTGATAAGGATGATGATGGTGAAGATGATAAGGAAGAAGAAGGAATAATGATGAACAAGAAACAAATGATGAGAATATAGATGATGAGGAACAAGAACAAGAAACTACTTAGGAGAATCTCCCTGAGATTCAAAGCATTGAGGAGACTGACCTTGAAAAAGTTGCAACAATAATTATAGCATCACTTCCTCATTCTCCAAGAAAAGCTTCAAATCCATCTAGCTTGGAGAAAGCTACTGCTAAGGTGGTTGTGTCAAACATTGCAAACTCAAGCACTCAACCAATCTTTGCACTTGTTCAACTCAATATTTCATTGATAGAATTGACCAACACTTCATCTACTGAGCAGTTACTACTTCCTCCTCCATCAATTTTGGTCTCTTAGCATCAAGGTATTTCTTCAATCAATGTAATATCTACTTTTACTACCAATCCTTCTATTTCTACTATTCTTTCTATTCCAAGCATGCAAATAATAAGTATTAAGATAGTTGAGACCAATCCTCAATCGAGCATAAAAGTTTCTAGCAAAGGAAAAGATAAGGAAGAAGACATTGATCTTGATGAAGATATAGTTATCCCAAATTGGGATATCTCCAATCTAAATCCTAATCAAATGCATATAGTACGAGAGCTACTGCAAAATAAAGCTAAGCAACAAATGCTTACAGAAAAAATAAACATAGAATTTCAAGTGCTTGAAGATGCAAAGAACATTCTTGCAGAGGCAATCAACACTAAGGTTGACACTTCTCAACCTATTTTGGCATAGCTAGTAGAAGTGGTCCAAAATTTTAACAAAGATTTGAATGGACACATAGCAAAGAGTAGAGAAGAAATTTGAAAATAAAATATTGGAGCAAGTAGCACAAAAAATTGCTATACAACTTGTAGACTTGTCTACTATTCTAGGCTCATTGGAAACCTTTGCCAACAATGTGACTTCTTTATTCGTCAAACTCTGTGATACATCCATCTTTGTTAGGAAATTAAAGATAAACTCTCCAAGATAGATGAAGATCTGAAGGGAAGTGCACACTAGTTGTTACTTGACTTGAGCTATAGTTCTGCTCATGATATAAAGATCATATTTCTAACTGATATGTAAGTAGAATTTCTAAGGGAAGAAGCCAGGATAAGAGCTACACTTGTAGATATTCAACCCATGATTCTCCCAAACATGGATGCATTGTAGGAACACATTGCATATTCTAAAACCCTCATCAATGATAAAAAAATTCTATATTACTGACCTCGTGATAGAATTATCAGTAGAAGTGTAGATTGCATTGCATACAAGCAAGGTGTTGCATGAAAACTAGGACAAGACAATGTCAATAATTCTTAAGGTACATTATGATTTATTGTCCCATTTTGGAATAACCATGTAAAATACACCTTTGGCATTAATGTCAATAATGGGGAGAAGATGTATATAACATGTAAAGAACAAGGGGGAGAAGATGTAATAAAAGATTTAAAGGGGAGAAGATGAGACAATGTATATTAAATACATATGTATGGGGGAGAATTATTTAGATAAACATCTCTTACAAAAGCATTTCTGAAAATTTTCAAAATAGAGTATGATTACCGAGTTGAAGACATAGGATGAAGAATAAAAATTGTTTTGAACTTTTTGAGAATTTAGTTTTGATTGATAAGTGTTCTTATCACTAATGCCAAAGGGGAGATTGTTGACATTATATTCAAGTTTTTTTATTAGTAATACACACTTATTAGATAGCTAGTAGTTACCAAGCTTATTATATAGTTACTAGTATTAACCAAGTAATTTAGGCTCTATCAAGTTCTACAGTTGCTACCAATTATCAGGAATAGTATTTAGTTTGCACTGAGTAGTTTCTACCAGGTTGGTGATTTTTAGTGTAAACTGAGCTTCATAGTGTTTACCAAGTCTCTTAGTGCAAACTAAGTTCTACAGTGGTTATCAAGTTTGTAGATTCAACAATGTGAATCTAGTGTTGACCAAGCCAGATAGTGTCAACCAAGTGATTCAATTTATACCAAGCTCATAATAATAGCATTGACCAAGCTATGTAGTGTGAATCAAGTGATTCAGTTTATATGCCAAGTTTCATAGTATTCATTGGGTCATCGGTGTAGATTGAGTTCAAACTACTTGGAAGTGATCAGTATGGACTAAGCATCTACATCTATTGAGTGCATGATGATGATGATCATTGACAATGGATGTCAGGTAACATAGCCTCACCAAGTTTGTCTTTAGAACCTAAGTTCCTATAGTTGTGCCGATTTTCTATATTTTGGTGAAACTTGTATTGTAGCCAACTTTGTTGATTTGTAATTTGGATTGGTATATATGTAATATATTGTATCACATCCAAAGATATAATAAATGATATGAGTATGATGCAAATTTAATAAGAGCATAAGTGTAAAGTAAAAGGCTACAATAGTATAAGGAGCAGCAAAGATTTATCTATCACAACAAGGTGATCATTACACTCAAAGGAACCTCATTCAACAAAATCAAGTTGCAGATCAAAGATCAACCACTGGTTCAGTCTAATAGGTGGAATAGTTAAATCCTTTCACAAGGTAGACTTAATAGTATTTATTAAATCTCTTTACCAAGTGCATACTTCATTGTATGTTTTGTAAATCCTTTCACAAGGTAGACCTAGCAGTCCTTATTGCTCCTAAGAGTGTAGATCAACAAAAGTGATCATTATAAGCCTTGATAGGCCAACTTTATATTACAGTACTAAAGCTTGTGGGTATCATCCCCACCCTAGTTTTACTTTCTATTTGGAAGGTTTCTAGGTCACCATATTGTGTGTCAAAGTGTTATGAATGTTTTAATGCTTTTATGTTTTTCATGCATGCAATTAGATCAAAATACACATGAAGGATTAATTGGTGAAATAAGATTAAGTTTTATTATTTACTGATTCACCCCTCTCCTCTTAGTAATCTTATCCTATCATATATTTCCAAAAAATAATATCCTAGAGGGAGCAAGTGAAAGATGATAGAGACATACTAAGTAAGAGGGAGTGATTACTTAGAGAAAGTTCATAAATTTATTTGAGGTGTTTCCAAATCAAAGATATGGATTAGAAAAAAATCTAAAGATATCAATGAAGATCTGATACATTGAGTGTGTTACTCAAGATTTTATATTTCTTGGATTGTGTGGTAAGCTAAAGTATTCTTGAAATATTTTTAGAGGTGTTTTCATCAATACCAAAGAGGGAGATTGTTGGAAACTACAATTGGAACAATTTTTATGCTATCATTGATGTCAAATCTATTAATGAGATAGTGTGCTATCTAATCTAAATGTCATATCTATTTGATTGATGAAGAGGATTTGAGAAGTTGTTCATAACAAAAGAATCTAGAGGATAGGTGTAGATGCTCAAAAATAGTTTGCGTCTATGGTTTAATCACATTTTCATACTAACTCATCCCATTTTCTAATTTTACTAATTCTAATCTTTTGGCCAAAATGATTATATCTCAACAATAATCTTCATCATTCATATCCATTTTCACATCAATTGTAGATCATTTCTAAATCATATCTGATCAACCCAAAACCATTTCAACATCATCAAAATCATATCAAATCAACCAAGAATCACCCCAAATCAATCTGGAATCACTTGGAATAAACCAAAATCAACTTGAAACATGTTAGATAACTTAAATTAATCATCAATCCAATCCTAGGCATTTTTGTGGCTTTCAATGCCTCAAAAACCTATCAATCTAACCTTAGTACTATCATGGCTCTCAGTGCTAGGTCAAACTATCATTCTTATCATTTGATCATTGGTATTATCAAGTTCTTTAGTGTTAGATCATAACAACATCAAATCATTTTTAATAACATTAAAGTCTATCAATGTTATAATGATCAACCCTATCAATAAATCTTGATCCTCTAGCATTTAAAATATTAGTTAAATGTTACATGTCTTTAATCCATGTCATGTGTCCTTGGCATGCTATCAATCCTAATCAGTCATTCATTTTGTCCATGGCTTTGGTCTCCCATCATCATCCTAGTAGATCTACATAATCGTCACATTTCATCAAAGGATATTTTTGCACTTATCAAATCACATTGGCCAATCATCTACTAATATTCTATGTAGGATTAAATAACCCATGATTTAATCCTATGTTGTTTCAATCATTTTTCATCTCACATTTCTAATCATCCCTCCTAATTAACATCCTCAATTAATTGATATTATTAATTAATTGATTCATATTCGCAAACTATAAAAATTCTCAATTTCCCATGTCACATTTTTCACCTCTTAATTTTATTTTTACTAATTTCTATGTGTGGAATAATGGATTTTTAATTCATATATTCTACATAATTTTGACTTAACCTTGACATCATGGTGACACATAGACATCTTACATCATAGATTCTCCATCTACACTTGGCTAAGATATTTCATAATCCATATATTCTTATTCCCTTATGCATATCTATCCTTGGTCATCATTGTCATAGATTCTTGATTTTAAGTAGCTTTGAGGTGTCACATGGCGCATCATAGATCCCCTTCAATTTATAGGCATGTAGATTTCCATGCATCATACAATATTACATTTGGCATCTTGTGTCATATGTGTCATGGATTTCCCAAAGGAATCTCTTGCCAAGTTGCATATCCAAGGTGACAAGTCCAATGGTTCCTCTTGTGTGATGACTATAAATTGAGCATTTTTCCTCTCGTTTTAGGTCCTAACACCTAAGTCCATAATCAACAAGCTTCAAATCACACTTCTAGTATTCTCATAGAATTATCATATCATAGGCTTTTTCTTTTAAATTGTGTGCATTATAGGCAATTGGAGCTACATCATATGGAGAAGAAAGAAGGGCATGAGAGCTAGAAATGAAAAAGGGGGTTTTTACATTGTGTTGATTTCTTTGTTTATTTAGCTTTCATGGTAGAATAGAGGGTATTGATGTATGTCTATTGATTTTGTGATTTTCTCATAGTATGTTAGATATTAGCCCTTTTTTGATCCTACAATTACTGAACTCGGCTTGAACATCGTTCTTAACTAACTTGGGTTTGTTGATTTTATGCTTCTAGGTGCAAGGAAGGAGCTTGTTTGAAAGGGTATAATGGATATCTACTCTTCCTTATCACACCTAGTATAATTAAGGGGCCCAGTAAATTGATTTTAAGCTCTCATTTATGCATTATGTTAGCTTTCTTCCCTAGGGTGTACTCTGCTCTATCAAGGTGCACATTGAACCTCTAGAAAGAAATTTTAGGGGCCTAAGAGTTACCATAACCCCCACCTATTGTTCATAGCTTACTAGTTGCACCCTTCTGACCCCTGAGTACACCATGGGCATAGTTTGCACTATCTAGATACACTTGATTGACTAGGTTTCAAACTTTTAGTTTTTGGGTATTGTTTACGTACCATTTCCCCATACTTTACACCTACTCTCCCAGTTGTGCCTATAACCTACTGACTATGCCCTTTTGGGCCACAAGTGCACCATGGGTATAGTCTAACATGTCTTAGCACACTTGGGGGTCTCTTAAGTCATTATGGCCTTCTGGAGTGCAGTCTGCTCTGTCAGAGCACATTTAGTTCACAAAAAGCACCTATTTTGATCAAAATCTATATCTAGGGTTTCAATTTCCTTCTAGGACCTAGAGTAGATGATTTTGTGTTACTAATGATCTATTTGCAGCATCTGGCAATTGTTGGGAGAATAAATTCATTGAAAAACTACTAATGCTTGTTTGTAGGACATTGTTGAAGACCCATGTGCTTGTCCAAACTCTATGTGTGGTTTTTCTAGATTAGATAACACTTTTTTTAAAGCACTTAAATGAACTTTTTATACAGCTTGGCATCCATGCATTATTTAGAACCCTAGGAGTTACATGGACATATCCTCTCCCCTCATCATTCATGGATCTTGGGTGTAAGAGAAATCCATGTGACTTCTATAGAGAGGCCTTCTTTGGACCCAAAACTCACCACTTGGTGAGCCATAGGGGATGACCTCAAAGTAGTAATGGGCCAAAGCCAGGTCAACATTCTAGCCACTATAACAAACTTGATATGGTTAATTCCACATTGGTGGTATTCCTATGTGATATCTCTCCTCTAGTACCCTTGTGGTGTGTCAAACCCTGGTTCTTGGGGATGGGAGACCTTCTAAGGAAGTTTATCATTCACTTTCTGAATGGAATGCCTGCACTAAATATTTTATCTTAGAGGCCAAAAACCTTTCTATCCACTGGCTTAGGGGGTCATTGATGACCGTGAAGAAATCCCACATACTTGCTGTCCTTAGTAGAGGCAACATTCCCTTGGGAAGTGATGACCCTTGGGATTCAGATCTTGGTAGCCCCAAGAAGTGAGTGTACTTTAAGGGGGAGCCTATGGTGCTGAAATCCTAGGTTGTCCACTCTAGATAAGCACAGTTGAACTTTGGTTCAAGTAAAAATTTAGTGGATACAATCTTAAAGCCTAGGTTGTGTTGTGTCTTTTCACTTCAACAAAAACTATTCTTGTTTATTGTGTTTTGTATGTGTGGAAAACATTAATCAATATCAAGCCAAATTATCAAATTTACACCTTGGATACTATTCAAACTTTGTCAAAACATTACACATTGTCAAAACATTACAACCTTTTCAAAACTTTACAAACTTTGGTCCAAAACATTCTAAACTTGGAAAACATGACAACTTGTAACTTTACATGTGCTTGGCATAACTTAGATTCCACTTTTGCATAGCATCCACTTGCATTCACCATATTTTGAGCATCATTCTTGCATCCTCTAGGCCTCATATTGCATCTTTTTAGTCCTCATTTTTGCATCTCTCTTCATTCATATTTCATTCCTTGGGCTTCACTTTGCATCCCTTAGTCTTTGTATTTCATCCCTTAACCTACATCTTGCATCTTCCCACTTGCATTCTTGCATTACCCAAGCTTCATATTGCATGCTTAAAACCTTCATTTTGATCCTAGCATTGTCCTCTACCATTTGGCTCACTGGAACATCAATCAAGAAAACACATAACCCAAAATCACCTTAGTTTTAGACTAGCTTACCAACCACACTCAAAAACTACCAACTGCACTCTAGCTAGCCCCAAGCATACCATGGCCATATTTGGCACTATTTGACCACACTTGGTAGTCTAAAAACCTAGTTTAGAATTCTAGATAGCATTTTGGAACCTTAGGAGTGTCATTAGGTGTCTAAATAGGTCCCTCTTTCTTCACGTGTCTTGATTTGCATTCTGCATGTCCTAACCCTCATTCTAAATCTCCCATCCAATCATAACATCACCCCAACATTCTAGCTCTTTGGTATAGCAACTTAGCAATCACCTAGCTTAGATTCAATAGACATTCAACCCGGTCTCCCAACTGCACCATGAAACTACCAATTGTTCTCAAATTGGCCTTTGGAGCATCCTTGGTGCTATTAGAGCACTCTTGGTGACTAGAAAGACCATTCTCAGCCTCGAAACTACATTTTTGGACCCTAAAACTGCATCTGGAAGCCTTTGGAGGTCCTCATTCTGCATATGACCCAAAACATCATCTTTCACCCTAAACTTCATTTGGCATCCTAAAACCTTTGCCTGTTGCATATCCTATCATCATAACCATCATTCTAATCACCCTAAATGTCATTTTGAACCCAAAACCTTTGAACTTAGTTAAAAATCATAACAAAGTATGAGTCCTAAAGTATCTCCTCGTATTCATAAATGATGGATCTTAACTAGTCCTTTTGTCATTTTTTATCATTTTCTTTGGTCAAACTCTATCTATGTCTTTATGGATTTGACCTATTCAGCTTTATCAACTTGATCTTTTTGCCTTTTATCTCTTTTGGTCAAGATCCAAAGTCCATCTTCACAAGGTTAGACTCTTGGACAAAATAATTTCCAAAGATTTGATGTTAAGTTCAAAACCTTGCATACACCCTTGTCATAGAATTGTAACATTCATAGTCTCCTTAAAAATAATTTTGACTTACCTTAGTTTCATATCCCCTTCATCTTGCAGTGTTCAAAACCTTAGCATCATTTCCAATATCAAATCCTATTAACTTGTCTATCAATCAACTTGTCTCCTTGGTTACATATCCTCATGTTGTATGTCCTAAACACCATCATCAACCTTACCATACCATCCTTTTCATAATACAACTTTCATACATCAACCTCTAGCATAATTCAAAATTCCAAAATCCAACCCTAATCTTCATTTTACATACCATAGAATCATTTTCATTCTCTTTAGTCAAAATCCAAAATATTGTTTACATTTGCATTTGCATAGTTTTCCTAGGACATTTTCACTTTGCATATTAAAAATATAGCTCATTTGGCACTTCCTCATATTTCATAACACACCTAAACACTTAATTCATATCTTGCATACCCACTTCTAGATTATCAAGTTTTACCCTATTTTACCAACTGCACTCCTGTTTCACCAACTGCACACTTCAAGTGCATAGTTGGTAGTTTCAGTGTGTAGTTGGTAGTTTCAGAGTGCACTTGGTATTTAGGGATTTCATTTTATGTTCTAGAACCTTAAATTGCATCCTCATAACTTGCATTGCATTGCTAAACTCTAGAAAATACCTAAAAACACTCCAATCATTCACTTTCTACATATTGGTCACCCTAACACCTCTTTTTTAACCAACTGCATATCTTCCTCTTACCAATTACTTACCTTTAGGTCCCCAAGTGCACCAAGGGTGCACTTGGTACTATTTGAGCATAGTTGGTTCTTTAGGTGTGCACTTGGGAGGTAGTGTCCATAGAGGGTTTCCTCCATTGCATATGCATCCTTAGGTATCATGATAGCACTTAAAAGGACACAATGAGCTTAGAGACTTGAAGCACTATATAAACCTTGCCTCTTGAGGTACAAACACAACCTAAAGCACAACATAAATTTCACCCAAGAAAAAACAATGGCAAGAAACTCCAACAAACATTTGACAAAGACCAAATCAAAGCATCACAACCATTACTTGTGGACCCTTTAAGCATGTATCCACAAGATCATAACCATCAAGGAATGACACAAACAACTCTAAAGAAAACACCTACTATGAGATTTACTTCAAGCACTTCCCCTACACATGGAATAGTTCAATGTAGTCCTAATTTCAAACCCATATTTGTACCTATACCACTTAGATGTGGAAGTGTACCTACAACTCCTAAGGATGAGGAAACTCACCCATTTGAATTTAGTAAACCTAACACAAGTACCTTCAATCTTATAAAAATACAAGGTACTTTACACCTAAGCAATGATTTAGACATAGATTATGGCATCAATATGAAGAAATGGCTAGGGGTTTCCATGATAAGACTTTCTGCAAAAAATTTAAACTTTTGGCAGCCCAAGAAATTGCCAAATTTAATCCACATATGGAGGGACCTAAGTCCAAACATCAAAACAACCCAACACTTGAAACCATGCAACCCATGATTAATTTGGACTCATACAAGGGAAAAAAACCTTTGGAATTTTCAAAAAAAAATGATGACACCCATAAGATCTCAGCAAGAATCAACCATTGAAATCCTCCAAAGTACATTTGAACACATTAACATCAATCCCTTGTTTGATGAACCTCCATCAACAAATGGAAATATGACCTTTCCAAAATATCTCAAAAGGACATTAAAACTTGACCTCAATCACATAATGCAACAACAAGATGGTGCCTAAAGGGTCTTGCACTCTAGGTATTCCTAACATACCTCCTTTGGAGTAAAATCAACAAAGTGCAACCTTGCTTCTGATTTTACCAAATGTTATGACATCAGATGTTATGGAGCCTCTCATGATTATACCATGTGAAACATCAATTGCAACAACCCCTATTGACATACAAAGGAAGATCCTTATTGACATTTCACCCATTCCCAAAAGGAACACATCTCATTACCAAATCAATATGATGTCCCAAGGAGAAATATGTAACACAAAAATATATCAAAACAACAACCCAAACATGATGTTCAATTCTCAAGGATATAACCAGCTTGCAAGACAAAAACCTCAAGTGGTACAAGGACTTAACTTCCCTAATGCACAACCAAGTCAAAATCCACTTAACATGCATACAACATATCAACAACAACAATAACCAAAACAAAAACCTCAAGTGGTGAAAGGATCCAAAATCCCTAACACATAACTCAATGTAAATCCTCTTGACTTACATGCAATGCACCAACAACAATTCCAACAACAATAACAAAAAAACAACAATTGGAATACCAAAGATGCCTTGAGCAACAAATTTCCTATCAACAACACTTGTTACAACAACAACATACACCTTGACAACCTCAATAGATACCTCTACAACAACAGTCAGATACATGTCTCACATGCAACCAATATAGGTATCTCAACAACAACCACAAAAAATGGTACAATAACAATTGCAACAAGTGATGTAAAAACAACACATGGTACAATAATCACAATCAATATCACAACAAGTACCATACCAAGTACCACAACATATATCACAATAAGTACCTTTTTGTCTTTGAGGTTCTAACGTTCCTCCATCATCAAGTGACACATCACCCAATTCTTCACACATAGAAATGTCAGAATCGAGTAGACATAGTTCTTAACATAGCAAATGATCTACTCATAGATACAAAAGACTCAAAGAGAATACTGTCATTCAAAACTCCAATGAATAGTTACTACAACAATTCAAGCAATTATCCAAACAAGTCAAGGCATTGGGAGTCTAGAAGAAATAGGATATATACATAAAAAGGGACTTACATCCTAATCCATTTGATAAAAACTTGTATATGCCTCCATTCCCAAAACATTTTGAGGCACCTAGATTTAAAAAATACTAAGGAAAAGGAAACCTTGTTGATCACATCAGGGAATTTTGTGCCTCTTGCACCAAACTTAGTGATGAGCCCACCTACCTCATGAGACTATTCTGTCATTTTCTAGGTGGGTCCCCACTCAAATGGTACTCCAAACTTCCTGGTAACATTAAATCTTGGTTAGAATTAGCAGACAAATTCATCTCCCACTTTTCTTTCAACATTACAAATGAGGTGACACTTTTTGATTTATTCTCAACTAAATAGAAGATGAGAGAACCACTTATCACATTCTTATTATGCCGGAGAAAATTAGTCAGTCAATACTCACTAAACATTCATGAAGAAGAATAGGTTAATCTATGCATTGAAAACCTAGTCCCTAACTTAATGTATGAAATCAAGATCAAAAGTCCAAACACCATTTCCAAGTTGAAGAAAAAGGGGGCTAGTATTGAAGACACTCTCATCTATAAGGTAATCATTAAGACAAAAAAAGAAAACACAAACACCAACTTGTCTAATGACAAGGTGAAATTTTTTCAAAAATAAGAATGTAACCAATGATGACATTGTAGATGCATGAATGATCAACACAACACAACCTCAATTGAATCTAAAAGGTGCAAACCCTAAAAAATTAGAAACTCCCAATCAAACACCACCTCAATAATAGAAAACTAAGAATTCCTTGTAGGACAAACCTCTAAGATGTCCTAGAACCAAAGATAAAAAATTCACACCCTTTGGGATACCTATTTACACTACACTTCAATAGTTACTGAGTAACAACTTCTTGTAACTACCCCCAATCAAGGATGAGGCACCGACAAAATTAAAATGGTGGGATGAAAAAAAAAATGTGATTATCAGCATATTAGGGGACACAAGACTACCTCATGTTTTCATATCAAACATGAAATCCAAGACCTCGTCGATGATAGTATAATTACTTTAGATCATTCACTACTAGCATCCAACTCTGATGACACTATTTTTAAAGATCCTTTGGGTAATCATGACAAAGAGAAGGCTTCTAGTTCAAACCCAAACTCACAAGCTATTATGAATTACAAACACACTGGATATCACTACACCATCAATTTATTCAATGAGTCTAACTCTGACATATCCACATTCATCTTGAAGGCTAAAGACCCTTATTGCAGTGTCACTACATGTTGTACCAAGATTACTCTACCTAGAGCTCCTTCTAGACCTATTGCTTCTACTAGACTTGCACACCCTAGTAGACCTAATTCTCTTACTACATCTAATTATAGCCTTGTTCAACAACTCGGCAAGACCCCTGTGCAAATATCCATTTTGGACCTACTGTGTGTGTCTCCCCAACATCAAAGAATCTTGGATCAAGCCCTTAAAGAGTTAGTTATCCTAGATAACATTGATGTTTCCTAGTTATAGGCAAAAGTTAGGAACCTATCTGCATCATAGCATATCACCTTTTCCTCTTGGGATATTCCTAAAGACAAACCCAACCAAAATGACCCCTTCCATCTTGAAGTCTATCCATAATGCCAAGGTCATATGTGTTTTGATAGATGGAAGAGAAAAATTGGACATCTATACCCTTAAAGTTGTCAAGGGTCTTGGTTACTCTAAAGAAATCCCTCTTATAGAATCATAATAAAGGCCTATGATGACAGCGAGTGCTTCTCCAAGGGCATCATCATATTACCCATTAGAGTTGGTCTAGCTACTAAAAATACATTACTCTAGGTTCCAGATATCAAAATTGATTGCAACATGATACTAGGACACCATTGGATCCATGTTATGACAGAAGTTCCCTCTACATATCACCAATGCTTAAAATTTTCCTATAATAATGTAGAGGTTACTATCCCTAGTGATCCAGACCCATTCTAATTCTATGTCGATCTTAGAGTAACTACTCCATACCAAGTCCTGACAAGCCATGCAAAAAATCCACTCGAGTCCTCCAAATATGTTGATCCTTCCACACTTACACCCACATTCAAAGGAAAACTAAAAATTGAAGACCAAGGTTGTGGTGAGTATTCCATGTCACATGCATTTCATATTAAGACAATCCCTCTCTCTCCCAAGTCATATAGTAAAGCTCATCTTATGAAGGTCAAGCCTTAGTTCAAATTTTAGAAGAAGCCGTATATAACTCTCATTAGTGGAGATGGACTACACAAAGAAAATGTCTATGAAAACACATCTATATGGATTGAAAAGGTCAAAGTAGAAAAATAACATACTCTTATATCCTTAAACAAGTATGGACCTATCTTTACCATCATGTAGAAGAAGGGATATGACAGATGTAGTGGACTGGGACATAAAAAACAAGGCATTATTCAACCTAGTACTATATCAGGATGACCTCATAGCCTGGGACTTAGATTCAAACCATTTTTCTTGGGTCTCTTGAATATTGATTCATCCTTGTCTAAGAATGTGAATGCTTTAGCTGATGAAAGGGCATCTGAGAACACCCAACCCGAGACCACAAAAACTACATCCAACATTGATGACCTTGATACCTCCTTTAGCCTTGACCACATCATTGATCCTAATGAATGACCCACAAAGGATAAGTACATCACTAGAAATTCTATTGGCCCTTCAATTCATCCAGAATCTTGTGACAAAATATGTTGGGACCCAATCCCTCCCACCTTTGAACATGGCACTTATGACCCCTTTGATAGTGATACCCATATCCTTGCCTTTGACCAAAGCTTATTCAACACCGATGATGACATTTCCTAGTTTACCTTGAACTTATTGATTGGGACCAAAAAGGACCACTAACATTTGACCAATTTGAAAATGATAATGCCATCATAGAATTCTTTGAGCTCTGTGAAGACTTACCATGAGGAGACCACAAGTCAAGATTTTCCATTGACCTCAATATGATGGCATACTTTGGGAGTCAATTCCATCTTCTAGTCAAAAAATTTGAAAAAATAGGAAAATAAGACAAAATTAGGTCTCTTGGTGAAAATTGAAAGGCACCATTAGACCATGAAAAATTAAAAATAAAGGATGTATCCAAGGGTGAAAACCTCTTTGAGGTTCTTGAGGATGAAAGATTGGACATAGTCCTGTTGAAGGAAAGATCAACATTACTTGTGGAAATGATAGAATAGATAAATCTGGGAACACCTAACAACCATAAGATCATACATTTTTGTAGCTTCATTATCCTTAGAGGAAAGAGATGAATTTGTTAGATTCTTTTTAGAAAGGTAGATCAACTTTGCCTAGTCTTATGAAGACATGCCTAAATTAGATCCTTAGCTATTCCTTCATCACTTGCCATTAAAACCAAGAGTGAAACAAGAAAATAAAAATTTGAGAAAGATGCATCCTCAAGTTTCTCTCCTTGTCGAAGATGAATTGAAAAAACTATTTGATGTAGGCTTCATAAGACCCATTGATTACACAGAGTGAATATCCAATTTGGTACAATAAGAAAACACTTTGGGGGCATCTAGATACACACTAACTTCCATGATCATAACAAGGCATGTCCTAAATATGATTTCCCATTACCAAATATAGACATCATCATGGACATGAAAATGGATATGAGATTCTATCACTAATGGATGAATTCTCTGGTTACAATTAGATAAGAATAGCTCCTGAAGATCAACACAAAACAACTTTAACATGCCCTTGGGGAACACATTATTAGAATGTCATGCCTTTTGGTCTTAATAATTTTGGGGAAACATATCAAGGAGTAATGACTACCATCTTCCAGGATTTCATGCACATCCTAATAGAAGACTATGTAGATGACTTGCTCTACAAATCCCCCAGAAGAAGGGATCATTTAGGCATCCTTGAGTATATATTTAATAGAATGGAATGCTACAAGCTCTATTTGAATCCTAAAAAGTGTGTATTTAGAGTTGTCTCTACAAGGCTCCTAGGAAACATCATTTCTTAATGAGGCATCGAAGTGGATCCTGAGAAAGTAAAAGCAATACTTGAAATGCCTCCTCCAAAAAACTAAGAACAATGAGAAGTCTAGAAGGGATATTACAGTCTATCCATAGATTCATTGCACAACTAGTAGATAAGTGCCACTCCTTTCAACATCTATTTACATAAAGGAATATCATTTAAATGGAACAACTAGTATGATGAGTCTTTTCAATAGCTCAAAAACTATCTTCTACATCCACCCATTTTAATGGCTCCTATTCTAAGAAAACCATTCATTCTATACATATCTGCTATAGAAACATCATTAGGAGCTATCTTAGCACAAAATGATAAAAAAGGAAGAGAGTGATCCATTTAAAATATTAGCATAAAAGTTGTGGGATATGAACTAAATTATTCACTCATTGAATGAGCATGCCTTGTCATCATCTTTGCAACCCAAAAGCTAAGACATTATATGCTCCATCAGAAAATGATGCTTATCGCTAAGATGGACCCATTAAAGTATCTCCTAAGAAAGGCTTCTCTCATAGGGCACATATCCAAATGGGTTATGATCCTTAGTGCATGTGACATGGAATATGTGGATAGAAAGGCAATCAAAGGGCAAGTGATAGCTAATCAACTAGCAGAAGCACCTATTACTAATGATCATCCCATGGTGATAGACTTTCTAGATGAATCCATCTTTAACATGGATATAGCTAATGAATAGAAGATTTACTTTGATGGATCACATACAAGAAATGGTTCAAGAGCTAGCATTATGTTTATCAATCCCCAAGGAGACATAATCCCCAAGTCATATTGGATATAATTTAATTGTACAAACAATATAGCAGAATGTGAGGTAATGATTACAGGACTAAAGCTTGCTATCTAATGGAACATACAACATTTTTAATTTTTTGGTGATTCCTAGTTAGACATCCACAAAGTAAATGATGACTATGCCACCAAAGATGACAAATTAATGCCTTAAAAAAAATGACAGATGTCCTCAAATGAAAAATTGTCACTATTTCTTTTCATCAACTACTAAGAATACACAATAGGCAAGCTTACACTATGGCTACTATCGCTTCTATGATTGATATGCCTCAAAAAGTCGAGCATTGTGAGTTACATGTTGATTAACTTTTGATTCCAACATTTGAACTCTATCAATTTGAGTTCATGTGTGAACTTGTTGGTCCCAAATCCCCCTAGTATCAAGACATTTATGATTACCCAAATGCCCAAATCCTACCCCATTACTTATCCAAGAATGAACATTGAGCCTTTATCTGCCAAGCCACTAGATATGTCATCATTAGTGACACCCTTTACAAGAGATGCTTTGACCAAACCCTTCTCAGATGCCTTGATTTGCAAGAAGCTAAAACTGCCTTACATGAGGTTCATGAAGGTATATGTGAAGGTCATTTCAATGGTCTGAGTCTAGCAAAGAAACTTGTCAAAGCTGGATATTATTGGCCCACCATGGAACAAGATGCTCATGATTTTGCCAAAACATGTCATAAGTACCAGATACATAGTAATCTAATCCATGCACTGGCACAAGCACTACAACCCATCACATCTCCATGGCCCTTGTCACAGTAGGCATTTGATCTTCTTGGAGCTATTTTTCCTCCTTGCTCTGATGGCCATAGGTTTTTCATCACAGAAATGAAATATTTTACCAAGTGGATTGAAGTTGTCCCTCTAACTTTCACCACTGGAAAGTATACTTCAAGGTTTATTCTGAACTATATCATATGTTGGTATGTAATTCCCTTACCTATTATTATTGATCATGGTAGTTCATTTCAAAATAAGTATGGGGATAAGCTTTGTGAGAAATACAACATCTACCATGGATATTCTAGTATTTACCATCCACAAGGAAATGGCTAAACAAAAGCATCTAATAAGACCATTGTCAAGATTCTCAAAAAAATTATCAATGACTTTGGTCAAGACTGGCACTTACAACTAAATCCAACTCTTTGGGCCTATTGAACAAGTGTGCATGCTCCCACTAGTGCAACACCATACTCTCTTCTCTATGGCACTAAGACCATTCTTCCTGTTGAAGTTGAAATTCCATCATTAAGAGTATCCCTACAATATGTGGTTGATTATGAACACTACAAAATATCTAGACTCCATGAACTTGAGATGCTTGATGAGTGGAGGTGAGCCACCTTGACACATCTAAGGGCTTACCAAAACTAACTCAAAAAAAGTTATATTAAGAAAGTCTAAGGTCATCATTTTGAGATCGGTGATCTAAACCTGAATACAAACTACAAGACTCGGTAGCATAGAGAAAAACCAGGAAAATTTGAACCAAATTGGGAAGGACCCTATGTAGTTATTGCGATCTAGAGTATATTAGCTTGCGACTCCAGAGGGTGAACCACTGCCCATGTCCATCAACAGCATGCATCTTCACAAGTACTATACTTGATTCTATCTAAAAGTCCTAATTTTTTTTATAAATGGCAAAAAGTCCGAAAAAGTATCAAAAAATATTTTAAAAATAGCAAAAAGTCATGAAAAAAAGAAAAGAAAGAAGTGAAAAAAAGTCATGAAAAAATGGATGCCTTGATGTGAAAAACATGCATCTTGGCACAAAAATTTGAGTCAAGAGAAAAAATTTGTCCAAAAGTGAAAGTTTGGCAAACAGGTGCTTAGGACAACTAGCATGGTGAAAACCTAGCAAACAGGAGCCATGTGTAATCAATTATTGCTCCTCCATCTATCAAGATTACATCTAGTTTTTACCCCTTTTGTCATTCCTTGATCATATCCTTCATATTGCAAGACATCCCTATTCCCTTATCATTGCCCATGAACTAGTTATTGTCCATTGCTATCTTACCCAAGTGTCACAAGTTTGTACATAGTTTGCATCTTTTCTGGGGGCACATGACCTTCAAAGTGCATGAGTTTGAATTTGAACTTTTTATCCATTGGACTTATCACATATCAAATAGGAGCTAACACTTGTGAATCCTTTATGATCCTGAAAGAATCCTAAAAATTTATAAAAACATCCTGAACAAACTCCTAAAAAAAATCATCAAATTTGATCTTGAAAAAATCCTAAAAAATCAAATACGATCTTGAAAAACTCCTAAAATAAAGATCATAAAATGTCATGAAAAAATCCATCAAAATCATAAAATATCTTGAAAAAATCACTAAAACTCATAAAATGTCCTGAACAAATTCCTAAAAACCATAAAAAGTCCTATTGATAAAAATCATATAATGTCTTGAGAAAACCACTAAACATCATAAAATATTTTGAAGTAAATCCTAAAAATTGTAAAAGGTCCTAAAGAAACCAGTTACACAAAAACATCAAATATCCTCAAAAAACATAAAAACCACAACACCTTCCAAAATTTGTAATAAAACTTGTAAATAGTCACTGTGGATAATAACCTCTTTTTCTTAAACATTCACACTTTCACAGACTGAAACTCAAAGCACTACACTTCAATGACAATCAAACTTTTTGAGAAATGTGAACGAATAGGCAATCCAATGTGTCATTATGAGCTTATCAACTAAACTGACAACTAGACCTATCACATGATCAACCTATCAAACACTATCTGCCAACCTAAAACACTAAAAAGTGAGTAATAATGGACAAGAATAACTATTGGCTCACGTTGTTTAGTGAATGATTTATTTTTTCTTTGTTTATCTATGATCATGTTCCTATGCCATTGGATGAGATAAATTGATCGATGAGAGTGGTTGGGATGGTTCATGGTCATCTTTTCTTTTCTATTTGTTAAAGCAATGTACCTTTGAGAGTCTGGGGCATGTATAGGTGCCTCAAGAAGGACAAGGTCATTTTCTATCTGCATCATGCTTGTTTATTGAAAAGGTTTGTATTTGTGCTTTGACCCTTTATGCCATGATGCCTTGCATCCCATTTTGCATATCAAAATAAAAATCCAATAAAATATAGTGCAATTTCCAAAGGTAAAAGTCCTCACCTCATACTATCTCTTCCTCATCACATTTCCTCTATCATCTACATCTCATTCATCTGCCACCATGGTCACATAATTTGATACACCAAAAACATTGTCATCCTACATTCCTACATATGTCAAAAGTCCAAAAAAACCCAAGGCAATACATATATGCATAAACATGGCATTCCTATCATTTTACATTTCATTTATATTCATTTCATATCATGTTACATTTCATTAGACATTCATTCATGAGAAAAAAATGTGGCAAAAATAAAGATGTCATTTCCTAAGCATAACATGTGATAAATCAACACATGATGTCATCATATCAAAGTCCACATAGAAAAGCATAAATACATCCATATAAAGCATATAAAAAACATGCATAATCCATCTCATATGGTCATCATAGCATAAGTACATCTCCTAAATGTCTCACAAAATTATCAGAGTACATGGTCATGGTTTACATTAATACTAATTACCCATAGGCATGAACCATAAAAGAGCATAACAGAAGAAGAACAAAAATAGAGAAGCCCCTCTATACATGAGCATGTCTATGTCAACCTGTGCTATCCCTAGGCTCATGACTTCTTTTTTACCTTGAGGATGATCCCTCTACTATTTGTGGTGGCCTCATTGGCCTCATCACCCTTGCACTACTCTATGTCCTCTATGTCCGTTATGAGTGAGATCTTGATGCACAAAAGCTCTCTATCCTTTGCCTTGGTGGCATTACAATCTCTTAATGATCCCTCCAATAATGTATCTCCACATATGCCCTAATCATCATCATAGCCATCTCTCAAAAGTTTGGATCTCTGATGTTTCTTATGAAATCTTGTGACTCCTACATTTCCCTCTCTACCCTGCACACTACTACATACCTATCCACCATAGCTTGATCCATCTCTATGATTCCTCTCTAATATCACTACATCTCTTTGTACTATCACACCATCCCTATCCACTACAACCTAGTCTAACTAACTTTGGAGCCCTTTGATCACCTCCATAAGCTCTAGCTGGCTAGGCCCTGCCTATATCGATACTAGCACCCCTCGGTGTAATCCACTAGATCCCCCTCGACATCCATCACTTTCACATCCCATTCTCTCCTCCATCACCATCCCCACCCCTACTATCCCCACCCTCCTCATCATCTTCCTCTGCATCAACGTCCTCATCATCATCTCCTACATCATCATCCTCCACATCAGAATCCTTGTCATCATCTCCCACATCATCATCCTCTACATTAGCATCCTCATCATCATCTCCTACATCATCCTCCCTTGCATTAGCATCATCCTCTCCATCCTACCCTCCTGCCCATCATCATCCTCATCCCCTCCCTCCTCATCATATCCCTTATCCTCCTCCCCACCCCCCTCCTCATCTTCCTCCTCCTCCTCCTCACCATGCTTTTCCTATGATCTTTCTCATGGTATTGACATTCTTTGATCAATCAATGGCCTTGGCCAATGCTACACAAACCACCTATCATATGTTGATGTCATACTTGCATCCACCACATTTGTTGCTACTCCCCATAACCTCGACTATATCTTGTCTAACTATGCATAAGCCACCTGTGTCCTGGTAGGTGCTCCCCACTTCCAAATCTTTTCTCCAAACTATGAAAACAAGGCTAGACCTATTGGTACCTCCTATCGCTCCCCAAATTGTCTACATACTAGCTCTAGTAGGTATATCTCTGTCACTAGATGGACAATCACTATGCACCCTATCAGATAGCACTCCTATATGTAGTATGGTAGGTGAATCTCATCATTGTCCCATCTTGGGAAATCCATGTATGGTATCTAGATGAATTGCATCATAGTATCCAACTAATGCCTAAATAATTGAGTGTACCCCAATGATCCTCATGCCAGTATGCCTCTATAGTTGTATGAATAAGGCATATCCTCGACTAGATCTCTCTTTACCAGTGGTCTGAACACTACAATATGTTCATATGCCCATATCTATAGAAATGTCCCTCTAGTACTAAATGCCATTCCACCTCTATATGCCACCTAATGCAAATAATAGTATAACATCCCTAACATGCATGGTCCCTAAGAAAACATGGTCCCACCCATGACCATTGTCTCAAGCACTCTACCCCATCCAAAAGGAAATCCATGTCTAAACCTATCAAGTATCAGTAGCCCACTAGTAACCCAATAGATCACATCTATCAATCACTCATGGCATGTCACTAGTAGCTCCCATCCATTCTCATAATCTTAGATACCAAGCTCCGCATCTCCACATCTAAATAGTCATTATATTTACACTTGCCTAGTCATCAGGTTGTACACAACTAACTCTCCATGAAACAAAATCCTAAGGATGCACCATACATCCTCCAAGGTTACAGTATCCTCTCCCGTCAGTAGATGGAAAGAACTAGTCTTTGAATGCCACCTCTCCATCAATGGTGTTAGTAGGGCTCTGTTCCCTCTCACCTTTGGCATAAATGTGATCTCATATAAGCCAAGTCCTATCAATATATCTCACTCACTAGAAGTCATTTGATGACACAACATTAGGCTCTAAGGCCTATGTCCCCTCGTCTACAACTAGGGCAAATCCTCCTACATAACCATGTAGCATATGCCAACCTTTTGTGGCTTTGTACTCAAATTTAAACTAAATTGGACCCTAGTTTGACCTAGTTTGACTTTGGATTGACTAAGTTTGACTTTTATGAGCATGTTTCACTAAGTTGACCTATGTTCTAAATTCTTTCTAGGGTTTTGAACATTTCTACCAAGTTTCAGGTCATTTTGAGCTCATTTGCATCACTCTGACCCTCTACCTATCTATCCGTCAAATTTTTCTTCTATCTAAGCTAGGTTTTACTTTTTTCAAAACATGTTTTCCTAGGATAACCTATGTTTTCAACATCTCCTAGATTTTGGAGCATGCGTACCAATTTTTGGGTTATTTTGAGTTTGTTTGCACCCTTTAAGGACTTGTGCATTGATCTTTGTCAGCATCTGACAAGGTTTGAAGTACATCTACCCTATGTTTGACCAATTTTGACCACTTTGTCCATGTTTTACTAATTTCTACCCCTTTTCTAACAACTTCCTAAGGTTTTTCTTGTGTACCACAAGTTTCAAGTTGATTTGAGCTCATTCGAACCCTTTATGGAGCCCCAAAGCATCTTAGGGTGTAGTTGGGGCCTCCAATTGTGTCCATGGTGCACTTGGTCATGCCAAGTGTGTTCAATGCACACCTAGTCATTCCAAGTGCACCCACTATGTAGTTGGATGCATTTTGGGTGCAGTTGGGGCATTTTGATGCCCTAAACTAGCCTTGAGACCCCATTTGACCCCCAATTGATTCCAAAAGGCATAAAAAGTATACTAGAGCATAAAATACACAAAGACTACCTTGATGTACTCACCAAAGGTCCTACATCTTCCTGTCATTAGTAGGTAGGCACCTATTTTCCATAATGTTGCTCCTTGGGTAACCAATCCATTCTACTTGCTCCAGAGATCTTTTCTACCAAATGTGAGGATGAAAATGACTTTCAAACCCTCTTCAAGCCCTTTTATAGTCTACTGCTACCAAGATGGATGTGCAAGAGGCACTTTCTATGTTGGTTGTGATGCCTTTTTTGCACTTTGAACTCCATAACTTTCACATTTTATTTCTAATTTGTGATCCATCAGTTGCCATGGCTTTGTCTTCTCATTGTTGACAAATTGATCTATAATATGGTCAATTTCTAAAGGGGGTACCCATATACACCACCTCTACTAGGGTATGCTTTTATTTCTTTTTTGTTAGTGTTCTTTGACACAATGCTCTAAATCACAATGTATCAAAGAGGGACAAAATGTAGATACTCAAAAATGGTTCATGTCTATAGTTTAATCATATTTTCATACTATCCTATCCCATTTTCTCATTTCACTAGCTCTGATCTTTTGGCATTAATGATTATATCTCAACAATATTCTTCATCATTCATTTCCATTTTCACATCAATTATAGATAATTTCTAAATCATATCCGATCAACCCAAAACTATTTCAATATCATCAAAATCATATCAAATCAACCTGAAATCACCCCAAATCTACCCAAAATCACTTGGAATCAACCATAATCAACTTGAAACATGTTAGATAGCTTAAATCAATCATCATCTATCCAATCCTAGGCATTGTTGTGGCTTTTAGTGCCTTGGAAACCTATCAATCTATCAAACTTATCAATTTGACCTTAGTACTATCATGGTTCTGAGTGCTAGGTCAAACTATTATTCTTGTCATCCGATCATTGATATTATGGAGTCCCTCAGTGTCAAATCATGACATCATCAAATCATTTTTAATAAAATTTGCAACATCTATCGATGTTATTATGATCAACCCTATCGATCAATCTTGATCCTATAGCATTTACAATATCAGTTAAATGTTATGTGTCCTTAATCCATGTCATGTGTCCTTGGCATGTTATCAATCCTAATTAGTCATTCAATTTGACCATGGCTTTGGTCTACCCATAATTGTCCTAGTCAATCTACATAATTGTCATATTTCATCAAAGGATAATGTCACATTTATCAAATCAAATTGGCCAATCATCTACTAATTTTCTCTATAGGATTAAATAATCCATGATTTAATCCTATGTCATTTCCATCATTTTTCATCTCACATTTATAATATTCCTCCTAATTAACATCCTCAATTAATTGATTCGTTATTCACAAACTATGGAAATTCTCAATTTACTAAGTCACATTTTCCACCTCTTAATTTCATTTTTACTAATTTCCATTTGTGTGGAATAATGAGCTCTTAATTCAAATATTCTACATAATTTTGACATAACCTTGACATCATCATGACACATGGACATCTTACATCATATATTCTCCATCTACACTTGGCTAAGATATGGTATGATCCATATATTCTTATTCCCTTACACATATCTATATTTGGTCATCATTGTCATAGTTTCTTGGCTCTAATTGGCTTTGAGGTGTCACATGACACATCATTGATCCTCTTCCATTTATAGGCATGTTGACTTCCATGCATCATACAATCTTACATTTGACATCTTGTGTCATATGTGTCATGGATTTCCTAAAGGATTTTCTTACCAAACTTGCATATCCAAGGTGACAAGTCCAATGCTCTCCTCTTGTGTGATGACTGTAAATTGAGAATTCTTCCTCTCATTTCCTATCATAATGCCTAAGTCCATAACCATTAAGCTTCAAATCACTCTTCTAGTATTCTCATAGAATTATCATCTCATAGGCTTTAACTTTTCAATTGTGTGCATTATAGGAAATTGGAGCTACATCATATGGAGAAGAAAGAAGGACATGGGAAATACAAATGAAAGAGGGGGTATTTACTTTATGTTGCTTTCTTTGTAGACTAGAGATTATTAATGTATGTTTATTGAGTTTGTGATTTTCTTATAGTATGTTAGATATTAGCCCAGTTTTTGGTCCTACAATTGGTGAAAATAATCTAGAGGATAGGTTGAGTTATGAAAAGGAAAGTACAAATGGACATTTTATTAGTTGGATTTTGACAAGATAAAGTGATTTTTTAAATAATGTTGCAAGAGGAGAATACATTAATGTTTAAGTCTCAAAAGTGTGAGCAAAGATAGATCAAATGTATAGGCTTGACCAAGTAACAAAGTAGAAGACTAAAGAATTTTTTTGAACATGTTGAATGATGCTAGTGTCAACTGAGCCACAATAAGTGTTGAGAAAAGTTAGTGTTGACCAAGCATTAGTATTGATCGAGTGATAGTGTTGATGCCAATCAAGAATTTCTATAGTGACCAAGTAACATAGTGATGGCCGAGTGTTAGAACTTAGTGTTGGATGAGGAACAACATTTTAATTGATTGCAAGGATTTGTAAATTCTAGCTGACTAAGTTAATTTCTTGGGATATGGAAAATGTGTTGAAGATAAGGATCTATGAATTGGATCATTTAATTCTAGGAGAGAATTATGTGATTTACCTAAGAGATGAATTCAAGGAGAATTTTCTAGAAAAGAAGTGATAAATAGAATGCTGACAAGATACATTGCATCTAATGGATTGAATCATGAATCCTAAGATCTATGACCATGTTTAAGTGGAAAAAGATCAAAACTACCTATTTAAGGAGGTACAAAGGAAAAATTTATGTGTAGAGTGTAAGAGAAGAACATAGTTCAAAGAGGCCATATGTGTGTGAATAAATTCTAGAGAGTTGGAGTTGTTATTGATGTTATTGACTGGCAAATCTAAGCAGAAGGCTTAATGGAGCCGAGAAGAAGTGAAGGGTGATTACTTGAATGGTTTCCAAGAGAATTTGAGATTGAGATGATAGTGGAGGCTAGACAATGAATCTATACATGCAAAGTGATTTGTACTTAATAGATCAAACCTATTGTTACTTTGTAACCATTGTAAACAGTATTTGAAATCCTTTAATCAATTTTGACTTAACAATCATAAGGACTTAATAGTCTATGTAAATTCTTTAACCAAGTGGTATTCTAATAGAATATTCTCATGTCCTCTATCAAGGCCACTCCTAATAAGGTGATTAAATCCTTTAACAAGGCCACATTTAACAATGTGTATTGTAACCTTTAACCGGGTTGGATCCTAACATGACTCACTTTAGAAGAGTGAAAATTGGTGACATGTTGTTGATGAATTTTCCTAAATTTAGTTTTCATGTTAAATCCTAGTGTCAAACTTGTGTAGATGTTATTATGATGTTTTACTGATTAAAGTTTAAATTCTACAAGTCTATTATTTTAGAAAAATGGACAACTAGGTAATGGTTTTAATAGTTTACAGTAGAGATAGAGCAATGATATTTTAAGTTCTAAAATTGTTTATGTGTTTAATTTTTCAATTAGTAGATCTAGACATTTGATAATTGATTCACTCCCCCCCCCCCCCCCCCCCCCCCCTGGGTTATTCTAAATATTCTAATAGATGTATGGGGGAGATTAAGACCTTCTTTGTGCATGTTGATTGATGACTTTCATGGACAATGTGAATGGGGGAGTAGTTGCAACAACAATATATTTGGAATTTATGGAACTTAGATATTTTTCATTTATGTTGCCATCAATGCCAAATGAGAGATTTTTAGCATCAATGTTGAAGGTATTCATATGATTATATGTTGAATTCATGACTGAGTTTGTCATTGATGTTAACATAATAGTTATTCTATGAATACTAGTAGTGCAACAAACAAAGTTTGGATTTGTGAAATTTTAGGATTAAAGACCAACTTATGTGCACTTGGGATTATGCGCTAGAGTATGTCTAGATGATATAGTTAAGAGTGCATACAATAAATATGAAGACTGGACAAAGTTATGAAGAATTTGGTAAAGACAACTTTTAGCCAATACTTCTAGAATGAGGAAGAGATATTTGTGTTTTATCTCCTAATAGCGATGGAATCTAGTTAAGTGAGATGAGACTAATGTTTAAGAAATGTTGAGATTCTTTTTTAAACAAGCATAACCATATTATCAATGAATATGAAGATATGAAGACTCTAAGCCAAAAAATTACCTATAATTTTAAAAAAAGAAATAATATTATAATGTAATGTGTAACATAATATATTAAGTTGGTCCTATATTATTATTGTAAATTGGAAAAGCCTCAAGGCTGACTCAATAATTTACTTTAGGACTTGGTATAAAGGAAAGGTCACTTCCTTGTGGTAGAGTATGGAATAAGAGTTTGATATGTCATCATATCTATTTGATGTATTGTGTAATCTTGAATGCGAACATCTTTTGGATTAGAGTAAAGATTGGTGGAGCTGAGAAACAATGATCTTAAAAGGAACTACATTTGGGAAGAGAATTTGATGTTTGAAAATTGTTGATGTACAACTTTTATTAATCAGTGAGGATAATATTGAAGCTATTTGGATAGTGGGTCCATCTGTCTTCCTTTCAACTCTGAACATGGTTGGAATCTCCTAACATGGATTCATATGTATTGATTGTAAATCATGGACTCCTAATAGGGTCCATCCTTTCACAAGGAACTTTTATATTAGTACATCATCTTGTGGGTACCATACCCATCAGGGCTTTCCCTCTAATCAAGAGTTTCCCTAATTAAAAAATATGGTAATATTGTGTATGGTTATCTTTCTATGGTTGTTCCATCTATTATTTACATGGTTTAGAATTAAAGAATATATTGAGAATTGTTTTAATTTCATAACTGATTCACCCCCCCTCTTAGTTATCTTGGTGGAATTTACTTTGTAAACAATAGCTACTTGTGGTGGTATTGAGTTGTAAGGAATCATAGATTGCAATCAGGTTGAAATCACTGGATAATAATATTTGAATCATTTTTTTGTAGACATAGCCCAGGAATTTGATGAACCAAATTAAATCCTTGTGTCATATGTTCATTTATCTATGCTTTATTTCTTTGTGACATTAGTTATGTATTTGCATTTAATTGTTATTTTTTTTCTCTCTAATCCTAACAAGTGGTATCGAAGTGAGGTTATTACAGTTATCCTCTATAAGAAAGTCTAACAGTTTAGTGGAAGTCTCACATTTGAGTGACAAAAATGGTAGAAAAGGTTAAGTTAAAGGTTTTGAAGTTTAATGGGTAGAACTTTTAGGTATGGAAATGGAAATGGAGCACTATTTCTAACAGAAGGGCTTATGGTAGCCATTGGGAGAAAAATCCAAGAATGAACCAAATATGTCAGTTGAGGACTAGGATATTTTAGAGAAAAGTCCACTTGGAAGTATTTGTTCATGCCTGAAACAATCAATGACATTTAATATTACAATAGCAAAGATGATTGAAGAGTTGATGGAAACCCTAGAGAAGTTGTATGAAAAGCCTTCCACTTCAAACAAGGTATTTCTTATGAAGCATATATTTAATATGAAAATGGTAGAATGCGGTCTATCATTAATCATTTGAATGATTTTAATATTGTTACCAATCAATTATCTTCCATAAGTGTCAATTTTTATGAATAAATTAGGGCTCTCTTGATTCTTAATTATTTGGCTAAAAGTTGGAATGGCTTGCTAATGGATGTGTCTAACTATTTCTTTGGTTCTAGTACCCTAAAATTTGATTATTATTTTTTGTGTTACTCTAAGTGAGGAAAATTGTAGGAAAAGATAATGCAGATCTACATAAGGAAGTGTCTTAAATGCATAAACAATAGGCAAATTGAATGAGAGAGGAAACAATTCTAGAAATCTAGAGGACCAAGAGATTTTTGGTACTGTGGGAAACCACATCATAAGAAGACAAATTTTTGGTCTTAGAAAAAGAGTGAAAGGGAAAAAAAATAAAGAAACAAGGAGGCAAATGTGGTAAGTAATAAATCCAAAGAGGATTACTTGCTTCTTTCCTTAGAAAATGTTGATGATTCAATGGTTTTGGATTGTAAGAATTTACCTAAGGAAAAGAATGAAAATGCCAAAATCGAGAAGCTCAATTGATAGCACAAGAGAGACAAATGATATGATCTTCAAATGAATCGATTCATCGATTATCAATAATACATAATTAGATACAATACATGTAGACGTGCTCAAATATATAGGCAATGGAAGATAACTAGGGGTTATTAAAGTGATAGGCAGGACAACTACCACTAGAAGTGGATTATCCTCCATTGTGCATGAAAGTATGTGCACAATGAGAGGATAAGAATATAAGGATGTATCACACAAAGAGAGTTGTGAGATAACATGTGATCAAATAAAGTGAAAGCTCCTATGTGTCTACATGACAACTAATATGAAAATTCTTTATCCTAAGGAAATTAAAAGTAAAGTGTAATTAGTAATATTTAATTACACAACACCCCCTTTGGTGCAACTTAGGGGAATGCACTTAAGTTTGCAAAAGCTAAATGATAATGCAAGATGGGTCATGATTACTAGGCCATGTTAGGGACCCATGTACAATATGCAATGCAATCTCTCATAAATCATAGTAAGAGGGAAAACCTCATGGGAAAATCCCTCCCCCAAAAAGAGAGATGAAAAAGGAAATATGTATGCATGGATGGAGTAATCAATACCCCCCATTATGACATACATCATGCATATGGAATATAGAAACCCTCGATAAGAATGAAACACAGAGAAATGAAATCCCCCTCATAGTGAAAGATGTCCTACAAGTAAGGTGAATGCTTGAAGACAAAAGATGGTCAATGTCTACAAAAACATTTCTCCCCTTAGGAAGAAGATACTCCAAGTATAGATGCAAGAAGGATTCCCATTGTGAATAGGAAGATGGAAGGGGAATCCATATGAAGTAGGAACTCTCAAAAGTCCATTAATGTGTCACCATGTCCTTGAATGATGAATATGTCACAAACCAATTAGGATTAAGCCCAAAAGAATAAGGTGACAAGCAAGGAACCAATACTGATTGATCCATGTAGGAATTTGGTTCAAACTCCAAGGATAAGGATGCCTCCTTAAAAGAAGAAGTAGGAAGAGAAGAAAAAGAAGCCCCCCACCCCCCAATGTAGAATCTACACCTATGGTAGATGCTCCAAGCTTAATGTAGAAACTAATCCATGTGTGTAGAACAACATTCCTCCACTTGGGAAGAAACAAAACCAAAGGTGCATTAATGGAGCCTCCCCCATTTGTAGGAAGAAACCTCAAAATGTATGGAATATCTTAAACCTACTCAAGTGTCTCCATGTCAATACTGAAAGGTGCCTCCCCCAAACCATGTGTACCATGCCACTCTTCTAAAAAAGAAAAATCAAGATCAACTGATGATGAATGTAGAACATGTGTCAAAGACTCAAATATATCTCCTTTGAAGAGAAAGTGACCTCCTCCAACTACTATATCAAAGGATTTACCACCATGTCAACCTTGATAGAATGATCAAGTAGAAAATGAATATGAGGGTCAGCATGTTTCCTTGTAACAACTAAAGATGAATCATCTTCATCAAAAATAATGTGTATATAATCAAGGATGTCTCCTACATCCTTAGTGTAGGACTCCATAAAAAAACCTATAATGTATGTCAAGAAGTCATCTAAAGGAGTTGTAATTGGAAGATAATTAATATCCTATTGCACTGAATCACCTTAATCCATGGCTGTGTGAATACAAGCATCATCAGGAGAAACAATAGATGTGATTTTAATTGGAGGAGTACGAGATGAAACTTGAGGCTTTGGATCATCATGACTCTCTATTTTTGCAAGATTTTTGATGAAATCTAATGTTTCATCATCAGAGGAATATTATATGCATCATCAAGTAGAATGAGACAATCTATAATAGGATTAGTTGGTAATGGAGGAATATTTGGATCTCTAAAATGTTCCCAAATAAGATTCCAAACTTGGTGAGGGGAGTAAATATCCATGGTCATAGAGTAGATTATATGACATCTCCAAGAAGAAAGACTGATATAAATGATAGCGCATATATGTTGATTTTTACTACACAACCTTATTTCTTCCAATATTTTTTTGGCTTAGGTATTGGTCCATAAAGATTAGGTAATATATTAAGCCATCTATAATGTGTGATGATGCCTTTTTCCCATGAGGCACAATTATACCTAGTTAATTGTATGATAGAAGGATATAGTTCCCCCATGATTACATCAATAATGTACCTACAAAAATACAATGAAATAAGGAACCCCCCAAAACAATTGCGTTGTAACTTTATAATTAGTGGGTGTCCAATTGCCACTAGTCAATATGAACCAAAGTGGACTTCTAATTTTGATTATTACAACATAAAATATGAAGTTATATCAGATTCAACAAGCTAAGACACAAGATCTCTCAAGGATAGGCCAAAAATGACCAAATGCTAAGAGTACTATGTCTACTTAAATGTACTTCAAATTGATACCAGATCTAGTAAGTAGACAAAAAATCATGCACTTTCAAAAAAATGACACCTAAAAATATGTATGTATGGGCCCGAATGAAGCCTCTAAAGTTGCAAAAATTAGGATTATGTAGCTACATTCACTGAGATATACAAATGCTGAAATAAATATCCACCAAAACTAGAAACTAGCTGCCCCAAAGGAAAATTTATAGGAAATTTAGGGCAAAATAAAAAATTGTACTTGATTTAGAGTCTAAATGAGTGAGTTTTGGCCTCCCAAAGTTGGACTTCAATATCCAAAATGAATATGGAGAGGGTTTTTTGGTTTTCAAAATGATGATGTTAGCACTTATATGAGCATAAATTTGACAGTTTTGGTCCTGTCAAGGAAAAATGAAATTGAACAAAAATGATGGGTCAAATTTTTTCAAATTTAAGATAAAAAACTAATGATGGAAGCCATTGAATAAAATTGGTGGCCAAATTCCCATCAAAGAAAAATAAATTTAGGCTCGTCAACACCCAAATGGGTGTAAAATTTAAGGCATAAAAAATCTTGTGAAAATCCAAATTTTTTAATGAAAATTTTACCACATCTGTCTTTTCAAATAAACATGGGATTTGGATTGAAATGTCATCAACTACTACTCTTGAGTTGAGATCTACCAAGGATAAATGCTTGGTGCCACAAGGGAGATCGAAACTCACAAAAATTGTTGGCAAAGATTATAGGGATGAAATCAATCCAAGAAAAATCTATGTGGGTGATATTTCTTATCTCAATCAATGCCAAATCAAACCAGTGAGGAGAAGATAAAAGATCAGAGGCCATTGAGGTATCATATCTTGTCAAAAATTCACACACCAAGATTGTGGATACATAAACAATGTGGAATCTCAATGAAGTCACCCAAGATGAGCTTCAATATATTGTAGAGGTTGGCACAAGTAGAGTGTGGTGATGTTGAATCTCCATCTTTGTTGTGTCACTACAATGTATGAGACGAGGCTCACGAGGGTTAGGATCACATAGAGTGATCGAAGTATAATTACAAGTGTAGGGGTAGGTATTATTGGTCTCAAGTGATCTATAGATTGATGGAGCCACAAATGAAGTGACAAATTAGATGAGATTGAGCTGACTATGAAAATGGGGACTGTAGTCACTTGGAGAGAAGCCTTAGAATGAAGATTGAATTATTTGAAAGGATGCTTGGATCTTCTACGATGGAACTCATGCAATAATTTTAGATTGTGTGCACATATGCTCACTATAAGTCAGATCAGGATCACTATGCTAGATTTGCTCAATGGTTTTTGATGCACATGTAGGTTTGATGTCAAATCCAATACCTAATCTTTTATAAGAATTAATTTGGATCATTATGGATACTAACCACACAAGAGAGCACAATATCAGATTGCCCACATAGAAATTATATACTTTGTGAAGAATAGAAGGATGACTCCGGTAAGATATTCTCACCTCTATGATGTCAAATTATTCAATGTGTGCATGCACTAAGCTCAACAATTTTGAAAATCGAGATTTCAAGTCTGATTTGCAAAAAAATAATTTTGAATTTTATAAAATATAAGAAAATTCATTGTCAAAATTTATGGAAATAACAACAAATGCAATGCTGAGGCCAGATCTTGTTCTAGATGCTCTTAATAATTGCTAATACTCTAGATCTAAATCATGGCCTTCCAAAATATGAGATAAATGGTTCTCTCCAATGGCTAACCAATTAAAACTCCTTCAGCTCTGACATACCATGTAATAATTTTCCTAAGAAAAAGAATGAAAATTCCAAGATCAAGAAGCTTAATTGATAGCACAAGAGAGACAATTGATATGATCCTCAAATGACTTGATTCATTAATGATCAATAATAGATAATCATATAATTAGATATAATACATGTAGGTGTTATTGAATATATAGGTAATGCAAGATAACTATGAGTTATACAAGTGATAAGAACAACAACTACCACTATAGGTGGATTATCCTCCATTATGCATGAAAGTATGTGCACAATGAGAGGATGGGAATAGAAAGGTGTATTGCACAAAGAGAGGTGTGAGACAACATGTTCTCAAATTAAGTAAAATCCTATGTGTCTACATGGAAACTAGTATGAAAATGCATCATCCCAAGGAAACTTAAGTAAAGTGTAACTAGTAATATTTAATTACACCAACATAGATTTAGGGACTTCATTTCATGCTACACCCCATAGAATTTATTTATTTGATTATGTCCAATGGGATTTTGGGCTAGTTTATTTAGGAGATAGTGAACCCCATCATATTTTTGGAAAGAGAAGATTTAAGATTAAGTTATAGAATGAGAATTATTGGCTACTAGAAGAGGTGAGACATGTTCCAAGGCTGAGTAGTAATTTAATTTTAGCAACACAATTAGGTGATGAGGGTTGCATAACTACATTTAAAGATAAAACTAGAAGGGTTCAAAAGGTGTGAAAATAGGTATCTTATTCTTTATACAAGTCATATTGTTCCTTCTACTTTAATTATTTCAGAGGAAAATCATTTTTCAAGAATAGTTATTGTAATTGAAAAAGGACATGAAATAATCATTGTAGATTATGAAATAACACTATGGCACAAAAATTTTGGGCACTTGAGTGAAAAATGTACAAAATCTCTTTGTTCAAAGACAAATTTACCAGAAATAAAATGTGTCAATATGGGTTTATGTGAAAGCTGTATTTATAAAAAAAAGAGAGTTAGTTTTGTAAAGAGTGAGAAGGAAAATAAAATTGAAAAATTAGAGCTTGTAACTATAGATATATGGTGAGGACCAACTCATGTATCTTCCCTTGGTGGCTCTATCTATTATGTTGCATTCAATGATGACATAGCTAGAAAAGTATAGGTTTATTTTCCTAGATAGAAATATGATGTATTTGAAACTTAAGAAATGGGAAAGCTTGATTGAGAATGAGACTAGTAAAAGACTAAAATGTCTTAAATCTGATAATGGTGGTGAGTGTTGCAACAAAGAGTTTGAAGATTATTGTTCCTCTAATGGTATTCACAAGTATAAAACTATTACAAGGGCATCACAAGAAAATGGAGTGGTTGAACACATGAACAAGACAATAATGGAGAGTTCAAGGAGTATGAGGCTACATGTTGAGCTACCTTTAAATCATAGGCATGATCATTTCCTTTCCAACAATAGATGAACTACTATTGTCTCCCCCAAGCATTCTGATCTATTCACACATCTCATTAGAAATATGCAAGAGATGACCTTTTGCTAAGGGACACCACTCTTATTATTAGAATTATACATATTAAATAAGTACATTTTAATATAATATCAATATAGAATTATAATTTTTATATTATATCATATAATATAATAATTATAAAATATATTAATATAACTATATTATCACATAATAATACAATTATATTATCTCACAATAATAAATTAATTATAATCAAAATCTTTTTAATATGTATTGTGGTTTCTCGATTTCAACCACAACTACAATAAAATCAACCACCTCTTACCTAGGGAGGACTCCTAGTTGTAGCTACTCCTAGAGGGTGGGTCCATCATGGCTACTCCCATGAATAGAAATGAAAAAAACACATGTGTTCATTAGGGAATCACACGCACGATGTCATAATATTACAATGATGACCACCATAGCTACTCCCAAAGAGTAACCTAAAATCATTAGTTTCATATCAATTAGTTGTGAATCTAGAGAATCCTTTATTATTGTAAATGCTTGACCATAAATTTTTATAATGTCATAGTAAACATTCATGTCTCAAGTGTAGTGATGTATCATTTGAGACCATGTTAATTATCTTTATATGTAAAAGTCTTCACTATGCTAGAAATCAACAATCACTCTTAGATGGGGAGGAAAGACATTTACAAGTTACATCATCTTATCATGACAATTGACCAAAATAGCCACATCCATATGTAGAAAGATATCACCTCTTGTGATTTTGACCATTATGAATTATCCATAGATATCACTTCATGTGGTATTTAGCATTATGGTTATCCATACATATCACCTCATGTGATATCCATCATTATGGCTTATAGATATATGTACACATAATATTCACTAATATGTGTTATCAATAGATGTTGCCTCACATGATGCTGACTATTATGGATATTCATAGATAATAATCAATGAGATATCAACCATCATTGTGATATTCTCCCCTTACAATGATGGTAAGATACAAAAGTGTTCATCATTGTGAGATCACCACCCCATATGATATTCACTGTGACTCATCTTTAGGATGAAGATAGTCACCACATATTCTCTCACATGGTGTTGACATGGAATCACACACATGGCATCCACCATGAACCATATCATAGGGTGGTGATAAGGGTTTACAGCTCAAATATCTCTCAAAGAGAAATAAAATCATTTGAGGGGAAAAGGGAGACACTTTAAAAGGGTTGTAGATCTCTCATTTCCAAACCACTAAGCCATTCAAATATGTATGAAAGGGAAAGAGGGGAGTTTCCAAATATGATTCCACTTATGATTTGGATTAGATAAGCTAGAACCTAAAGGAAGAAGGGTGCCAATACTAAATTCAAATTATAAAGAGGAATGCAATGCAAGGAAATGTACTCTTTGGCCCT
Source organism: Cupressus sempervirens (assembly GCA_028749045.1). Classification (NCBI taxonomy): domain Eukaryota; kingdom Viridiplantae; phylum Streptophyta; class Pinopsida; order Cupressales; family Cupressaceae; genus Cupressus; species Cupressus sempervirens. Next base: position 1,033,923,652 of record CM053787.1, on the reverse strand, counting down.
TAATAGGATAATGTGAATGTGAAATCAAGTCAATTGCTTAAATAATATAAATCTAGATGCTATGTGTGTACAATTAGCCAAATTAAGATATACATCTAGAGTAAAGATATGAAGAAAAATAAAATATGACAAAATCACCTCAAAATGTGTAGAGAAAGATGTATTTTAGCCCAAAATTTATAGCTCTGAATTATTTTTTGAATATCTGATTGCATATGTTGAAATAAAATGATAAAAGGAACACAACCCAAAAATCTCCTAGAAAGAAGACACTGAAGGAATAGGTTGAACTTTCTTGTGACCTAGTTGATGTAGTCCAATGATTCTTTAACAAACTTCTCCAGAAATCTTCCAAGGAGTAGGTTCCAAATATGCAAGATTCAATTGATATCCTGCAAATAAACATAGAAAAGAAGGGTTTTTGTGGTTAAGTTGAATAAGGGCTTGCCTTGGTCAAGCCATAGGTTAAGGAATTAATCGCAAATGAGAAATATAAATATAAATGACTAAAAGACAAGATAATTAGGATTCACCTTGCTAAAACCCTTGTCAATAAGGATTTTGTATGTAATGTATTGTAGATCTTGAACTAGGAATGTAGCCCTATCTCCACATTTTGCAATGGATCTACCATAATCCCATCATGGTGCCATGGATGTAAATGTGCATCAATGAAGATGATGATGAATGCTTTAATGTAGATCTTCTCCCTTGATGGACAACAATAAACTAGGTATTGAAGAGGAAATGCTCACAAATGATCCTTCAATGCTAGATATAAATCTCATTTCTTGAATGGTTAGAAGTCTTGAATACTTGAACTCCTTGAATGAAAAAGGAAAAAAAATTGACTTGAGAATAAGATCTTAGATTACTTGAATATGTGATATAAAACTAAAGCCTCCAAGTCTCCTTATATATGAATTTTTAGGTGGGAAAAAATTACAAGCCAATGAGAGAGTGAAACAAAACTGATTAAACCCTCAAGGCCTTTCGAGCCCTAAGCCTCAAAATCACTGGGGACTAGGTCAACCTAGGTCAACCTAAGTTTACATTGTCTCAAGGATTAGTTCCAAAGTGCCATAGAAAGAAGAGGTAGATACTAGAAGAAATAGAGTGGAAATAAGAAGAAGATAGGAGAAAAGGGGATCAAGCATGAGTACATCCATGGACCAAAGAAGAAATTATGGAAAGGGTGCTAAAAGGTCTTAAAATGCAAGTGCATCCATTTTAAGATGGTACAATAGTAATAAGGGATTTGACCTCAAGCTTCTCTCAAAGAGAATAATGTATTAAGTAGATCTTCATGATAATACAACTTCCTCTAAAATAGATATCAACCTTTTGAAATACTACTCCAAGTTTTCTTATAATGAGGTGTCAAACTCCCTCTAAATGTGATATCAACCTTTTGACCTCCTCATCCAAGGTTGTTTATGATGAAATGTAAGAATTTGATATCAACCTTTTGACCTCCTTGTCCAAGGTTGTCTCTGGATTGTTAAAGTCCCTTTGAATTGATATCGACCTTATGACCTCTTTGTCCAAGGATTCTTCAAATAAAATGTTAGACTATCCCTTTGAAGAAATGACTCTAGCTACCAACTCAGTCTCATAGTGGCACTTGTCAAGTTCTTCCTTCATTGTAATCTCTTATACTTCTTGGTTTGTCCTAAAAACTTTACAAAAATTATCTAATGCAAATGAAGAATACATGATTCACTATTAAAGTCACAACATAACTATATATTTATGTGCATTAATTAAGCATTGAATACTTATTTATTTGGAGAGAATATTTAGTCAACAAAGAGCTCAATGTAGCCAAATATACACCAAAAAAGATCTACAAATCTACAAACCTAGAATGTACTAGAACAAGAGTCACCTCTACAATTCCAACATTAGATGACTTCAAACCTTGAATATCCAATTAGTAGAAAGTATTTTCAGATATTAAATCTTTGCTCCCAACAATAAATAACACATCCAATACCATGGAATAATTAGCCTTCCAAATTGCAAAATTTATACTAAAGTAGAAGAAACTCCAAACACATAAACAAAGCCAAAGAAGGGTAAATGCAAGAAGTTGGGTCTCACTTTTGGGCAAGAAGTGGAAATATTTTTCCTATTTTTGAAATTTCTTGTCAATTGATGTCAAAATTTAATGCATTTAGAGATTGAATATTAAAAAAAACTTCAAAAATAAAAATTGTAGTATTCAGAATCTACTTTTTGAATATGTAATTTATTTTTGCACCCATATGCTTAATTTTTTTTTGGTATGGATATTTAGAAACCAATTTTTCAAAATGCTTATTTCAGGACCATACCACACTCGTGTACAAATAACATTATTTGACACAAATAAATGAATTTTTGTAAATCCTTTAAAATAAAGTTACCTAACACTCTAGAGATTGATGATAATATTTTTCCTTATTTTTTCATTGAATAATTTTATTATTAATAATTTTTAATTGATTATAAAGGTAAATGTTAAAACCTCTTGTGTACAAACACCATAATTTGATCAAAATTTCACTTTTTTCAAAAAAAAAAAAAAAAATTAACTTCAAAAGAATTGTATGTAGATTGATGATATATAAATTTATTTTGGAAAATTCATAAAATAAAAAAGTTATTAAAGTTTTAGTGAGCCTCACTATTTTACATTTAGGTACCACATTTGATTAAAAAATAATACAAAAATAGTAAATACTAGCAGTTGCACGTTTATGTACATGCAACAATTAGCTGATAGGAGCATTTTTGGAAAGAATATCATAATGCATAATGCAACAAAGTTGGCATTAACTTACAATTATAGAATAATACAACCATGATATTTAGTATTGATAGGAATTTTAATTATGTGTATTAAATTAGGAGCAATTAATATGCTATCATAGGTATGAATACATAGTGAGAAGTTGAAAATTTTCTCAGAGAAGCTAAAAGAAGAACTTATTTCATAGCACAATCTTTTCTTAAAATAAAGAATCAGAGCCAATGAAATGATTCAATGTCATGTTGGAACCAAGAGATTGCTAGAGGGACTAAATTCTAACCCTAAATTCATGGCTAATTGAATTAAGAAAGTGAAAAATAATAATTGTAAAATGTATGTAGTATTGATAATGTCAACATTACTCATAGTAATTTAATATAGAAGAAGAATTACAAATCATCTTGGTACGAGGCTATGGAAAAATTTTTGGTAGTGCTGAAGCTTGTGATGTTGTAGCACATGAGATCCATTTAGAAAGGTGATGGCATATAGTTGAAATAGTATGCTTTGATCTGCCAACAAACATCAGAATCATATTATGTCAGTTGAATTTGTTTTCAATGCAATATGGCATCAAATATTTGTTGTTGAAAAGTATAATTGGAGAATGGAAACAAGAATTGTGCATAAATTTTATTTTTTTAAAATATTTTAGTGAAAGAAGAAAATTGGTAGTGGATATACTTACTTTTGCTATTGGTAGATTTTATGGAATGATTGTTGTAATCTTGATATGTTGTCTTTGAATTGTGATATGTTGTACCTGCATGATAAGTATAGTTTTGTTAGAAAGTAAACAAAATTAAATGTGCGTGGTAATTTTTTTTGAATTTATTTTCTTGAGAATTATTTGAAATGATGGATATAAGTTTTTTTTGTTACCTTTTTTGGTTAATGTTTACATGTTGTAGGATGTGTTGTTTGTTGAAGTGGCGATAGTAGCTATAGACGTGCTTCTTCCTTCTTTATGGAAAGTGTGTAAAAATTATTTTGCATTTTATAGGATCTTTCAAAAGAGAATGGTGGTTGAATCCGAAGGCCATCAATAGGTTTGACTCTCGATATTGTTGTAAATGTCAATCCCTGTCTTTCTTTTTTTCCAATGTCTATTGTAGCCTTTTCTAATGTGAGTCCTTGGGATTTGTGTATTGTAATGGCCCAAACCATAGCCAATAGCAGTTGTGTATAGTTTCCTCAGGTAATTGGAGTAATGGGTACATTGTTTGGGTTATGTGTATCCCAGGTTGGGCCAATGTAATTTTTAAAATTAACAACAACATATTTTGGTAGATTTGGAGGGTTTGAATTTGTATCGTAGATGATTGATGTTATTTGTTGAAGTGATCCATTTACAAGTCCAGCTTGTGTCCATAGGTTTGTTGTTAACATGATTTGTTGGCCGATGTAGAGTAAGACCTCTTGCTAAAGTTGATCATCTTCATTTTGTTCATATGATTTTTGTGTAGCAACTCTAGCAGAACTAAGTGCTATTGGGAGGTTCAACTGTTTTAGAATTTTTTTATTATGTAGTTTTATGAATCCATTAGTTACAAATAGATGTGTGGCTTTATCAAAATCTTCTCTTTGTTTGGGACTTAAGGATTTGTTTGTTCGAGTCATGAGTATCTCCCAGTGATGTAGGTACGCTCTGATACCACTTGATAGAGGGCCACACCACCCTTACCCACTCACAATCAAGAAAGCAACAATATGGAGACCAAGAGAAAAAAAATGCTTCACAAGAAATTTTATTATACTTGAAGATCCTTACAACACCCATAAGATGATATCAAGCTTCTCCTTGAGCTTCCACTCCTCGAGCTTTTCCTTGAGCTTCTACTCCTCAAGCTTCCCCCTTGAGCTTGATTTAGAAATGCTCATATGCCTTGCTTAAATAGGCACTTACCACCCCATGCATGACTTATCCACAACCTTCTAGAATTCCTCCACAACCTTCTACAACTTCCACAACCTTCTAGAATTACAACTAAGCACCACCATGTGGCCCAATTAGAAAATTACATTTCTTTTATGGATCACAACAAATATTAAATGCAAGATTTAAGAAACTTTCCACAAGCTTCTAAGATGCCACCTACACACCTCGATTAATGTAATGACAACTTTTTTTTTTTTAAATTTCTATTTATGCCACCTATGCACCTCGAAAATAAAAATCCTCTTTTCCTTTCTTTTTTTTCTCCTTTTTCCCTTTTTTTATTTTTTTATTATTTCTCCTCTAATTTTTGTCACTTTCTCTCTCCTCCATAAATTTTTTTTTCAATTTTTTTTTTTCCATGCAAGATGCTCTTGCATCAGACTCCCCCATTAAATAGAAAAGTGTGTCCCACACTTTGATGCCAAAAGAAATATCTAACACCATCTTCATCTTCATCTTCACCGAAGGTTTCCACCTCAACAAAGACAAGAAAACCACCATACAAATCTTCCACATCTGCATCACTCTATCAAACACCAGAATCTCAACCATCCAATCAGCATGCTCATTCCCAGGAACAAACTCAACATAATTCTTCATCAACAAACCCTCATTCACATCAACAACTAGTGAATTCACACCCATAGAAAAAAACCCCGCATCAACAACAACAAACTCCATATCAGCACCAACATGTAGATCACCATCAATATATGCCAAACTCTCAATAGCAGAAACCTCATTGCTCACAACAAGATGCTCTGCAATACATAACTCACCTCCAACAACTGGATCATCCACGACCAAGTGCTCCACAATCTCCATGTCAGACTCAACCAAGTGATCATGAAAACCAACATCTATCCCAACAACATTAGGAATATCTTTAGCAATAACCTCTAGTTGCTCTGCAGGTTCTGCATCAGGCTCCACAAACTGATCAGCAAAACCATCCTCTTCCACCTTGACCTTCTTAGCTTTAGCATCCAACGGAGCAAAAATCTTAGAAAAATTCCTCTCCACTATATCATGGATTTTTGCAATCATCTTAGGGTCCAATCCTCTTGGAGCAATCTCCCAAGATCTTCATAAACCCTCTGCAACAAATCCTTCCCACGCTCCTTGTGACAACCTTGAATTGTTTGCAAGTCAAATCGCAACCTGCCACCTCGCAAAAATAATCAGGAACCACATCAGAAGTCTAGGACAACGAATTTGCAATCCACCAGCTCTGATAAACTTCACCCAACCAAGGTCCTGGTACAAACTGCCTCACACTTCGGTGATCTGTTTGTACACTCAGGAACTCCTGCTCTGATACCACTGATGAAGGTATGCTCTGATACCACTTGATAGAGGGCCACACCACCCTTACCCACTCACAATCAAGAAAGCAACAATATGGAGACCAACAGAAAAAAAATGCTTCACAAGAAATTTTATTATACTTGAAGATCCTTACAACACCCACAAGATGATATCAAGCTTCTCCTTGAGCTTCCACTCCTCGAGCTTTTCCTTGAGCTTCTACTCCTCAAGCTTCCCCCTTGAGCTTGATTTAGAAATGCTCATATGCCTTTCTTAAATAGGCACTTACCACCCCATGCATGACTTATCCACAACCTTTTAGAATTCCTCCACAACCTTCTACAACTTCCACAACCTTCTAGAATTACAACTAAGCACCACCATGTGGCCCAATTAGAAAATTACATTTCTTTTATGGATCACAACAAATATTAAATGCAAGATTTAAGAAACTTTCCACAAGCTTCTAAGATGCCACCTACACACCTCGATTAATGTAATGACAACTTTTTTAAAAAAAATTCTATTTATGCCACCTATGCACCTCGAAAATAAAAATCCTCTTTTCCTTTCTTTTTTTCTCCTTTTTCCCTTTTTTTTAAAAAAAATTATTTCTCCTCTAATTTTCGTCACTTTCTCTCTCCTCCACAAATTTTTTTTTTTTTTTTTCCATGCAAGATGCTCCTGCATCACCCAGTCATCTTGTAGTGGTTCTTCATTTCAAATATTTTGTAGGATTTTTTGAAATTGTTGTTGGGATTGGGTTTGTCCTTATTGTCAAAAGATTGTGTCCAATGTAATTGCAATAGTGAATGTTTGCCATAACATGATTTCTGTAGAATTTGAGTCATTTATTGGGTTATCTAGAACTGGTGGTAGCTATCCTAAGTCACCAATGAGGATGATAGAAATCCCACCAAAAGGTTCTTCTTTTTTATGTGGGAATGCCTCATGTAAACAACTATCAATTTTGATAAGAAATTTTGGTCCCAAGAAGCTCATTTCATCTATAAGAATATATTTAATATGTTTGAACTCTTCTTTAAGGTTTGTTAATGATTGACCTTGTAAGGGATGTATTTCTTTAATTGGAATTCAGAGGCATGTGTGGATTGTTGATGCTTGAATGTTATATGCTGCAACTCCTATAGGTGCTAGAGTAAGCAATAGTTTTTTGTCATTGTTTTCTATAATGTTTATGGTTTTTCTAATGCAATCAATAAGGTATGATTTTCCAGTTCCTACTATTCCCTGGATAACCATGCGTAGTGGCTTATTGGTGAATGGGTTTGTATGATTTTTGGTGATGATGTCTAAAGCTAATTATTATTTGGGGGCTAGTTGGTAGTTTGGTTGCATATTTGATGAAGGGGCAAAATTTCCATTTGTTTGTAATTTTCTTGTAAGAATGAATTTTTTTGTTGATTCATTTAGTTTATTGGAAATGTTGTTTGTATTCCATTGGTGATTAATATCAATGTCTTATTTTCTTAAGAGATCAAGCTCATTGATTGTAAATTTTTTGGAGGCACCCATTTGGGATAGTAACTCCCATTCATATAGGTCTATTTGTTGGTCAATTTCATGCTCGTCAATTTCAATGTTGTCATTTTCTTCATTTGTTGGTTTGTTTTCAATTCTTTTTACATGCCAAGGAGAGTAATTATTAGTATGTAGAATTTTCTAATTTGATATTATTTTCTCTATTGTAATGCCAATAGCTATTGGAATATTATGAAAGGGTTTGTATAGTAAGAGTTCACTCCAACAAAATGTTTCAAAGTTTTCATCAGTTTCATTTGGAATACTCTTGAATAGGGGGTAGACATTGACGATTGCATTGGTTTTTCTCTTTTTCCATTGACCTTTTTTTCAATTTTTTGAGAATGTGTATATCTGGGCTGTGTCAATGAGTGATAACGAGTCTAGTTCTATGGGGCACTCTATGTATGATTGGATATAAGTGTTACCTAGTTCTTCTTTATTGTTTGAATTATTGATTCAATGAAGGACTTTTTTGGTCACATTCAATGAAATGAATGAATGATTGCAAATTACAAGGGGCAATTTTTGGAGCATATGACATGTCTCTTGAGCCCCAATATCACTATCTACAATGATTCCCATCATGAACTTTTGATATGCTAGCAATGCATCATCATTTGTTTGACTTGTATTTGCTATGTTTTGTAATATTGTATTGTAGCTCTCTAATTTTTTTTTTGCTTTGGAAGCATATTTTGAGATGTAATTGAGAACTACTTTTGTAGAAGTGAATGGTTGGCAATCAACGTTAGCTCGCCAAATTGCAAGCATTTGTGGATTATGGATATTTAGGCGATCATCATTTCTCACTACATTGTAAGTAATTTTTTTGTCATTGTCACAAGTCAATGTAGATGTTGGTTGCTCTTTCCATGGAGCTTTGTAGCGACATTCTGTTGTGTTTCCTCATTTTTGTAAACATGTTTGATCTGTGCATTTTGTATGTCTTTATACAATATTTAGTATCTATTCATAATCATAGAGAGGATCTAATAATAATATTTGTGGAGTGTTCAGTGTGCAAGGATCATTGTTTGTTGTGTGATGTGATATATTTTGTCTTTCTATTTGATCACGTGGATTCCATGCTGAGACATAGTTGTCAAAGAATTTTTTGGCTTTGTCTATTTCATGTTTATTATTCCAATCTAATGTGTCTATATTAGGTGCATTTGGAAGCCATATAAATCCATGTACGTGACTGGATCCTCAGTGTTGCCACTCATACCTATACCAATAATCTGTTTCTTGTAATAGTTTTTCTATCACTTTTTCATGAAAGATTGTGAATCTTTGGTGAATGTATAGCGATGTAATGTGTGGATTTTGAATAATGTTATCTATCAAGTGTCTTCTTGAGTTTTGCATTGTAGGGTTTGTATTTTGTGGGAATAATGAATGTAAATTTGTTCACTTTGTGTCAGCTGAGCTCAAGGTGAAAAATAGTGTTGGTGTGCCTAGTTGGTCTATCATTGTTGTTAGGTCTAATTGAATTTTGTTCTAAAATTCTCTTGTCTCTCTTAATGAAGTTCCAAATCACATGAGTTGATTGGCCAATTGATTGTCAAGGACATTTTGTAGATTTTGGTAGAGAGTTTGAATTGTTTTTGGGACTTGTTCATGAATGTTGGATTTGAGGAATACAGTCATTGTTTGTTGGCTGCAATGTTGCATAATTAAATTGCAAATGTAGTAGTGAAATCGTACATGCTTTCCAAACTTTTTTTCATAGTATCTCAATAAGTAAAAAGCATATTCATTCATGAAAACTTGTTTAGTTCTAGGTTGAAGTGGAAATGCACATCTAGTTGGAAATAGTGTGGGGAAAGTCATGGTTAACAACCCCTCAGTGTTGTACTCATTTATTGGCAAGTTATAGATTTTTGGCCACGGTATAGTTTCTAGTTGATTCATTGTGAAACCTAAGAGTTTCTTAATGATATGTAACTCGCGTTCTCCATTAGGTAATTTTGGAATGAATGATGTTGTATGTTGTAGTTCCATGTCATCAATAAGGGTTATCTCATTATCTTTTGTTACTTGAGTATTGTGATATTGGATAGGTAAGTTTTAGATCATGTATGATATATCAGTGGTTGTTTATGGCAACAAGTTGAGGGCACCATGATCTATTTTAATATTTTTGTAGTATGGATCATTTCTTATTTTGTAGTGTAATGCATTTAGAACATTGTTTTTGTTGGCATAGCAATTGTAATTATTTCCTTGTAGATTAGTTCTAGGAATTATAATAAGTTCAAGGTCTTGTAGTTTTCTTGGTAAAAGGTGTGCAATGCTTGAAATTTCTTGGGGGAAGCTTATTGTATGACCGGTATATCTATATTGTCCTCCTCTTGCATGTGTGACTTGTAATACTGGGTTCACTCTAGCAATTAACATTTCTTCGATGTTGGTAAGTATTTTTAGAACATTTGGTTGTATTCCTAGGCCCATGTTTTTTTGTAGAGAGAATCAATGTAATTCTTTCTCTAAGAAACATCGAGAGCATTTAATGTCAACATTTTTTTTTGATGAACATTCTTGTGTACTATTTGTTTATATATGGTGCATGTTGTGACTACTGATAATGCGTCAATGCATTGTCTAAATTGTTTCATTGACATGTAGAATGTTGTTGTGAATTGTGGAGGTGCTTGAAGAATAGATAACATTGGTTGTGTTGAGTTAATGAAGTTGTCATTGGTGTTTATATGTGATGTGAGTGGTACTGTTTCATTTTGTTTTTGTCTTTTCAGTTCATTTATTCTATCTTGGTTTATTGATGATGCAGAACAATGTCCAATGGTTGTCATTTGACATTGTGTGAAGTCTCTTTTATTATTTGATGATGGTATAGATTGTGAAAATTGAAGTTGTATTTCTTTTTCTATAGTGGACTTTTCGTGTATCCTTTGAAGGCTATGTCTTGCTGAAATTTCCTCTTTGTGGCGATTGTAATATTTTTATTTTTCTTGCTTGTTTTCTTTTTTTCCCTTTCAAAATCAGTAAGAGTGAGCTACATTGTTCAAAGACATGGTTAGTATTAAGAAATACATATTTTGTCACTAATATTGAAAGTAGTAATCTTGAAAACCATGGAAAATTTAAATATAGTAAACAAGTAATGAAAATCTATAGATTAAGGCATTGTTATTTCAAGAGATATGAAACTTATTTTTTTTGTAGAATTAAATGAAAAATAGTTTATATAAATTAATTTTAAATAAATATTTAAAACAGGAACGTATACAATTGAATATTGAGTATAAATTTATTTGTAAAAAAAATTAAAATGGAAGTAAAGTGATAGTAATGAGAAATAGATAAACATTTTCAAATGAGACATAGTTAGGTAAACTAAAAAGTGTCTGTACAATGATTTTTTTAAAAACTGGCACAAGTTTTAAACCAAGTTATGGTAAGTTTCATATGGATTACATTATTCTTTGAAATATAATTTATGAAAAAATAGTACAAGTGTACTTTATTTATGAGTTCTTTGAGGATTTGCTACTACGTGGACATAAATGGTTCATAATATTCATTATTTTGAAGCTCCAATATCTGTAATTTGAGCAAGAAAATATTCATTTTCAGTCTTGAAGTATAATTTTGTAGCTTTCAAGATTGTAGTTTTAAATCTTTTTTCAGAGTTGTAGATTTCAGTTGTAATTAATATAGAAAATCTGAACTTATTAAAAAATTGAGCTTTGATGATGTCTTTAGGATCTACAGTAGCTTGTGTGTCATATTGTAACATGTAGAGTTCTATGGAAGACATGTGTAATAGAAACTCTTCTACTTCATCAAAGGCAACAACTCAAATATTAGTTTTATGATCTTGGAGATTTATTTTGCAAGAGGTACTTGTACTTGCACTCTAGAATGTTCTTTTGGCATTTAGGACAAAACCATGTGTTGTCATCATTTTTCAACACATTTTTTCTTGCATTCTTTGCCATTCACTTCTATTGGGCAAGATGGATAACAAAAATCATCTTGTCTCATGAAATTGACTATTTCTTTTATCGTAGTGTGCAAGGGATCCTTCATTATAGTGCATTGTTGCAAGGCAAACACAATTGTATGGGAAGTACTTGTTGTATTGGTATTTGTAGAAAATGACAAGAATGAAAGAATGTCAATTTCTTTTCCTTCCATCATGGATCATAGTGCACTGGCTTCAGGTATGGATGGTTCAATTGTTAATATTGTTGCTACTATAGTATTGATAACCTTTTCTTTGAATTTTGAAACACACCCATTCCTTACAGCAATGACAAGATGTTGTTTAGTAGCCTTCAATGTTTTGATGGGGTCACCATCTTTGATACATATCACCCCCCACAAGTTCACATCAATGGATGTTAGTGACAAATCCATTAACTTAATTGTTCTATGGTCAACCTTACTTGCATCTTTTCATTGTACTGTGCATATACCAACATAAACTACAATGCCAATAATATCAATCAGAGTATTATTGCTAATGTTGGCAATGTCATTTATTGTCTTAAAATTGTATTCAATAGTTCCAGCAGCTAATTCATCATTACAACATTTTAGTATTGATGAATGGTCAAGAGTTATTTCCATCTTGCTATCCAACTTGTTGTATATAGTGTTTAATTTTTTTACTGAACCTTTTGAAATAGTATACAAGCCACCAATGTGAACTCTATCATAGTGCAATTTTGCAATGTCATTGAAGCAAACAATCTGAGTTTTTGTGCCTTCATTGTCTAAAATGTCAAAACTAAAGACTTGGCCACTACCTCTTTGGTTGTTAAATTGTCTTATTTCTTTTTTTGTTGTGACCCTCCCTTTGATTGTCCATCTTGTTTGATATGGATATAAATCCTTGATTGGGCTGATACTCTCAAGTAGTGGTAGTTCCTTGCGAGATGTGTGGATGCCAAATTTGATTCTCTTGTTTGGTGAAACAAGTGTTTTGTCTTCCACCATTTTTTGCTCTTAAGACTTGTATAGGTACTTGGGTTTCCCGATTTCCAGTTTTGATGGATGATTTGCAGGCTGAAGATGGTAATGGTCCTATTTGATCAAGTTTAAATGTCATAGAATTAGTAACAATTTTTAGATATAAATTAATGTAAATATGTCTAGCAGTGAAGTATGAAAATTGTAATGAGTACCTAGAATCTCCTGTGGCTCGGGAAACATAATTAGTCAATGCCACTATAGATTGTATTTTGAGTGTGTTTGAGAAGAAAAGGTCATTTGATTTTTCTGGCAAAATTGCTAATTGCATATGATCACCGTCTGATAACACAATCTTGTATCGATCCTTGTCATCTTCAAAAACAATGATCCTCTTGAAAGATAAGATTTGAAGGATTGGATTTGAAACCAAATCTCTAATATTGATGGATCAGATGGCATTGGTGGTCAATATTCCTTCCATTTTAATTTCCTAGAACAATAATCTACAGTTATATTTTTCTAAGGATTTGAATATTTATATAATTAGCATAATAGGTGTACAAGAAAAGTGATTGTTATATATAGATTGATATAATTATCTGCATGTATAGTCACATTGATATATATTGAGAAATTATGATAAGAGGGAATACATTTCAAAATAATGCTTAAATATAGGTGCCCAAAATAGGTATATGAGAACTTGAAGTGAATTTATTTAAGTTTTAAATGCAATTTTGAAAAAATGTGAATGGAAACTCACTGGATTATTTGTCCCCCTTTCGTTTGTAGGAGCAGATATCACCTCATTTGACATTGTATCCTATAAAGTATTTGATATTGAAGACCAAAGACATCATAACTTAGTGACATAGACATGCATATGGAAAATACTATTACATATTAAAATTTAAAGGAAACGATTCAATGACATTACAATTGACATGCATATGGAGATTATAATTTTAAAGATTAAATGATAACTTACAATAATTGTGGTTTTTTCATCGCTCAAATTTATGGTCGGTGCATGGTTGGAATTTGTGGAGGTTGTAGGTGTTGACATAATAACCTAAATGAATAGGAAAGAAACATAAAAAACATGTCAATAAATAGAATGAAAACTATCCACTTTAAAATGTCAATAAATTAAATTAACCCTACCAACTTCAGAATTATGAAGTGTAGTTTTAATTTTTTAAATATTTTTTAAATTAAATAATTAATTTACAGATGAATAGAGTTACTATATTTAATTTGTATCACATTCTATTATATAATTTATATCTTTATAATAAATTCTAATGTATATTTTGAAATCATTTTGTACTTGATATCAATTGATTTTAAATGATGGTTATATACTTAAATAATTATTATTTTTAAATATACATTGAAATATATATAATATATAGTTTAAAATAAAATTACACCATACTATTCATTTTTAATTATTATATTATTTTTTTATGTGATATAAACTTTAATAATATTTATTTACATCTTCATATGATATGATATCTAGTTTAAAATTATTTAATTTATTATAATATAATAATGATTAAATTTTTTTTTTAAAACAATTAATAATTGTAAATGATGTTGGCATAGTTAAATCAGTAATGGTTCCTACCACTTGTCTAATTATATACAAAAATTAAATAGTTTAAAATAAAATTACACTATACTATTCATTTATAATAATTATATTATTTATTTATGTCACATACAATTTAATAATATTTATTTAAATGTTTATATAATGCATAGTTTTAAATTAGTTCACATATTATAATATTATTTATTTATTTTTTTAATATTAAAAAAAAAAATTGAAATTTTAAAATATAAATAACTATGAAATATTTTATTAAGAAAAATTATAAGAAATTCAAGTTTGAAATAAAAAATTAAAGTTGTAATCAAAGTAAAATGAATAATAATCTGTTATTTAATTCTATTAATTTGTTATTCATATAAAAAACAAATTAGAAATCAATTTAATTTTCAAACTACACTTACAAATGTTAAGTAAAACAGATTTAAAATAAGAAAATGTAAAGTTTAAATATACTTAGTAAAATGTCTGGCACTGTATCCTAACTACAACGTTTCTCTTCTTCCCATTATCACACACATCATATACAATGTAGGTAGCATCAAATTTGAGATAAATATGATTGTGTATGGCCTTTCTAAGCGAGATTAATCTGACCACCCCAATTTGATAAATGACAACTGTGAGTACAATCTCATCAAAATCTGTATTCAACATTTTTATAACTTTATTCATGTGATTTAGAGAATAATATTTTTTCAAGAGAAGAATGTAATAAACATTTCTAAATTATATGGACATGTTTCAAGCATGGCTTTTTAGTGTCTTTATTTGAAAGACTTGTGGAGCATAATAAATTGTCTTTTCAAGCACTATGCTCACAGAGCTGAATGAGAGAAGAGTTTGTGCCCATGATCTTGATGATTTATCCTAATTCATGAACCAAAAAAAGATTTGTATCAAGATGCACCTTTCCTACAATTTACTTTTTTAACAATTTTCCTACAATGATATAGAAATAAATTTACCAATGTAAAGACAATCAGAGCTACAAACAAAATTAGCTAGATTATTTTTTGAAATCTATTCAGCCTTTAGTGAACCTGAGAAATTCTGAATTCCCCCATCCATCAAAAAAACGTTGGCAGTGGATTCGTAGACATCTTTAAAATCAATAGAAGCGCAAATACCCATTATGAAAAGTTGAGAAAGAACCACTGTAGATATTCGGATCTATTTTAGGCTTAGCATAGAACAAATGGGATATGTAGACTAATATATATGACTCCAAACGATCCACAAAATCGGTGTGTTAAAGAAACTTCAATAAACAAATCTAATTTGTTTCATTCAAAGGGAACAATCATCACATGCAAGAGATTTTGCTATTATGAAGAAGAAAGGTTGCCTTTATTGTTAGTCGCAGACACAACCTATTTTATCTCTCGAAAAATAGATAATATTGTAAGATGTTTGGGAGTAAATAGATTATACAACAAAAGTAGTGTATTAGTAGCATATAGTATTGCAGTAATGTTTGTAATCAAACTAATAATATTGCATGCAACATCTATATCACCAGTGACATTTATCGCAGTTTACCAGAGACAAATCTAATTATGTGGAACAAGAAATAATGTAAATTTCCGATAAGCAATAGGAGTGGTTATTTGTATGTACCTACCTCTTTTGTAAGTTCAATCAAAAGATCTTCTACTTCGTGGCGTAGCTGGTGCAAAGAATCCAGGCCCTTGAACAACAGAATCAATATTCAAATAACATAAGGTTTTGCCACCAGGTTCAGGTGAAAAATCAAAGCCAATCCGTCTATAAAATGGATGGAAGATTACATAGCAAATTTTCTTCAACGTGTAAATTGCAGAAAAAAGTTGAAGCTATCGATAGACATTTATAGAAATTCATAAAAAACATTAGAGAATTAGCAAGTTAAATAAAATTAGAAAGGAGAGAATTATAAACTAAGAGTAATATAGAAAGTTTATATAAAAAGGATATTATTTTGAAAAAAATGGAAAAAAGTATTGTTTATAGAATATTTCTAAAAAATGACTTGTATCGAAGAAACTCCCATAAAATCGAAAACCATTTGGGCTGACAACTTTTCCGTTGAAATTAAGTTTTTTTGAGAGCAAAGCTCCCACATGAAGCCTATCGGCTTAAAAATCATAACACTATAAAATTTATATTTCTAAAATTAGGATAGTGAGAGCTCTAATGAGTTTTAGTTTCATAAAAGAATTTTGATGAAGACCCTCTAAAAATTATGGCAAGATATGAATTTGTCAATTCAATTCCTTAGTCAAATCTTGAGAGGTCAAGGCATAGGCTTGGTCTTACCAGGCCTATCCCGAACCAAAATCCGAGGCACGAAAAAAATCCTGCCCCATGTTGTAAGAAACAGACACCCATTATTGAAAATTCAAACAATGGGTGCCCATTTTGAAAAATTAAAAGTGATATTCAAAAATTAAAAAATTGATTTTTTTATTTTTTAAAAATGGGTACTCATATTTTGAAATTAAAAATCGGCACCCAATTTTTTAAAAAGCAGTGTCCATTTTCTAAATTTAGGATTGAGCACCGAAGCCTAATATGGGTGCCCATTTTTTAAAAATGAGTATCCGTTTTTAAGAAAACATAATCTCAATCCACAGACTTCCGTGAAATTGAGACCCAACTTCTTCCTTCTACTGAGAAATCACAAATCACATAAACAACCCGTAACTCTCATAAATTCTCCAAACACTTAGGCATGATATATATAGTCCCTCACTTCACCCAAGATGACAAAATACACAATATTCGTCCACAGTGTTTCTCTAGAAATCCTTAGTCATATGATACTAACATTCTTCATACAAAGTGAATCAAAATACTAGCATTCATATTAGTTGACTCCAAAACAAATTCAATTAGAATATTTGATTTTATTCAGTTGTTTTCAATAAAACTTGTTTGTTTTATATAGATCACCCAACTTCCATAACCAACATCGATAAATAACTTCAAAAAAATTATTACGCTTTGGGCTGCCACGATAATTGCTGTCAATTCTTGTATAGTATTAAAATCTGATAGCCTGTCGTTTCATCAATGTAGCCATGGTAATTGGAATCTAGGCACCTTCTGCTTAGAAACAACACTCCTAAATTTGTAATGAAGTCTTTGAAGATTGCCCTATCACAAACATCTTATTAGGGGCTTGTTACTATTGTGCAAATAGTCACAATGTTTCAATGTTTCAATGAGGATGAATTTGTTTCCGGCACAACCACTTCAATACCATCCAATGCTTGAAAAATGGTAGGTGCTTGTCCTACACAAGACCCAACCTAATGCATATATTACCCACTAGCTCATTTCTTCATTAATTCTACCCACACATTAGTGTATGAGAATAAGTATGACGACTTGTCTAAGAATGTAGCACACACCACCAAATTGAAGTCTATTGTTGGCAAATTCCATACGCATTTTAGTTATCTCTTCACTTTTACATGGTGACATCTCCTCATCTTTTGATATATTATAGTCTTACCATCAAATGCATCGACACTGGCTTTTATTCAAACCATTAATCTATTTGCACAATGATGACAAACGCTTATGGGTTATTACATTCAGCATTCTCAAACCAGCATTAGTCTCCCATCTTGCAAGAACATGTGCCCTTGTACGATTTTTTTTCATAATAGGCAAAGTCTACTCTTGGCATCAAAGCGATAATTGTCCTATTTTTAATAATTGAACTTAAATTTACAATGCTGTCAATGAGAAAGTTACTATAAATTATTCTTTCATATCAGAAGGTAGCCATAAAAATGGAGCATAGTCTCTTCAACGATCAGGAAACTAGCTTTAGATCACCTCAACTTGACTAATTGTGACTACTCACACAAAATTTGTCAAGCAGACCCAAATCTGTCATTTGGACAACCCACACTTGCAATCATTTATAGGCTTCTAAAATCACCATAGGCAGGAATCTTCTTATTTTGATTTTAGGATTGAGATCATCTCTCGATCATAGACGAGCTACTATTGTCTCCCCAACTGTATATACTTTTCAAACGTATATTTAAATGATATCACACATTTCATGTCCTTTGGCCAAGGATGAAATTCTTATTAGAAT
Organism: Cupressus sempervirens; assembly: GCA_028749045.1. Lineage (NCBI taxonomy): Eukaryota > Viridiplantae > Streptophyta > Pinopsida > Cupressales > Cupressaceae > Cupressus > Cupressus sempervirens. Next base: position 1,033,905,411 of record CM053787.1, on the reverse strand, counting down.
TATATATATTAAATATAATATAATACTTACATAATATAATATAAATATAGTGAGAATTTGTCTTGAGCATTGATACAAAGTACGAATTTGTCCAAAGCAAAGAATGAAAATGTCAAGATCTAGAAGTTCAATTGATAGTATAAAAGAGATGGGCAAAATGATATGATCAATTGATTAAGTTAATAATGATAAAGAGTACAATGCTCAATAGCCTAATGATTTACAACGCAGATATGCCTGAATATATAGGCAATGCATAATGACTAGAAGTGATGCAAGTGATAACCTATCAACTAGACAAGGTGTAATCACATCTCCACTAAAGAAATATCATCTTCCATTGTGTATAAAAGCATGTGCAATAATGAGATGATGGTAATGTTATAATTGAATAAATAAAAAAGTGATCATTTGATCAAAGATAAATGATAGACAAATTATGCCAAATTTCCAAAAATAGGGCTTATAGTCTAGATGACCATTTTTTGGTGATTGCATTTGCCCCTCTTTGACCAATGTGTGATCGATCTAGGAACACAATAAGTCAAAGAATAAAGATGTCAAGCTGCTTGATAAGATCTGACTCTAAAGATCGAAGCACAAAGAAATAGATGATCATGAATGCATAGTTAATAAGAAGTGAGGTTGAACATTAGGAGAGATAGTCAAGACAATATCAATACCCAAGATGAGCACCAATATGTCCAAGTCAAAAGCGAGTAGATAAGCCAAGCCAAGAAAAATTAGAATCCGAGATGAGTACTGACAAGCCTGAAATAGATAGATGCAGTAGAACCATTATAGAGTATTCCTACCCCTCGAGATCGAAATGAAGTAGAGAAGATGCAGAAATGAGATAGAGTTGATCAAATCAAGACAACCCAACATCCATGATGACATATTGTATGCGTGAAAATGCGGCCTATGCTAACACACACACTTCAACACGGTCCTTATTTGCGGATTCATCGCGGAATGAACATTGAATTGTTCATCTGAAATTTGCCCTGCAAAGCGACCTGTTGCCTTCTATCTAAAGGGATTTTGCCTATTAATATTTTCAGAATCAAGGTGTAGGCAACCAAACCCTCTAAGAATGAAGGATTTCACAATGGAATTAAGCTAAGAATGAGTATACAAAGTAATCTAAGAAATGAAAGATGCAATGTAATCTAAGAACAAATGAAGAAAACTAGATTAAGCATATGCATGATTAAACTAAAATGAGATTAAACTAAAAAATGAGAATGTATGCAAGAAATGTAAGTAAATATGAGCATGAATTTCAACAACAATTCGATAGCAAATCAATTCATCCTCCCCCAAATGAAGAGATGAGGGTCTCTTAAATAGAATTTCTTGGAATCCATCAACGGTTGAGATCGATTCAGATCAACGGGCAGGATTGAAGATGAGTTTCAGTCATAAAGGGAGATTCTCAAATTAAAGGGAGTTAACAGACTTAATTTGAGATAAATAAGGAGTTAACTATTTTAATTTGAGTAGAAAAAGGAGTTAACTGTGTTAACTCATTTTTGATCAATAGTGAACTAGAAATTCCCATTTTTGAACTGAAGAGAGATTTTGTTGAGATATTTAATTTAATAAAATGAAATATGCCCTCATAATTACTTTTTCTATTTAATTAAATAATCTTTAATTAATTAGAGACACTTTTGTTTAATTAAATAACTTTATTTAATTAATTAGGAATGTCTTCCCATTTAATTAAATAACTTTGTTTAATTATTTAGAAGTAAGTACTCCATTTAATTAAATAATTTCTTTTAATTAATTAGAAATACTTTTCCCATTTAATTAAATAATTACATTTAATTAATTAAGATAGGCGTATTTATTAAATTAAATAAATTCAATTCCATAGTACATTAGCCTTAGGATATAATTTAATTTAATAAAAGTATAAATACTTAATAATTAAATTAAATATTAATCAAGTAGGTTTAATGCAACTAATATGAGTACGTACTATAGGAATTAAATAAGAAATATGATGAATGCAGATTAGGGTTTTTTTGCATCTGACAATTAAGTCAAGTAGCGAATAGCAAAATGAGAATTGCCTATTAGAATAGGACTTTGAAATTATCAAAAATAGACTAGAATTGGTATAATGGCAATGAGCCAATTTTGGGGTATTACATTTTGCCCCTCTTTGAATGAATGTGTGAGCAACACGTGAAATTCAAAGATAATCAGAAAGCATGATGCGAACATGAGATTGGTTCCGAAGGTGATGACACGGAGACCAATTGATAAGCTTTTTAAGGACCTTCTCTAGAGCAGAGCTTAATCCTAAGGAATTCAAGCAGAGCACTTAGATACCTAAGATTGATAGCATTTAAAAGACTATCTCCAGAACGAAGCGTAATCTTTAAGGATCTAGACAGAATATCTAGATACCTAAAATTGATAAGCATTTAAAAAGTTTCTTCATAACGAAGTTTAACCTTTAAGGATCCAGATAGAACACCTAGATACCTGAGATTGATAGCATTTAGAAGATTATCTCCAAAATGAATTTTAACCTTCAAGGATCCAGATAGAACACCTAGATACCCGAAATTAATAGCATTTAGAAAGTTATCTCCAGAATGAAGCTTAACCTTCAAAGATCTAGATAGAACACCTAGATACCCAAAATTAATAGCATTTAGAAAGTTATCTCCAGAACGAAGCTTAACCTTCAAGGATCTAGATAGAACACCTAGATACCCAAAATTAATAGCCTTTAGAAAGTTATCTCCAGAACGAAGCTTAACCTTCAAGGATCCAAATAGAACACCTAGATACTGGAAATTGATAAAAGATAACAAGGTCTCATCATGAGTCATAGAATCATCCCTAGAACGAGGTTTGATCTTCAGGAGTCGAGGTTTAGACTGTCCCAATACCTGTCCATCAAACTCTGAGAAGAGTTGTTATAAGGTTGATCAATTGATGAAAACATAAGATAGATGGCAGAGATGTCAGCTAGAAGGGAACAAAAAATAAAAAGCCCCAAGCGATGAGATGCCCCAAGTGACTAGGACATAAGATGGGAACTAAATGCCCCGAGCAATAAGTATTTAATGATGTAATCATCATGCCCCCTCGGGAGCAAAATCGAAAGATGACACACCAGAAATATGATTTGAAGCAGTATATCATGTAAATTTGACTTAAGTTGACTATTTTCAAAATGAATTTTGAAAATATGGAGAATGTAAAGTTGAAAGGATTCCAAGAATCATAAAGTATCAGAAATATTTTGACTGCACAAGCGTTCGATCACATCGGTCCCTAAAATTTTAAAACACATTTTAAAGGTTCTTGGGTGTGTAAGATTTCAAATTTGATCCCAAAAATGGATCCAGAATGGTCCAATTAGCCAAGGGTGCGATTTTTGTGCAAATCCGAGCACTTTGAAAAATTTGGTCAACACCTATATAATGGCTTGAAGGGTCATTTTCAATTCATTTGTGCTTTTGTCTTTTAGTGATTTGGAGCTTTGATATAGACATGGCAGTGAACTTGAGATATCATCATTTTGAGCGCTCTAGATGACATAGTCGGCTAGCAGACTGCGGACCACCAGTGAGTCATCGATCTCCCATCTTCGTACTTTCGATTACACACATTTCGAGTTCATTTATGCATGTTTTTAGCATGTTTTAGGATGTTCAATTCTTTCTTCGCATGAGACCGATCTCTTCTCGTGTGAAGATATTCTTTCTTCGCACGAAGAAATAGGATGTGTTGTTTCTTCGCGCGAGGCGATTTTGGCTTCTTCGCGCGAGGCAATTCCTGGTTCGCGCGAGAACCTCTTTTCTCGTGCGAGATGGTCTATCTTCGCGCGAGGAGATCTATTTTCGTGTGAAGTTGAGTTTCTTCGCACGAAGAGAGAACTATTTCGCGTGAAACCATATGTTTTCGCGCGAGATTTCAGCAATCTCGCGTGAAATTCTGTGCCAGTTTTGTGATTTTCGCATTTAGAAATCGCATTTTATTTTGTTTTGATGTTTCGATTTGACTTGATACTGATCGTTTGTTTGTCATATTTTTGTTTTTTTTGTTGTGCGTGTAGGAGATATTCGGAGACGTATCATTTAGATCTCATTATCCGCCCTATGGAGAGTTATTGCGGAGTTTGGATGATGCAGATCGGGCACACATTGCCCGCTTGGGTTTGTCTTCACTATGCCAGATTCCAGCCGTGATGGTGAATCATGGTTTACTGACTACATTGGTAGAGCATTTCCATTCGGAGATGAACACATTTCATTTGTCCATGGGTGAGATGACCATCACACCAGAGGACATATGGAGGATCTTGAGGATTCCCTTTCACGGTGCCCGGGTTGTATATGATACAGTGCCTCAATTAGGGACAGAGGCACTATCCATTGTTTTTGAGAGAGAGCTACCGAGGGGCAGGGCCATCGGCTAGGATGAGCTGATGCATACTTATGGACCTACACACAGGTTAGCATCCGTGTTGGGTATTTTCTTGAGCTGCTTCCTATGTCCTGACAAGGGACATCATGGGTTGGAGTGTGGATGGGGTGTCATGCTCCGTAGGATGGTTGAGGCACCTAAGATCTTTGGGTGGGGTCAGTGTATGTTGGCCCATCTTTTTTATGAGATGCATGAGGTCATCTTCCACGAGAAGAAGACCATGGCAGCAGGTGTTTATGTGCTACAGATCTGGGCTTGGGAACATCTCCCTATATGTAGGCCAATTTTTGAGGATTCTCAAGAGCCCAACATTTGTAGATATCGAGGGCATATTACCCAGGCCCACCTAGGTAAGACTGAGCATTGGAAGACACATCTTGATGACTTGGTGTCTATTATATGGCGACTCTGGAGAGAGACAGAGGACTGGGATGATGCCCCGAGAGAGCTACCCTGGATGTTTAGTTCTCGACCGCTGGCAGGCAGGACGACATCAGTCATAGAGAGATTTGTCATCTCACGAGTGTGGCGGCAGTATGGTCAACCACAAAACATTTCGGTTGAGTACTGTGCCTATGCCAGGGTGCAGAAGGATATAGAGCGGGGATGGGGATGGCCTCCATGGATGGATCCAGGATGATCCATGATAGATATTCGCAGCCTTGTTGCAGTTCAATGGGACTACTTGCCAGAGGTAGTAGATGTCGGGATGACGCCTGCATATCAGGCATTTTTGATGAGCCATCCATTCCCATGCTTCACAGATCCATTAGGGATGGCAGGGCAAGTACAGGGGCAGGGACAAGTATCACAGCAGTAGCAGGCACAGCCACAGGTGCCACCACAGGTCCAGCACTGGGTACAACAGATACCTATTCCCCCACGGCAGATGGGATCAGACCCAGGTGCTGGGGGCAGTGGAGTAGGACATAGTCGGTGGAGGAGGTAGAGGACAGAGGAGCAGGCTCATCAGTAGGAGGTCCCACAGTAGTAGGTACCTCCACCACAGCAGGCACCTCCACTTCAGCATGCACCAGAGATGGTCGATGAGGATATGCCAGATCAGCCGGTAGGTGGGGTATAGGGCATGGTATGGAGGTACCGAGAGCGGGTTTGTGCAACCTCCCGACAGTTGGGAGAGTTGCAGATTGCAGTGGCAGTCAGGGATGCATAGCTGGTAGAGAGACAGAGAGAGACAGATTGCTAGAGAGAGTGTGCGGAGGTTGCAGAGCAGAGGTTAGAGTTGGCCCAGGATGAGATCCGCTTCCAGTCTGCTCGAGCTGCATATTATTATGCTGCATACACTAGTGAAGTAGCTGATGAGACATTGCAGGTGCAGCGATTCTCTCAGTACGCACGAGAGTCTGGAGGTGCACGACCTCCTATCAGGCCGGATATGCCACCACCGCCTCCGCCACCTGTTGCCCCTGTTCCTCCTACTCCTCCCGGAGGCGAGAGTTTGGGACAGAGTTAGATGCTCTGTGCCTTACTTTTATTTTGATCTCTGGCTATGTATCGATTGGTGTGCTAGCACCAGATGTATCATTTTTGATCGATTGCGCTTGAGTAGCACCCATTTTTATTTGTACTGACCCATTCTTTGATATATATATATATATACGAGATTTTGAGCCGAGTATTCCTATGTACATGTCATTGTCTGTTTTTTTTTGCTCTGATGTATGTTTAGATAGAACGCATATGTATGAACTGACATCTAACATAGTGTTGTGTGTTTTTATTTGACAGTCACAAGTATTCCTTTGAGGAACGAGAATCGATGAACCAAACGCTTGTGCAGCCATGGAGGAATCTGATGCATGTGGAGTATGAATAGGATTACCGTCGATTCGCGTGCTAATGCAAATGAAGTATGCAAGACTATGTTAAATGCAGCCTTAGGTCTAGTTACCAAGCCTCGATGATTTATCATCATTGGATATAAAATAAAGCTCGTATGTTACACAATTTCCACTAACATTGAAATCATGAAAATATGAATGTAACATACGTTATTGGAATGTCGGGATTAAATGTAAGCATTCGAGGCACAAGAAGCCAGAATGACCAGAACATTTGTCCCTTTTAATGTAACAAGTTAACATAAGCATCAAAGCATGAATGCTAGGATGACCTAAATGTTGCTTGCATGACAGGCACACCAAACACACGGGAGATTCCTCTTATGCAAAGTATTCAATATTCATGCTGCGCGGAACGACCCTTGCGTTCGTAACCTGAGACAGAAGTGTGCTAAATATATTCGCAATGACCCGTACGTTCACTTAATAGGACGAGTATCAGTATGTACTATAGCATGAAGAGTTCACTCCAACAAACAAGGAGAAGAACCAATATCATTGACATATTTGTATAAAAGGAGTCGAGGTACACACGGCCATCCAATACGAAATGGAGGCTCTTATAGTGGACACCCCTCTTATAGGAATGTATCAACTTATTGGAATTAATCCGCAAACAGAAAACATATGAAAAGATCATGCCCGCAGTCATTACTTCTCTAGTCGGAGATGACATCATCGATGTTGCTCGAGGAGATATGATAAAGAAAAACAAAGCAATAAGAGAAAATGCTCAGCATATCCAAACTAGTATATCATTGAGTTTAATGTTTTCGGGATGATGTCAAGTGTCAATGTCCAGAAAATGTAAGAAAGAAATCTCTTCAGTAGGGTGACAACAGTAGGTAGATGCAATCAGAACAACTGGTGACTTTCGCAAAAGAGATTCTATGAGGAGAATCTCGAAAAGAGTGACACTAGCGATAGCAGGAAGACACAGTCAGAACAATTGGTGACACTGGTGACAGTAGGCAGATGCAGTCAGAACAACTGGTGATTATCGCGAAAGAGATTCTATGAGGAGAATCTCGAAAAGAGTGACACTAGCGACAGCAGGAAGACGCAGTCAGAACAACTGGTGACACTGGTGACAGTAGGCAGATGCAGTCAGAACAACTGGTGACTGTCGCAAAAGAGATTCTATGAGGAGAATCTCGAAAAGAGTGACACTGGTGACAATAGGCAGACGCAGTTAGAACAACTGGTGACTGTCATGAAGGAGATTCTATGAGGAGAATCTCGAAAAGAGTGACACTGGTGACAGTAAGCAGACGCAGTCAGAACAACTGGTGACTGTCACGAAGGAGATTCTATGAGGAGAATCTCGAAAAGAGTGACACTAGTGACAAGACTCAATCCATGGATACATGAGCAAGAAAAGAAGGAAAGCAAAAGCATGAAAGTGACTAACAAGAGGCGCCTGTTTACCAGGTTTTCACCTTCTTCGCAGGTTTTTTTTTTTTTTTTTTTTTTTACAAAGGTACCTATTGCTAGGTTTTTACCAGGGTAACAACTTTTTCAGGACTTTTTCTGATTTTTAGGATTTTTTCAGGACATCCAGATATGTACAGATAGCTTGCTGAGATTAAATCAACTGAAAAACCGCTTCAGGTGGAGAGTGTTCATAGGCTCTTTAAGCACTTCTCCTTCAATTGTGGAATGTTGATAGGCGCTAGATCCATATACTACAATAATGATGTAAGGACCTAGCTAGTTTGGTTCAAACTTTCCCTTTTGCATTCGTTGTTGTTGATTCTTAGGATTCTCTCTTAGGATGAGATCACCAAGTTGGAAGTCACGTGGCCTAATCCTCCTATTGTAGCTTCACGCCATTCTTTGTTGATATGCTCATAGATGATCACAGGCCACTTGTCGTCGTTCATCCAGCAACACAAGTTCTTGAAGCCGGGCTATCCTATAGTCATCATCTGTGATAAGGCCTTTCATAGAGATTCTCAAGTAGGAATCTTGACCTCTATCGGAAGCACATCATCTGCCCCATATACCAACGCAAAAGGATTCGTTCCCATTGGAGTTCTAATGCTTGTTCTATATGCCCATAGGGCTGGATTGATCTGGAGATGCCAGTCTCACCCTGACTTACTAACTGTGTGATGAATAATTTTGAGGATTGCCTTATTGGATGCCTCAGCTTGCCCATTACCCTGGGGGTAATAAATGGAAGACCAATGTTGTGTAATTTTAAATTTCTTGCACAGTTTCTTAAGGTCTTTATTTTTGAATTGTCCTCCATTATCAGTAATGATTGAGGACGGTATACCATATCTACAGATGATGTAGTTTGTGATAAAAAGTGCTACAGTTTTGCCATCAGTAATTGTGAGAGGGACTACCTCTACCCATTTCGTGAAATAATCTGTAGTGGTGATAATGAACTTATGTCCATTAGAAGAGGTTGGGTGAATCTGTCCCACCAAGTCAAAGTCCCATTGTTGAAATGGCCATGTTGAAGTAGAGGGAATCAACTCTCTAGCTGGAGCGTGAATGAGATTCCCATGTAGTTGACACTGTTTACAGGACCTAGCATATTTAATAGCTTCTTGCTTCATTTTAGGCCAGTAGTAACCAGCACAAAGGAGTTTGCGAGCTAGTGTTAGGCCATTGGAATGAGATCCGCAAATGCCTTCGTGAATGTCAATTAGTGCACATTTAGACTCGTCGGGTTCTAAGAACCTAAGGAGTATTCCGTCAAGACCTCTCCTATATAGATTGTCAGCAATAATGACATAATGTGAAGCGTTACGGATTAGGTAACGTTTCTCATTCCGAGTCAAACCTTTCGAAATGGTTTGATTAAGAAGGTAGGAATAGATGTGATGGTAGTGGGATGATTCTTGTCCTATAATAGAATAGATCATCTTGGAATTAGGTGTGTCATAGGCTGGGTAGTGTAACGCTTCCACCAAGAACTCATGTCGGAGATCATTTTTTGGCATTTGTAGAAGGGAGGCCAGAGTGGCCATGGCATCAGCCGCTTTATTATCTGCACGTGGAACCTGTTGGAAGGTGATGTGTGCAAAATATTTCATCAAGTCATCAACCATGTGCTTATAAGGAATTATTTTTTCATCCTTTGTTTGATACCATTCAACTGCAATTTTCATACCATTAATCAAAGCTTCATATTCAGCAATGTTATTTGTACAAGGAAACAGAATCTTTTGGGAAATGAGTATTTTTGTGGTGTGATGAAAAGTAATCCAGCACCTGATCCTTGTTGTGTGAAGGATCCATCGAAGAACATAACCCATGTATGGTGAGTGGGTGTTAGAATTGACTCATCTGGAAAATCAATGTTTATTGGCAGGAGACTCAGTATGGGTGCCTCAGCTAGCTGGTCTGCAATTGTCTGTCCCTTTATAGCTTTGCGTTCAACATATTGGATGTCGAACTCACTTAGTATCATGACCCATTTAGCCAATCTTCCTGTGAGAGCTGCCTTACTGAGAAAATACTTTAATGGATCTATTTTAGCCACAAGTCGTGTAGTGTGGGTAAGCATGTAGTGTCTCAACTTTTGGGAAGCAAAGACAACTGCCAAGCAAGCTTTCTCAATAATACTAGAGTTTTTCTCATAAGAGACCAATGTTCGGCTCAAGTAATAAATAGCTCTTTCTTTGTTATCATTGTCTTCCTGAGCCAACAGGATTCCCAAAGATGTTTCAGTAGCTAAATGTATAAAAGCAAAGGTTTCCCATGCATAGGAGGCATCAGGATTGGTGGATTGACAAGATATTGTTTAATCTGTGTTAAGCTTTGCTCACAATCCTGGTTCCAATTAAATTTCACACCCTTATGTAAAGTCTTTGTGAAGGGTTGTGATTTATCCGCCAATTGTGAAATAAATCTGCAAATAGATTGAAGCCTTCCCTGTAGTCCTCTCATCTGACTGATGTTTTGAGGTGGTGGCATGTCCATTATTGCTTGTACTTTTTTTTGGATCTAGTTTAATTCCCTTTGCAGAAAAAATATATCCTAACAATTTTCCTGATGTGACACCAAATGCACACTTCTTAGGATTGAGCTGAAGACTAAACTTTTCCATACAATCTAGAATTGGTCCCAAATCGTGCAAATGGGTATTGCGTTTAGCGCTTTTGACCAAAGTCTCATCAACATAGTTCTCCATAGTTCTATGCATCATGTCATGGAAGATTGTAGTAACAGCCCGCTGATATGTAGCTCCAGCATTCTTTAAACCAAATGGCATCACATTCCAACAAAAGGTTCCCCATGCACATGTGAAGGCTATTTTCTCTTGATCTTCTAGTGTAATTTTTATCTGATTGTATCCAGAAAAACCATCCATAAGTGAGTACATCTTCATAGCCAGCTGTCATGTCCACAATCATATCAATATTAGGGAGTGGGAAGTCATCTTTAGGACATGCCAAGTTAAGATCACGGAAATCTGTACAAACTCTGATAGACTTATCATGCTTGGACACAGGGACAATATTGGATATCCATTCAGCATAATCAATTGCACGAATGAAACCAGCCTTCAGAAGTTTCTCCAATTCGGCTTTGACTAGCAATGCAACATGACGATGCATTTTGTGGAGCTTCTGTTTAATTGGTTTTATTCCTGTCATTATGGACAAGTGATGCATAATAAGATCAGGATCCAATCCTGGCATGTCAGAATATGTCCAGGAAAAATTTATTTTCTTTCCCTTGAAAAAGTCAATGAATTGTTCCTTTTCTTCAGTTGACAATGACTGAGCCAAATGTATCACATGAGGATGTTCTTCTGTGCCTAGGTTAATAGGCTATGTTGGCTCTATTAACACTAATGATCTCTCTTGAAAGTGATTGGGAAGGACATCAAATATCTCATCCGCAGGTGCCTCAGAGAGGTTTTCACCCTTGGATACGTCTTTTGTTTTTACTATTTTTGGATCCGACACTGCCACAATGTGGTTTTCACCATCGGACCTCTTGCATTTTTTCTTTTTAATTATGTGACTGAGATATTTGATGTCGGCCTCAGTCATGTTGATGCTCTGCTCATTGGTGGAAGACGTTACAGGTTTGATAGCGTTTAGGTAACATGCAAGAGTATAGTCATTCTAGAACATGGGGTCTTCGTTAGATGCATTGGGGTTCTAGTCTATAAGCTCGAGATGTGCGAGTGAGAGAGTAGTGGTTGGTTCAATTGCGTTCACAATATAGTTATTAAATGCGTGGACCAACAATTCAAGACCTATGGCGACCTCACCCACAGGTGTATTCAAACATCTCAGAGTACGAACGTTAGTAATTGATGGCTCTAAGACACTAGTTGGATCAGACTCCTGTGACCTATCCCTAGACGTTTCACTCACTTCAATTTGATTTTTATAGACATGCACTTGGCCGATGTCTTTATCAGTAGTCGCTTCTAAAAGATTGTCAAATTCATATTCATTAGAATCGGTGCTACATGGTGAGAGACTATAGAACTCCCCAAAAATGATAGGGACATACTCTCCTTCAGACTCTAGATTCTTACACAAATACTCAATATGACATGACTGACTAGATTCTCCCTTTTCTGAATGATATTCGAGTTTCTCAGTATTGTCCTCAAAAGAATCACTAGTATCATCTAGAGTGCTAACACATGGCACAAAGTCATCTGGCTCAACAAAGAATTTAGCAAGATCATAAGGAATAGGATGAGGGTAAGAATCCTCATCATCAGATTCTTCCTTTTGAGTACCTAATTCAGATTGTGACTCATTTTCAAATGAACTCTCAGGTACAGGTATGAATTTATTGGATCCCAAATGGAAAGGGACCTTCTTGAACCCTAGGCCAGTTGTGTCACTGTTTCTTCGAGCTGTTGCTTTGACAGGATCTATTAAACCATTTTTATTGCACCCAATAGGGCCAGTTCCCTTGTAGCCAAAATGCTTCATAAGCTTAAGACCAGGTCCATACTTCTTAGGAGTGATTTCTCGAACTTGTTCTGTTAGGTCTATTGGAGACTCTTCTTTGTAAAGCCATGCAACAATGGCTCTGTTTTCGCTTTCATCTTCTAAGGGAACTATAGCTTTGACAAAAGAACCATTAAACTTGGTATGAGGTGTCAACATGAATGGCTTCTTTGCTAGTGAGGGTCTCCCAAAATGTTGAGGGGATTCTGGAATTGATGTTAATGATAACACTAGTTCCATGTGGTACTCTCCCATACTAGTTTCTTTCAATTTAAATGACTGCTCAATTTGTTTCAGCTTATTGTTGTGACAATCAGTAGACTCACAGTTAGCAGGGATGAAAGATTCAGCAGCTTTGAGCATATTGCAAGTGTAGCTAGTAGTTGTAGGAATAGTAACTTCAGAGCCATGAAATGGGAATTTAATGCATTGGTGGTATGTGGATGGTACAACGCGCATCTCATGTATCCATGGCCATCCTAACAGAATGTTGTAGGCTAAGGGAATGTCAAGCACCTGACAGGTGACATCCCTTTCGACAGGACTGATGCGAATTGGTAAAGTCACAAGACCTAGTGACTTTCATTCTACTTCATCATATGCTTTAATAGTGATCTTTCGTTGAGGATCAATAGAGTCCTTAGAATAACCCAATTGTTTAAGCAGAGCTGCAGAAACAATATTTAGGCCAGCGCCATTGTCAATTAGTACCCGATGAACACGTGTCTGGTGGATCATAACCTCAATGTATAGAGGCTGATTGTGTGGGTGATTCAGTGAGTTGTCATCCTCCTCAGAGAAGGTCATAAGATGAGGTGAGGTCAAGTGACCTACCATGGATTGAAATCATTCAAGATCAAGATCCTGAGGAACGTTTGTCTCAGTGAGGGCTTTGTCCAAAATTTGCCTATGAGCGGGCAAAATTTTAAGCAGCTCAAATATAGAAATGTGAGCATTGGGTCATTTCAATTGATCTAGAATACTATAACTGGTTGCAGTCAAGTTCATCGTGTGTTTTGCACCTTTACCAGATGGACCAGCAAGGGCTTTGTCCTTGTGTTGTTCAAGATTTGAAGTAGGAGGTGCAGGGCCTTTGAGCACCAATTTCGCATGAGAGCGAGTAACAGTGTTAGCACAGTGTTGCAAAGACGTATTATCCATGTTATTGGAAGTAGGGCCTCTCAAGATGAATGGTGTCTTGGGTTTATTGTTATCTTGCTTCCCCTTTATGGTAATAACGTCGCAGTATTCAAAATCTACAGTTTCAACCATGTGAACGACATTTTCATAATTGGAATACATATATTTGACCTTATTGTAGGGTTCTGGTTTTGAAGTCTCTCCTTTTTCATAAGGTGGGAAAGGCTCTTTGAACACCTTGTGGTTCGAGTTTTTGTTATGTCCATCTACCACAAGTTCACCAACATCAATCATGTCCTAGACTTTATGACATAAGTTTATATAGTTGATGGTTTATGACCCTTGTTTTGGTGATACTCACAAAATGAGGTCTCATTCCACCATGGTGGACGTGGTTGTGGATCATAGGGACGAGGGTTATCCATTGGTGAGATAAGCTTGTGTTGTAGCAATGTTTTGTAAACCACATCCAAAGGTTCTCCTAAAGGCGTATACTCTCGCTTGGGTTGTGCTGCCCATGAGTTTCTCGGTTTATTCCCAGACATTTTATTGTCAGGAGGAGCCTTTTTAGCACTTTTGGCTGCTTTGAAGCAGTCTGTGAGATTAAATGCTACTTTAGCTGGTTTTGGTGTGACATTATCAACAACCCCATCATGTACAATTTCTAGGTTCTTCTTGACATGTTTGGTTTTATCCTTGTTGGAAGTGGAACCTTGTTTTGAGTCTCTCTGAAGAGTGAGATCACCTTTCTTGATCATAAATTCTTTGATACAGATAGCCTATGTAATCATGTCTTCAAAGGTACGCGGACCTTGTAGTTGGACTCTATACCCAAAATCAGGTAAGAGGTTATTGGTGAAAATGTCGAGCTTCTCCATTTCTGGGATTTTATGGGAGTACTTGGTATAAAGCTGTCTCCACCGTTGGAGTAAAGTGAGAAAAGGCTCACCAACCTTCTGTTTAAGGTTGCATAGATCTCGAATATTTACAGGAAGTTGAATGTTATGAGAATATTGCTGAACAAATGAATTAGCAATTTCGTCAAACGTCTTGATACCAGGAGGTAAATGTGAAAACCACTCCAAAGCTTGACCACCTAGGCTTCTAGGGAATAAACGCATGAGGTACGTTTGATTGTGTATAAAATCCATAGACAAAGCACCAAATTCCCGCAAGTGATCTTGGGGATCAGTAGTACCAAAGTACTTGTCATATTTGGGTAGTTCTACACCTCTTGGGAAAGGCAGCATGTTTATACTTGTGTCAAATGGAAATGAACAAAGAGCATCCAATGTGTATGTCTTTTTGGGTTTCTCTTTCTCATGCATCATCTGAGCCAATTTGTCTTGCATAATTTTTAGTTGTTTTTGGAGTTTAGTGGTCTCAGTTTGCTCTTCACATGTGATAATGGTCTCCACATCGAAATGTGTGGGCAGTTTAGCTCCCTCTTGGGCGAGTTTGAGAAAGTACTTTTCTTTCTCTTCGTTGATTAGGATTCCCATGACCTTCTAAAAGTTTTTGTCTCTTCGACATCTTGCTATGTGTTCAAGAAGGATTTCCACCTCTTCTTGTTCTTCATCAGTATCATTTTCCTTCTCTTTCTCCTTGTCATCCCTAGGTTGTTCTTGATGTCGACTACGGCTACCCCGTTCAGGTTCACGATTAGTCATTATAGGAACTTGTTCAGTTTCTGTACGTTGTGTTTGAAAAGGGTCCGTGGAGAAAGGGTCATACATTGTGTTTGAGAATGCAGGACTCCTACCTGTCTCAATATCCTTTTGGTAAAAAAGATTCCCAATTTGTTGCAAATTGGAAAATGTTCGCTGATCTCGAGATGACCTTGCAGGTGAGGAAGACCATGAAGACGCCTCACTAGCCAAACTGGATATGGATTGCGTAGTGAAAGGTAAGCTACCTCTATTACAATTACGACCCCTAGCACGACCACGTCGAATGTTATCAGGATAAAAAATGTTGCCGCTTCTGGTTGTGATAGTCATAGGCAAGGACAAGAAGCTAGAACCCAGACAAGGACTATACTAAGACTGAGTCTCAAAAAGGACAAGATAGTAACAAGAATGTTGTTCACTAAGGCACAAATGGTCTGATTTAAAGGCTAGAATAGCTAGAGATTATGACCACTGTAGCACAAAGTATGGCAAGTATTAAGAGGAGGATGTATGAGATGAGACTAGTCAAGGTGTAAGACACAAGTTTTCAATTAAGTGAAGTGTCATTGTTCCAGGACTGTTTGCAAACAGAGAGCGATAAACGGATGCAAAAAAGGACAGCGTGCAGGCCACAGATAGCTAAAATAGACCCAGATTGTAAATGCTAATACAAAATTTCACGCAAAAAACCTTTACGGGTCGTGCAAAGAAGTTTTACGGGCTGCGTGAAGATGCTTCTGTCTCACGCGAAGATTAGTAACAGTTTTTAATTTCGTGCGAGAATGTTTTTGGACCGTGTGAAAATGCGCAACAAAACTTTAATTTCACGCGAGGGGAAAATGGATTCGCGCGAGAGCCAAATGATTTCGCGTGAGAGCAAAATGATTTCGTGCGAGACCAAAATGATTTCACGCGAACGGACAGAACAGTTTCACAAAAGCAACTAATTTTGACAAAAATTTTGATCGATCCAATAACCAGGCAGATAAATAGGCACGTAGAATAGCAAGCAAGTGATTTCAAGCATGTTTGAAAACAATGAGCAAGGGCAAAAGAAACCTTGCACATGAACAATCAAGTGACTTAGTTTGTGTTAATCCCTAAGAGAGATATTTGTGTATATTTTCAAAGAGTTCTGCAATCATCACACACATTCCTTAGAAAAATAAAAGTTGGCTTCTCTAAGGTATTTAATAATGGTTTGACTCTGCAACTTTTATGGCTCACAGGGGTGACCTCCAATCTCGGTGCACCGAGGTTTTGACACAGTCTGAGAACTTAATCTTCAAGAGCTGCTAGGGAGATCTGACAACCCACAATGAACCACACCCGTGGAGATTTCTTCCACAAGGACATTTATATAGCGGTTGTCACTACCATGGAGAAAATGGCTATTACCGCTTGAGGTTCCGTCATCACAGTTTTCCCTGTAGAGGGATTGTCTGCTACGGTTAACCCTCTCTAAAGGTGACCGACTCATAATAGTATATCACAAGGGGACTTAGCTTCCAGATTCAAGGTTTTGACACCTTTTCACCTTTAGCCCAATCAAAGCAAACAGATTAATCTGACACGCTAGACTAAGATTATCCCTTAAAGATCTATGATATCATCTTCCTGTGATCTATCAACCTCTCCAGAGAAAGGATGCCTTAATCAACAAGTCAAAGATTCATCTATCTACGAGATGCTCAAAGTATCCTCCCCACCCATAAGGAATCTGTCTTAGAGAGGAGTTTCACTAGGAACCCACTCCCTCAAGATCCACAAATAGTGTTCATGGGGGCTTAATTACTATGTGTGTACAGATGTTAATTCCTGAAAGAAAATCTATCTAAAAGTAATCCAAAAGCACAAGGTGGTACACTTAACGCTTTAACTAATGTGAGGCGAGTCCAAAGATGTGGAACATTTAACCCCTCACACAAGCCAAAACAAGTCCACAACTCAGAAATTAGTAAGTTCTAAAAAAATACAAAAGGGTTGCCTTGTGGAGCCTTTAGTGCTTATGTCCTGTAGACCCCTCCCCTATTTAACGTGGTGCTAAGCTTGCAACCACAGGGTGGAATGAGGGGCCAGCGGATTAGTGAGTCCAATAACCCAAGATAGTTAATCAGATCTATCACTAAAGACTAAGCCTACCAAATGAATACTAACAGAGATTACACCCTAGTATGAGTTTATGCATGTGTTGTAAAATGGAAGTACAGAAGGAAACACACAAGCTCAACATGAAAGATGTTTGTTTTAGATCCAAATGAAATGTTATCAGCTGATGAAGATTACCTAGTGATCCTCGCAATGTGCTTAGTAGATTCTTACCTATTTCTGACAACTTTAGCACGCTTTTCCCATTATTCCACAAACCGCTACTATGCTGTTCAAAAAAATAAAAATAAAAAAACACAAAAACACTAGAAACTGCTAACAGTCAGTAGAAAAATCAAAAAACACGCAAATCAATGCAAAAAAAATTTGCCTTTGTCAGCAGAGTTTCATGCAAAATTCCTGACAGTCTATGCGAAGAAGTTTTACAGCCCGCGCGAAATCAAATCTGGCTCGTGCAAAATTAAATTTGGCTCGTGCGAAGATTCACACGCCAAAGAACTTTCTTGCGCGAGGTGGAAAGAATCTTCGCGCGAAGATTCTAGATCCTCGTGCGAAAATGAATAGTTTCGCGCGAAGATTTGAACCTGTACGAAACAGTACGGACAGAGAACCAAAAAAACGATTAAAAAAATACAGAAAGAGGCCAGAAAAATTGATTTTTTAGCCCCACGGTGGGCGCTAGAAATGTATGCGTGAAAATGCGGCCTATGCTAACACACACACTTCAAAATGGTCCTTATTTGCGGATTCATCGCGGAATGAACATTGAATTGTTCATCCAAAATTTTCCCTGCAAAGTGACCTGTTGCCTTCTATCTAAAGGTATTTTGCCTGTTAATATCCTCAAAATCGAGGTGTAGGCAACCAGACCCTCTAAGAACGAAGGATTTGACAATGGAATTAAGCTAAGAATGAGTATACAGAGTAATCTAAGAAATGAAAGATGCAATGTAATCTAAGAACAAATGAAGCAAACTAGATTAAGCATATGCATGATTAAACTAAAATGAGAATGTATGCAAGAAATGTAAGTAAATATGAGCATGAATTTCAACAGCAATTTGATAGCAAATCAATTCATCCTCCCCCAAATGAAGAGATGAGGGTCTCTTAAATAGAATTTTCTGGAATCCATCAACGGTTGAGATCGATTCAGATCAACGGTCAAGATTGAAGATGAGTTTCAGTCATAAAGGGAGATTCCCAAATTAAAGGGAGTTAACAGACTTAATTTGAGATAAATAAGGAGTTAACTATTTTAATTTGAGTAGAAAAAGGAGTTAACTGTGTTAACTCATTTTTGATCAATAGTGAACTGGAAATTCCCCTTTTTGAACTGAAGAGAGATTTTGTTGAGATATTTAATTTAATAAAATGAAATATGCCCTCATAATTACTTTTTCTATTTAATTAAATAATCTTTAATTAATTAGAGACACTTTTGTTTAATTAAATAATTTCTTTTAATTAATTAGAAATACCTTTCCCATTTAATTAAATAATTACATTTAATTAATTAAGATAGGCGTATTTATTAAATTAAATAAATTCAATTCCATAGCACATTAGCCTTAGGATATAATTTAATTTAATAAAAGTATAAATACTTAATAATTAAATTAAATATTAATCAAGTAGGTTTAATGCAACTAATATGAGTACGTACTATAGGAATTAAATAAGAAATATGATGAATGCAGATTAGGGTTTTTCTGCATCTGACAATTAAGTCAAGTAGCGAATAGCAGAATGAGAATTGCCTATTAGAATAGGACTTTGAAATTATCAGAAATAGACTAGAGTTGGTATAATGGCAATGAGCCAATTTTGGGGTATTACACATATAAGAGATTAAGACCAAAGGTAGACCACCAAGTGTAGAGATTATGCCTCATTTTGACTAAGTTTGACCGAGAAAGATAAACTATGAGAATTAGGTCAAAATGCAGAGAAAGGTGAAAATAAATGAAATGGAATGAGGAAAGTGAAAAGAGGTGAAGAGAGTAGAAATGATGAAGAAATGAGGAATGCTTTAGAAATATCAAAGGTCAAGCCTCAAAAAGGTTAGCCAATTGCGTAGAAGAAAGCAAAATTTTAAAATGCAATTTTGACCATCAAGATAATTTTGGATTTTGGTTTCAATCCTAAAAATAAATCTAGGATGTCAAAGTTGGGCAAGGGCAATTTTTGCAAAAATCTAACGATTTTAGAAATTAGGTCAAAATTAGGTCAAAAGGGTATATAAGTGTCCCAAGGGGTCATTTTAAAATCATTTGTCTTATTTGATTTTTAGAGTTTAAAGAATAGAGAGAAAGAAAGCCATTGAAGAGATGAGGGTTCCTGTCGAGACACACGAATTTGAGCTTACTCAATTGCACAACTAGCCTCGATGATATGCTACCTTGGTAAGTAGCTAGCACATGAGCTTCATTTTGAGCATTTAAAAAAAAAGTCACATGTTTTGATAAACTAGATCAAAATTTCAAATGATACTAGAAAAGTATCATACTATTATTTTGCAAATGGTTGTACGATAGTTCTGGTCTATAAAATGTATCATCCAATAGTTGTTAAGTCTATCCTATCAACAATACCCATTAATCATATGATTTCAAACAAAGTAACAAGCCACCATAAAGTATCATATCAATGTTATGGAAAGTATCACATGATACCTATTCAACCAACAATGAAGTGTACTTAGAATTTTCATCATTTTGCATTATCAGAAGTGAGTTGATCGTTCTTGTAGCTGAGTAGTGATGTTCTTAGTTTCATTTTGTTTCTCATCTGATAGGTATTGATAAGTTGCATGTGTTTGTGATGCAAGAGATATTTCCAGACTTATCTATTAGGGCACTTGAGGTGGTGGCGTTGAGACTTGTGCCCCAACTAGATCCTATATAGAGGGCTACACTTAGAGATATGGAATTTGGCGAGTTACTAAAATTGCCTCATATCTTGACAAACCATGGTCTCTTGATAGCCCTAGCTGAGAAAAGACACAATGAGCATAATACCTTCCATTTTTCAATGGGTAAGGCCACCATCATACTCAAGGATGTGTGTAGGATCCTTCAGATCCCATGCATTAAAGAGTCTATGAGTATTGTTGACCACTTTTCAATTGTCATGTATACTTAGTATTGGTGATAATAGTGTTGATGTGAAAGCACTTGTGTTACAAGTATACTTTGATCAGTCCCTAGAGGAGCAGTATTCCAAGATGGTATGATCATGGACAGACACATACTATGGGAGAAGATGAGACAATGGTATAGGGAGGACTATTTGGTGGCCTACATAATATCCTCTTTGATAGGACATGGCTTGATTACTGATTGGAGTCAGAGGGGGTTCTAGTGTGGATGCGGACGATTGGTGATGGACTTGATGGATAACCCTCAATGGATGGCTTGGGGTCCCACCTTCTTGAAAGACATGTATCATGAGTTACATGATATTGCCTATAGGAGAGAAAAGAGATGGGCTTGTGGTCCCATTCTAGTACACGTGTGGGATTGGGAACCCATCATTGTTGTGCAACACAAGGTACAACCAAGAGTGAGGGGGAGAACCTTCATATATAGATACTCAGGGTTCATAGCACAACTGCACAATAGAGACATGTCATACTACCAACAGCTACTAGATGACTCGACAATATTCGAGTGGAGGCCTTATGTCAGGAATGAAGATTGGGTAGAGGTGAGAAGCGAATTGGATTACATGTTTGGTAGCCGACCTTTATTAAGGAGACACCTAGAAGCAGTTGAGATATTCATCATCACCAAAGTGTGGTGACAATTTGGGAAGAGACATAAGGTGGTGACTACGATGACCACCTATGCAAGGTACAAGGATGAGGAGGGTTGGGATTGGTTTCCTATGCTTAGCTAGACAACATGTTTGCATGAGATATAACATTTACAACTGATAGCCTAGGATCTGTTGTCAAGGGTGATAGATGCAGGAGCCTTAGCAGATTACATGAGGCAGATGAGGGTACACCCCTTCCCTAGATTCACTACCTCAAATGTAGTCCAAGTAGACATAAGAGATGAGGGAGATGATGGGGGTGATGGAGGAGATGGAGGAGATAGAGGTAGAGGAGACAGAGGATGGGATAGGCCAAAAAATTCCAGGAGCCAGGCTCCATCGAGTAGTTGAGCTACTACTCAACCTTGGAGTAGGATGCGGGTAGAGGAGGAGGAGGAGGAGCTAATCAAACAACCTTGAGTGGATAGAGAGAGAGAGAGAGAGAGAGAGAGAGAAAGAGAGAGAGAGAGAGAGAGAGAGAGAGAGAGAGAGAGAGAGAGAGAGAGAGAGAGAGGGTTCATAGGAAAGAGTATCTTGCACTAGTGGTGGGAGAGGATGAGTGATATTAGTGGATCAGAGTACTAGAGATAGAGCTCCAACAATCACATACTACCATCATTTTGCGACACAAACAACTCAAAGATGAGTGTGCTCACAATTTGAGGAGTACACAATGGGGCGAGAGGTAGAGCATCATGGTGTGAGAGACACATATTACTATGCAACATACATGGTTGTTGTGCCTCCAAGACAAGGACTCCCTGACTATTTAGAGTAGACATGAAAATTAGAGGGAGGGGTGCCACCATTGGATAGGACCCAAGATCCTCCACCACAACCACATCAGACACAGGAGGGAGGGAGCCATTCATGGAGTGTAGCTAGGGCTCTAGAGTTTTGAAATACTAATGTATCATTTGAGACATTTATGCAAAATTTGAGACTCATGTTGTATTTTTTACTTAATATTTCACCATTTATATGAGATACTAGATTTGAGTTTGGCATTGTGTACTTGTCTCTTTTCATGCTCATGTGATGGATATATGTAGCTAAACATTTCAACACTGTGTTTATGTTTCCATGTAATGTTTATTTGTATTCTCATCTACTTTTAAAACCCATGTTGATATGTCATATGCTCTTAGATGTGTTGATATCCTCTTATATGTCTAGCTCTATGTTATGATATGGACTCATGATTTGGAAATTTAGCACTTTAATAGATTAGATATGATGATAGAATTAATCCCTTATGGTGTTTGGAAAAGAAAAGAAGTGATTAGATGACAAGATAAAATGAAGATGAAGACATGATCGAGTAGAATCAAGAGGATGAATGCAATTGATTGATACATCCACGAAAGATAAAGAAAACTCTCTCACAACTCAAATGCAAACTAAGCTAGAATGACCCTAGAATGCAAGCTAATATGCAAAGGTTCAATTGCATCTTGAGTTATATAAGTAGACCCTATCCTAATTTTTATCATAGAGCCTTATTATGGACATCCAAAAATTATATAATCATCACTAGTATAACTATGAGGATATGAATATGATCTATATTGGATAGGAATGTGGGAAACCAAATTATGCATCAAAGACATAGAGGTCAAGATGATAGTGTAGCTATATTCCCTAGGTTTGGTGTAGCAAGATTATGCTTGCATCAAGACACAACATGTAAAGATGACCATAAGCATGATCTTGCAAAAAATAGACAAGGAAACAACTTTGAATATCCTAAGTATCAAGTGGTTCAAAATGCTCAAGATACCTAAGATCTACAGAATACACCCATAGACATAAATCAAATGAAAACATGCCCCATGCCCTGAGTCCTCTAGTTCACGACATCCTCAAGAGACTAAGGAGGGAACACTTAGCAAAGAAATCAACATAGACAACACATAAAGAAAAATAAATCAAGTAAGTCTCAGTAGGTTTTCAGGTTAAGTGTTTGTGTGAAAAGCCAAGCATATGTCTTCCTAAGACTCATGTCTACAAGTGAGAAATATCACAACATCCTAGACCAAAGAAAAAGTGTCGACTCAAGGTAAGGTATCCAAGAAGTGTTAAGAAACACTCAATGTAAAAGTGAAGGTGTTGAAAAACACTAGCTGGAAAATAAACACTAACACAACTAATAGACCCAGTAAGCTATATAGTTTGTGCTCCCTAGACTTAGAAAAGGATCAATTCGATACTAGGCAAGGAAAATAAATATGAGATAGAAGAGCTTGGAGTGCAAAGTGACATGCTAATAAACATAATTGTAAGGGTATCAAGTAGCACCTATTTCAGGTTTTCACCACTTGGAAGTATTTTTTTAAACAATTTTTAATTAAAAAATTGCACTTTTGAGATATTTGATTTTTTGGCAATACATCAAAGTGCCAATTACTAGATTTTCACTAAGATGATCATTTTTCTAGGATTTCTTTCTTTTTAAGATTTTTTCAAAACCATATATCAAAGTTTTTTGGATTCATTAGAATCCTAAAGTATATAGGAGCTTTGAGCAGTGAGAACACTAGATACAGAACTTCTTTAGACATAGTATGTTGATAGGCTCGAGCAGTTGCCGTATGGGATTATAAAGAGGGAAATTTATTTTATCAAAACACTATCTCAATGGAAGCACACTACTATGCCACTCAAGAAAAGGATCCAAGAAGCACTACTACATGTTTCATTATAACTTTAGTCAAGGATGGAGGTGAATAGATAATAGAGGAAAGAGCACTTGTTTTGGTTGATGGTAACCTTTGTTGAATTGAAAAATTCAATAGCATAAGGACACTGAATAGAGAAAGAATTCATGAAGCATTGGATGCTATTTTTCTTGTGGATGATGAAACACTTCATTATCCTCTCCAATTCCACTTTGCAGAGCTTATGGAAGGACACCCTCCTTTGGCCAATCTCCTCTACGCTTAGCCCACCACATTCTTTCCCTATCTTGAATACAAATCATGGTTCTTAAAGTGGAAAAATACACAAAAAATATGTCCATATTCATCTCACTCTAAATGGTTCTCTTATGGACTTCCCAAAACCTCATCCATCAATTGCATGAGTGAGAGTAAATGAGATGGAAAACTTCTTTAACTTCAAGGAATTATCACTTGATCTGAACCAATAAAAATGCTTGCAGGTGAGCAAGAGTATGAATGCACTAAATGTAAGCACATGTACAAGATTTTTTCCAAAGATGGAGACAAAGGCCCAACAAACTGAAATAAAACTTGGTGCCTCAAGAAACTAGTAAAGAGGATTAATGGACCAAAAATCTCAAGAAAAACAATGAAACACAACTAATTAAAATATTGAAGGCTCTAATTTCATGTTAAAAGAAATTATTTGTAAACAGATGTGATTTATTGTTGAAATATCTTACATGTAATGGTTGCCCCTAGATAAAAATGCCCACCTACCACCCTAATGACCTACAACAGTCAAAAGCATTGAATGCAGTAGGTGAATTCAAATTTGAAAAAGATGGGGAAAACATTTTTGGCAAGAGAAAAAAGGAATGAATGTGATTCATTCAATTAGTTGAAGAGTTGCAGAGTAGAGTAGTACAAGAGCATAGAGCAAAGAAGGAAAATGATCAACTAATCAAGTCATCACAGTTCATAAGACAGAAGGAAGTTTGTTCTCATTTTTATAGTTGCACATGTTTCCTCTTGTCATTCTGTAAGTTAGTTGTTTTGGATTTTTTCCTATGAAGGAATGATTGCTCTAGGAATTTTTGTATGCAGTCATTAGAGCTGTAAGTTTAAAGTTTAAAATTTTACTAGTCTGAATATTTTTAGAGTTATTTTAGGGTTTTTATGGTTGAATCCAAATGCTCCTAGATTTGTAATAGTTTTATCTTATTTTGAATAAAAAGAAAGAAAGCAAGAAGGCATACAAATCCTTAGTATTCTCTCCTTCTACTCTTCATTGCATAATATTTTGCATTTGATAAGTTCATATTTGAAAGCTTCATACTTCAGCTCTCTAGTTTTAATGGTGAAAAATTCTAGGTTGTAAGTTCAATTTATAGCCCACACAATTTTTTCTTTACCAAGTTCTTTTTGTTTTCTTTCATTGAGTTCTCTCTATAGTTATTACTAAGCTCACTCGACATCCTCTTCTATCAAGAACCACTTTGTAGTGGCTACTAAGCTTACTCGACATTGCTTACTACCCAACTCACTTGGCATATATTTGTGTTGAGTTGCCATTGTGTGTCGATTTCACTCGGCTTCCTCTTGTACTGAGCTTACTTGGCACCCTCCTATCACTTGACATCCATTGGTGGTGAGCAAAACTGTCACCCGGTATTGGTTCTTGCCGAGAAATTTTTTAGGGTTGTGATTTTTATTTTTTCTAACATGGTATTAGAGCTTTGAGACCCCACATCCATAACAAGTTAGGGAATTTATTTTTTGGGATATTTGACATGGCAGGAGATGCAAGAAAGATATGGAAGCAACCACTATCCTTTAATGGACAAAATTATGTTACATGGGAAAAGAAGATGAAAACCATAATGGTTGCAAATGATTTGTGGGAGTTTTTGATTAATGGGTTCAATGATGTGATAGACCCAACTCAATATGTTGCCCTTACCAAAAATCAAAAGACTCAGCTAGAGGATTCAAGGAGAAAGGATGCCAAGGCATTAAGTCTGATTGAGGCAACAATATAGAGATAGTTTTTCCCAAGATTATAGTAGTAAATTATGAAAAGGTAGTGTGGGACATTATTGAGAAAAACTTCAAGGAAATTGATAAGGTTAGAGTAGTGAAGCTACAAATGATTAGAAGAGAGTTTGAGAACCTTCAGATGAGGGATAATGAACCTATTGCATAGTTCAGCTCACAAATCTCCACTTTGATAAACCAATTCAAATCAAATGGAAAAGATTATGATGAGTAGAGAATAGTAGAGAAGATATTGAGGAGTTTACCTCAGAAATATGATAATCTTGTAATGACCATATATGAAGCAAAGGACCTCACCACATTGACCATGGATGAGTTGATGGGAACTCTTCAAACCCATGGGCACCGGATAAACATGTCAACAATTAATTCCCAAGAGTAGTCTTTCAAGGTTCAAGAGAATTCAAGAGGCAAGGGGAGAAGAAGAGATGGCTCCAGTAGAGGCTCAAGAAGTAGAGGTCATGGCAGGAATAGTCAAAGGAATGCTAGTGCAAAAAGCTCAGGAAGAGAAAGCAACCAAGACAGAGCAAGCACCTCTCAAAATAGCTCTAGAGGAGGTAAGAAGAATTACAACTCCAACAAGAGCAATGTTGAATGCTACTATTTTCATAAGTATGGGCATTATTCAAGTTAATTCTAGAAGAAATAGGGTGATCAGTCAAAGCAGAATGCTAATGTGTCTGATGTGAATATGGAAAATGCAAACAATCCCATAGCCTTCATCATGTGTAACATTGGTGAAGAAGGAAGCCCTGAGGTATGGTACCTGGACAACGATTGTAGGAACCACATGAGTGGTAATGAAAGTATATTCTCTTTCATTGATAAGATTTTTAAGTCTAAAATTAAGATGGGAAATAATGTAACCATTCCCCTAGTGGGAAAACGATCTATTATGGTTTGCACCAAGCAAGGTGAGAAGAAGGAAATACAAAATGTTTATTTTGCCCCCAGTATGAAGCAAAATTTGATGAGTGTTGGACAACTCATTCAAAATGGATACAAGGTGCTAATGGAAAATGACAAATGTGTCATTCATGAGAAGGATGGGAGTAATAGATTACTTGTAGCAGTCCAAATGACAAAGAACTGAATGTTTCCATCGAAGATAGAGACATGTTTCTCTTCTCAAGTTAGTGCTACACCTCCCAAGCATGCATGTACAATAGTACATTAGCAATTAGCTCCTAGGAGCATGATTGAAGACCCCTCCAAGCTTTGGCATCTCAAATATGGACATCTTGGCTTTGTTAATTTAAATTTATTGTCCAAGAAAAGAATGGTAGATGGTTTGTCAAGCATTGTAGATTCATATGACAAGTGTGAGGCTTGCATATTGGGTAAGCAATATAGGCTTCCCTTTAATTCTAAAAATTCTAGAAGGGCTAGAGAACCATTAGAATTGGTGTATTTTGATTTGGTAGGCCCTATGCAAACTACTTTTATTGGGGGGAGTATGTATTTTATGAAATTCATAGATGATTTCAGTCATAGGACATAGGTGTATTTTTTGAAGAACAAATCTAAAGCATTTGACAAGTTTGTTGAATTCAAAGCCCTGGCTAAAAAAGAATGTGGACACTATATTAAGGTCCTAAGATCAGATAGAGGAGGGGAGTATACCTCCAATATGTTTGTAAATTTTTGCAAAAAAAAATGGCATAAAAAAATAGCTTATAGTCAATTATACTCTGCAGCAAAATGGAGTGGCTAAGAGAAAGAATAGGACCATTGTTGAAATGGGAAGAAGCATGATGAAAGAAAAGGGGCTCCCAACTAAATATTTGGGAGAAGCTATAGAAATAGTAGTATACTTGATCAATAGGTGTCCTATAAAATTAGTTCGTGACAAGATACCTCTTAAGGCTTGGCCAAGGAACAGATGGATAGTTGCAAACTTGAGAGTGTTCGAATGTGTAGCATATGCACATGTGCCTAAAGAAAAAAGGAAAAAGCTAGATGACAAAGGTGTGATGTGCATCTTCATAGGGTATAACTCAGAATCAAAGGCTTATAGGCTATATGATCCAATTGACAAGAAGATCATCATTTCAAGAGATGTGAAATTTCTTGAAAATCAGTCATGGAATGGCTCAGTAGATGAATCCTCAAGCACTTCAAATAAAGTGCCTACTATTGAAGAGGAAGAAGATGACATTAGTTATCAGCAAGAAGATGGAGTAATGGATTGCAAACAAAGGTAAAAAAGGAAGAAGCCCTTAACATGTCAAGAAATAGCTCCAAGCACATCAAGACAACCCCAAGCTAGTATGCAAAACAGTAGTAGCATCAATATTGAGAATTTAGATCCCACTCTTGCCTCCCTATTGCCAAGAAAGACTAAGAATCTAACAGAGATATACCAAAATGAAAGGTATGAAGAAGATTATGATGAGAGTGTAAATTTTGCATTATTTTCTCATAGTGATCCAATTTATTTTGAAGAAGTTGTGAATGATGAGAAATGGTGTAATGCCATGGATGAGGAAATAGATGTTATTGAAAGGAATGAGACATGGGAATTAACTACTTTGCCTCTCAAAAAACAAGTAATTGGAGTGAAATGGGTTTACAAGACCATGTGGAATGTTGAAGGAAAAATAGATAGGGATAAGGCATGTTTAGTGGTCAATGGGCACAAGCAACAGTATGGCAAAGATTATAATGAGACATATGCCCCGGTTGGAAGAATGAAAACCATGTGTGCTATCATAGTAATTGCAGCCTAGCACAAATGGAAGGTATATCAAATGGATGTGAAGTCTGCCTTCTTAAATGGTGTATTAAAAGAAAAAGTTTATGTGGAGTAGCCACCTGGTTATGAAGTTCAGGGTGAAAAACACAAAGTGTATATATTGAAGAGAGCTCTATATGGGGTCAAGAAAGCTCCATGGGCATGGTACAATAAGATTGACTCATATTTGATGAGCAATAGCTTTAGCAAAAGTGATGGTGAGCCCACACTTTACATCAAGGTAGAAAATGGTAATGTTTTGATTGTTGTCTTGTATATAGATGACTTAATCTACAATGGAAATGACAATTTCTTAATTGGTGAGTTCAAAGAGGCCATGAAGAATGAATTTGAAATGACAGACCTAGGTCTCTTGAAGTACTTTCTAGGCATAGAAGTAAAACAAATGCATGATGGCATGTTATGTTAGTGTAGTTTTTTATTTTTCCTATTTTGCTAAATTTTTCCTACACTCTTAATAATCTTGCTTAGGTTAATAAAGCATGTCTTATTAGGTGAATGGTTGTGAGGTGTCACCTTCCTACATGTGAGCATCCATTAGCTATCTTGGGAAGATACTTTTCTATCTTTAGTCCGATAGATGGTTGCTCCTCATTGGTTGGTGTTGCCACGTCCTTCCTATTCCTAGCCTATATAAGCATGCTACCTAGCTTGTATTTGCATATCTTGTTCATGCATCCTCTTAATGCTCTATTGATTCCAGCATTTGCATTACTCTCTTGGAGACTAACTTTGTGTTGCTATTTTGATTTTGTATCATTTGCATTGATAGTTTAAATATTTATTTTTTGTACTATTTTTCTGGGTTATTAATCTTTTCAGATTCTAACATGGTATCAGAGCTTTTCTATGTGTAAGAGTAGATTTTAGTTTCCTTATTTGGCTAATAAATTTTATTGTAGTTTTTTTAAAAATGAAGTATGCTCTTCTCTTGAATCTTTGGATGATCTTGAGAATCAGAAAAGTTTTGACAAAAACAATTTTTCTCTAGGGTTTCAACCTCAAATTTGACAACCAACTTGCATATTTGGAGTTTTCAATCAATATTGCAGGTTCCAGCATGCCATTGATGGACTTAGGAAGCTGATCCAACATTTGCATGTCATATTTTGGTTGCTGGGGTTGTTTCTTGATTTTTGGAGCTATTTTTTAATGTTAAAAGCATCTAATTTACACTACAGTAACATCTTCTGTACATTAGCAAGAAAAACACTTTCTGGGTTTTGTTCACAGCACTGAAAAACTATCTGGGTATCTTTTAGTTTTTGCATGCAAGCTATATATTTTGTAGAATCAAGAAAAAAAAAGCTACAGCCATACCTCTCTTCATTGGCAGTCATAGATTTGAACACACTTTTCAAATGTCTCATTGTTGCTCATACGGACTCCGATTTTGATGATTCTTATTATGACCTTGGCTTTTTTTTGTGCTCTATCCACTAGTGGAGTTGTTTTTTAATTTTCGTGCATGAATTCTTTAGAAATTGCAGATTCTCGATTGTGACTGTGCATAGTTCTCATTTTGGAAACTTCAGAGGATGATAACTTTCTCATATGACCTCGTATCAGGGCAATTCTTTTTTGAAAATGCATAATTTTTTGAGTAGATCATATTGGTGCTATTTTTTTCCTTGATTATTGTGCCCAAGTTTCACTTTCAGCATATGCTCTTCATGAGGGTTTGTAATGCATTGGAATCAAGACCACTTAGTATTTCTTTCTAGTGGTAGTTGTAAATGCACTAAAATAAAGTGCCAAATCATTTTTCTTTGGGGGGGTTCTTTGATTGAGTAAAAAGGTGGGGGGGCATTGTCATGGTTGGGTTCTCTTCTTTTTAGCATTTCTTCATCATGGATCAAACAAATATGCCCATCCTAACTCCATACAATTACTTTGAGTGAAAATCACGCATGACAATTCACTTAAGGAAAGCTAGATTAAATAGGATAACTATGGGACTTGAAATTGAACCTGATAAAGATGAAAATAAGCCTAAGTGGTTTAACAAATGTGATGAGACATATGGAACATTGTGTTTGTCTATTTCTCCTGACTTGCTATTTCACATTGAGTCTTTGGATACACCAAATGAAGTATGGACAAAGCTAGAAACACTATTTGGCACACAAGATTCAATGAGGGGTCATATGTTGGAAAATGAATTAATTAGTTTAAGTACAGACAATTTCAACACAATCCAAGATTTCTTCACCAAATTGAAATCACTAAGGCTATAGCTAAAACAATGTGGAATTGAAAAGAAAGATCAACAACTGATTCTTAGTATTCTCTCTAAGCTAAGTTTAGAATATTCTGTGTTTGTCTCTACCTTCTATGCTACTAAAGGTGCACTTAGTACTCAATTCACCATGCCATCTCTAGATGATTTTGCTATCAATCTCACTCGAGAATAGGACAAGCTAATCTAAATGGGCACTCTTAAGTCCTCTAAGTCACATGCCTTAGTTGCTAACCAAGGCACAAAAGAACAAAAAGGACAAAGTAGTAACAAAAATAGTAAGGATGAGAAACAAAATAATAGTGAGGAAAAGAAGGATCAAATACAATTGCTTCAAAAGCAACTATTGATACCTCATCCTCTGAGGGCAATAAGCCTAAGAAAAAAAAGGTTAAATGTGCCTATTGTAAAAGACCCGATCATGATGAACATAATTTTTTGAAGAAACAAATTGATTACTTGACATACATTCTTAAGAAGAATAATATTAGTGTTCTTGATTCTATCAAACAAAGTTCTAATGAAGAGTCTAACAAGGCAAAATAAAAAAACAAGGGGAAAGGAAAGGGCAAGGCTCTTGTTGCAGTTCTTGGGTTCTTGATTTGGGTGCTTCACACCACATGGCTTCATCTAAGGAAGAACTTGCATCCTTGGAGCCATGTATTATACCTTCTATATTGATGGGTGATGACACTCCTGTTGAGGTGTGTGGGAGAGGGTCTATTGATGTGGGGGATGGCACATTCCATGATGTTCTTTGTGTACCCTCATTATCAACTAATCTCCTATCAATATACCAGATCACTCACATAGGTTCAAGCAAGTAGGTTGATTTCACTCTTGATTCAGTGGAGATACATGAGTTGCATAGTGATTCTATAGTTGCAGTTGGGAGAGTAGATCATCGGTCATGACTCTATCTATTTTCTCACTTTGTTCTTAATCCTCCTTCATCTTTTTTTCTCACTCACTCTAATGATGTGAGTAAAGTATGGAATGAGCGGTTTGGCCATCTTAACTTCTGCTATTTTCATTAGCTCAACCAGCAGAGCATGGTCACAAGGTTGTCTTCAGTTCAATTCTCAGGAGGTGTTTTCCAAGGTTGCATTTTTGGTAAGCATCCTAAGGAAAATTTTGACAAAAGTAAGGCATAGAGAGCTTTATAGATACTAGAGTTAGTTCACAGTGATTTGGCTGGTCCATTTCAACATCCTTCTTTTAGTAGGGCTTGATATGTCCTCACATTCATTGATGACCTTTCTCGATATACATGGGTGTACTTTCTCAAACAGAAGTCAGAGGTATTTTATCATTTTCAAGACTTCAAAATTTTTGTAGAAAAGCAATCTGGGAAAGCCATCAAGGTTTTGCACACAAACAATGGTGGTGAGTATGTCAACCATCAGTTTGAAAGATTTTGCACTTCAAAGGGGATTGATTTACAGCATTCAGTTCCATACAATCCTCAACAAAATGGTGTTTCAGAATAGAAGAATAGATCCTTAAAGGAAATGGAAAACTATATAATTCACTCTAGATCTCTTGCACCACAGTATTGGGTAGAAGGCATTAACTGTGCTTGTTATATCCAAAACCATGTTCCTCACCGAGCCTTGAAGGGAGTTACTCCTTTTGAAGCTTGGAGCAATCAAAAACCATCAGTTAAGCACTTTTGAGTTTTTGGCTCCCCTGCATGGTCCCACATTCCTACAGAGAAATGTAAGGCCTTGGATCCGCAAAGTAGACCTTGCACATTTGTAGGTTATCTTGATGGTGTGAAGGGTTATCAATTGCTCCACCCTACTACACATGAGTTATTCATTGAGAGGAGTGTTTAGTTTGGGGAGGGATCTTCAAGCTCGCTTCCTATCACTTCTCCAACTCCTTCTACCTTGACATTAGAGTCACTTGGAATACATGACAGATCTTCTAATGAGTCAGATTCACCTGAACCGTCTTCTACCTCTACTTCAGATGTAGAAAGTGATTCAGAGAACTCACCTCCTTCCTCTCCTAGTCATCATTCAGAGGTTAATGAATCCCCTCCAGATTCTCCATCTTCCTATCCACTTTGGGCTAGACAAACCTTGCAGTCTGTAGGTGATTGGGTTGGGGATCCATCAGACACCAGGTGAACTCATTCACAATTCCAGGATGCTCCACATGTCTTCATTGCTACTGCCTCAGATTTACAGTCCTTTCATGAGGCTTCTAGTATTCTTGAGTGGGATACAGCTATGCGGGAAGAGCATAGTTCCTTGATGAGGAACCACACTTGGGATCTTGTCCCTCTTCCTAAAGGAAGAAAACTTGTTCAATGTAAGTGGATCTATAGGACAAAATTTGCAGCAGATGGGTCAGTTGATAAACACAAGGCTCGCTTGGTCGCTAAAGGATTCTCCTAGGTTCCTGGGATTGACTACTCTGAGACTTTTGCGCCAATTGCCCAAATGAATTCTATTCAAATTGTTCTTGCCATTGCTATAGCTATTCATTAGGAAGTACATCAGATGGATGTGAAGAGTGTTGTTCTTCATGGTGACCTTCATGAGGAGATCTACATGGAGTAGCCACAAGGCTTCCTTTAGGATTATTCACTTGTGTGCCATCTTCAAAAGTCTCTCTATGGCCTCAAATAGGCTCCTCAGGCCTAGTATGCCAAGGTGGACTCCTTCCTTCTATCAGTTGAGTTCACTCAGTGCCATTCTGATTCTAATGTCTACATTTTGCAATAGGGTGAGTCACTTTTATTTTTTGGTTTTGTATGTTGATGACTTTCTGATCATAGGAAGTTCTTCACTCACCATTAAGGTTGTCAAAGTGGCCCTTCAAGGTAGTTTTTTGATGACTGACTTGGGCTTGTTGCATTTATTTCTTGGGATTGAGATCCTTCAATCTCCTTCTGGGATTACCATAACACAGTCCAAGTATGCTCTAGATTTTCTCTCGAGGTTTCATATGGATGACTGTAAGCCTGCTCTGACTCCCTTCCTTTTTGGAGTCAAACTTGAGGCTCAATGTTCTTCTCCACTTGTTGATGGAACTTTGTACCACCAACTTGTTGGGAGTCTCATTTATCTGACTCATATGAGACCTGACATCTCCTATGCTATAGGCATGGTCTCTCGATTCATGTAGGAGCCCCATGAGCTGCACTAAAAAGTAGCCAAGTAGATCCTTCACTACATTCAGAGTTCTCATAGTTGTGGAATTCACTATGTAGTAGGTATTGAGCTTGATTTGGTGGGCTACACAGATTCAAATTGGGCAGGTGATTCTGAGGATCGCAAGTCTACTTCAGGATATAGCTTCTCACTTGGGTCAAGTCCTATTTGTTGGTCGAGCAAAAAGCAGTTTTCTATTGCTCTATCTTCTACTAAGGCAGAGTATTAGGGGGCTATAAATGCCACCACTGAGGCCATTTGGCTTCAACATCTTCTCACTGAGTTTGGTATCCAAATTAGATGGCCATCAGTCATATTTTGTGACAACCAGAGTTCCATTCATATCTCACAAAATTTGATTCATCATCAACGAACCAAACACATAGAGGTCCACATGCACTACATTGGAGAGCTCATCCATGGTCATGTCATTGACCTTCGCTATTGTCTGACTTCCAAGAAAGATGCTAATAGCTTCACCAAACCCTTCACTGAGAGCAAGTTCCTTCATTTGCGAACTTTTTTGGGGGTGCGGGATGCTTCATCTTTTGGGGGGGCCTCTTCCTCTCACTCGGAGTCCTAACTTTTTTTTGGGGGGTCACTTTTCTGTCTCTTTTGGAAAATCTTATGTACATGGGTACCTCATTAGGCTTGACTTGCCGAGACCCATTTCTAAATCCACCTAAGCTTCTCATCTCTCAAGGAAAATATGCAAGGCAAATCTTGGAGAGATTCAAAATGTAGAATGGTAAGGCAGACCCAACACCAATAGCAGTAGGTCTGAAGTTAAGAAAGGAAGATTGCAGAAAAAGTGTGAATCCAAAACTATACAAGAGTATGGGTGGAAGTTTGATGTATATGAATGCAACTCGGCTAGACATAATGCATGTAGTAAGTTTAATTTCCAAATTTATGGAAACACCAAAGGATTCCCATTGGCAAGTGATAAAAAAGATCCTAATGTATGTGAATGGTACCAAGGGATTTGGAATTTTGTATACTACTATAAATGATTTCAAGCTGATTGGTTATGTGGATAGTGATTGGGTTCAAATTTTAGATGATAGGAAGAGCACTTTTGGATACATGTTCCATATGGGATCGGGTGTTATTTCATGGGCATCTAAGAAGCAATCTATTGTTGCTTAGTCTAAAATAGAGGTTGAATACATAGCAGCAGATGCAACATCATGTCAAGCAATTTGGTTAAGAAGGATCTTCATAGATTTGAATGAAAGGTAAGAGGATAGAACCACAATTTATTGTGACAACATCTCCTCAATTGCATTTTCCAAGGATCTAGTCTTCCATGGGAGAAGCAAGCACATAGAGATTAGATATCACTTCATTAGAGAGTTGGTGGAGGATAGGTATGTCAAGATGGAATTTTGTAAGTCTAAGCAATAGCTAGTAGACATTTTCACAAAGCCTTTAGGAATTGGAACTTTTTTGCACCTAAGAGAGTGTCTTGGTGTAGTTTATTTGGATCAGGAGTGATCCTTGTTTGTTTGGCTTGGGACAAAAGGGGAGTGTTGAAATATCTCACACATAATGGTTGCCCCTTGAGACAAGTGCCTACCTACCACCCTGATGGCCTGCAACAATTAGAAACATTGAATGTGGTAGGTGAGTTCAAATGTTAAAAAGAGGGGGAAAACATTTTTGGCAAGACACAAAAAGAATGAATTTGATTCATTCAATTAGTTGAAGAGTTGTGGAGCAGAGTAGTGCAAGAGCATAGAGCAAAGAAGGAAATCAATTAGTAGATCCATTCATTTGAGTTTAGAAGATAGAAGGAAGTTTGTTCTCGTGTTTGCAATTGTAGTTGCATATGTTTTCTCTTGTCATTTTGTAAGTCAATTATTTTGGATTTTTTCCTATGAAGCAGTGATTGCTCCAGGCATTGTTGTAAGTAGCCATTAGAGCTATAAATTTAAAGTTTAAAGTTTTATCAGTTTGAATATTTTGGGTTATTTTAGTATTTTTCTGGTTGAAGCCGAATGCTCCCAAATTTGTAATAGTTTTATCTTATTTTGAATAGAAAGCAAGCAAGCAAGTAGGCATACATATCCTTGATGTTCTCTCCTTCTACTCTTCATTGCATAATATTTTGCATTTGATAATTTCATATTTGAAAGCTTCATACTTTGACTCTTTGGTTTTAATGGTGAAAAATTCTAGGTTGTAAATTCAATTTACAACCCACTCGGTTTGGTCTTTACCAAGTTCTTTTTGTTTGCTTTCACCAAGTTCTCTCTACAGTTATTACTAAGCTCACTTGAAATCCTCTTTTGCCAAGCACCACTTTATAGTGGCTGTCGAGCTCACTTGGCATTACTTACTATTG
Organism: Cupressus sempervirens; assembly: GCA_028749045.1. Classification (NCBI taxonomy): domain Eukaryota; kingdom Viridiplantae; phylum Streptophyta; class Pinopsida; order Cupressales; family Cupressaceae; genus Cupressus; species Cupressus sempervirens. The sequence continues at coordinate 1,033,869,188 of CM053787.1, read as the reverse complement.
AGCTCACTCAACATATACTTGTGTCAAGTTTCCCTTTATGTGTTGAGTTCACTCAGCTTCTTCTTGTGTTGAGCTTACTCGACACCCTCCTATCACTCGACATCCATTGGTGTCAAGCAAAACTATCACTTGGCATTGGTTCTTGCCGAGCAAAATTTTAGGGTTGTGATTTTTATTTTTTTAAACATTTATCTTAAGAGAGGCAAGATATAAGATATGACTTTTTGTTTTGAAAAGTCACAAATTTAAATGAAGAAAGATATAAATAAGTGAGAAGTTGGAGAATAAAAAACATGAAAATGGACATTTTTAGACGAGAAATTAAAAAATTATTGAAATATATTCTAAATTGATAAGGATGAATATGAAATATAATATTTGGGTTATCTTATGAATTCGTATATTATAATCAAGGATAAATAAAAGATTTCTATTTGTGTTTATTCAAGGCAAAGAGAATAAAATCCAATTTTGATATGTCCATTATGATTAATAAGACAAAATTATCAAATTATGTCCAACAAAGCATATGCATTAGACTTTTTGCACAATTCATTGTTTGATAAACAGGGGGAGTGTAAAATATATAAGTGTTTCCTTATCCATTTCTAATTTGATTTCCTGCCAAGGAAGTTAGATTCCTTTTAGATTAACATCAAATTGCATATAAGAGTTATCTTATGCATTTGGAGTACACAAGTAATTGATGATATTTTAATATATATTCTCTCTTAAAGTTGTACATAATAATGTTCATTGTGATTGACTCTATTTCTTGAATAAGAAAGGCATTGGATTATCAAATCATTGAAATGATCATTGGAGTCATAGTTGAAGTTAATAATTATTTTATGTATCTCTTTCTTACAAGCATACATTTAATTATTATATAAACATTCAATTATATCAAAGCATTCACATAATTTTACTTTAGACAAGTTTTAAAGATTTGGCCAAACTAAGAATTCACAAAGTTTAAATTTGTTATAGAAAAGATTTGAACCAAGCAATTCGAGTTTGAGGAAGGTTCACCTGACTTGGTTTAGCAAAGCCTGAAGTGTAGGGGAATTAAATTTATTCATGTTCATTGGCCAAAAATGATTAAGTAATCCTATTGGAGAACTGACAAAGCTCTTGGATTTCCAATCTGTGGTTCTAGGAACCAACAGATTGGTGACTCTATTAAGAAGAATTTCTCACAATTTATGTTGTGAAGTTACCAAAAATTTTAAATTTTGCAAATCAAAACTAGAAAATAGTTGTATCAATTTTTTTGGAAGTGTACTCTACTGGAAGTGAGGACTTGGAAGATCAAAAAATCAATACATTCCTCGAAATAGGTGGTGACTCTATTCAATAAAAGTTTCAGTTGGTAACTCTACTAAGGGAGAAGAGTTAGAAGGAAATGGTAGACATTTTTATTTCAAATGTATCATTTATTTCAAAGAAAACATTTTATTCTAGATAGCATCAAGTCATTGAATCTTAGTGGATTTGATTGTAAACCTAACAAGTTTGAAAGCTTTCACAAATTGTACCAAAGTGCCAAGGAGAATGGGAAGAAAAAACACTTCAACACTTGGATATGTTTTTATAAATTTGTGGAAGATTATGAGATTTATGTAGAGGATTAGGTGACGAAGTTATTTTTGAGGAGATTAAAAGACAATGTGAGGTAAGATTATCATGTTATGGAATGTAAGATCATGGATAGAGATAAACTTATTTGAGATTCAATTTGATTTTTAAGTACTATTAGAATTCTTCTTCAATCTGCATGTCGATGATTGTTCATTTGTAGATATATTTATAGCCACTAATATTGTATATTCTCTAAATAATGTTTTATTCACTGAAGAGGATTAATTACTGAATATATATAAGTACAAATTGAATGCTTATAGGAGATCATTGATATTATTGATATCCTTTCTTATTGATTTGCATGCCATACATACATACATACATACATGCATGCATATACATATACATATATGTGTGTGTGTGTGGGTAGAGGGACATGACAATGTAAGGGCATGACCCTTACATGGCTTGGGCTGCATAGGGTCATGACCTTATGTGGTCATAACCCTTAGTATTAGTTAGTAAGCATAAACATATTTTTATGACTCTATAAAAATTGCATGCCTTAATATCCATGGCAAAAATAAGGTCCCCATCATAATACTAAGTCACTATCATGACCTTTGGTGACTTTGAGCATGACTGAATATATTGTGTAGACATATTAGAGAGAAAATATAGTAAATCATATTCACCATTGATGTATGATAAAGCATGAACTCTATATATATATATATATATATATATATATATATATATATATATATATATATATATATATATATATAGTACATAGTACATATACATTTTAGTCATACCAAGTTTACCTCTGAAATATTCCACATTTAATTTCATAAGAGATTTGGTAAATATGTTAGCAATTTGCTCTTCAATGTTGATATCTACCAACATTTATGTCCACCATATCTCTGATATAGTGATAAGGAATTTCAATGTGCTTGGACCTATTATGGAAGAATAGATTTATAGAGAGTTTAATGTAGCTTTGATTATCACAATGTATAACTATAGAATTTAGGGGCTTCCCAAATGGTTCAGTCAATAACTCTTGTAACCATACTACTTCTCAAGTACCCATAGATTCTGCTACGTATTCTACCTCAGTAGAACTCAAAGAAATTGTAGATTTATTCCTACTAAACCAAGATACCATAGCAGACCCAAGACTAAAACAACATCCTATAATGCTTTTCTTATTAGTAGAATTATTGGTCTGGTTAGAATCTAAATGCCCTTGAAGTTGTAACTCAACATAGTCATATTTTAAACTACTTCCAATAGTACCTTGCAAGTATCTCAAAATGTTCTTGACTTCCATGAGATGAATCTTCTTGGGTTCACACATAAATAGACTTAATTCATTTTTAACATAAAAAATATCAGGATAGGTATTCACCAAGTATATTAGTAATCCAATTATATGTCTGTAAAATGTAGGATCTGTGGCTTTGGATTCAAATGCTTCACTTATGAGCTTATGAAGATTTGTCCCCAAAGGTGTGGACAACATTTTACAATCTGTCATGCCAGATTTGATTAATATATCAATAGTATACTTAACTTTGTTTAGGAAGATATAGTGTCCCTCTGCCATTCTTCTGGTCCCAAAAAAATGTGTAAGAGATCTAAATCCTTCATTTCAAATTAAGATATAAGATCTTTTTTTCAATTTGAAATAGGGTGATCTTCCCCCATGATTAGAAGGCCATCAACATAGAGAACAAGTACTAGCATATCACCTCTAATTCTTTGTAGTATATATTAGAATTTGCTTCATTTCTTAAGTACCCCATTTGGATAAGGTAACTGTCAATTCTCTCACATCATGCCCTGGGGGTTTGTTTAAGGTCATAAAGAGCTTTCCTTAGTTTACATACATGTGTGGTACTTTCATGAATAAAAAACCCTTCTAGTTGTTCCAGGTATACTTCTTCATCAATGACACTATTTAGGAATTATAAGGAAACTTGCAACAAAGAATATAAATATTTCCACATAAACCATAATAGATCTAAAATGAATATGGAATTAAAATCCACATGCAAGAGAATAACAACATACCCACAAATAATTGTAACAAAAGATAGATATACCCTAGGAAACCCTCATTGAGAGAAAACCTAGCTTCCAAAAGCATCCATCACCGCATATTATTCAGCAAAAACACCATTGCAATACAACCATGGAATCCTTCGTAGCCATAGCCACCACCAAGAAATCCATGTGAACAAGCATGAATCCACACATCCCATGCCATGCTTCCAACTTTCACAAATGCTCCCTTGGCTAACCTGTCAAGCCTTGTCCCGCTCGACTCTTTTCTTTTTACCCTTTTGTCTTCTCCTACAATAACTACCCTTGTGACTTCTTATATAGTAGCTAGTCCCATAAAACCACCAAGTGATATTACATAAACCATGTGCTACCTAACCCATTGACCCCATGTGTAATATTAGAAATTTAATTTCTTTTCCCTAATATTAAATAATTACATAAAATTTTATCACAATGTTACAATACAACTCATCAAGTATATCCCATGGGAATGTTTACATGTTCCACGTCCATCTAGGTGAAACATTACATAATAAAATTTAAGCAATATTATGCAATGTGTGCAACACCCATTATCTCAATAATCTCCCACTTGTATACATTACATAGGGTCAATCTGTAGCCCTATAAATGAACAAGGGAACACTCCCTCCTAGCACATCCACCATCATGGATCAAAGTATGCAAATTGATCCATTCTGGTACTCAAAAAAAAAAAGTATCCAACATCTCAAACATGAATAATCTCACCTCCTATTATGCCACTACCACCGAACATGCATAGAAGTGATCCAAAGAGAAAGCCACCCAACCTGTCACATTAGAAGATCATAAAATCCTGTACCAACTGCACAAAAACTTGATCCAAAGATGATCAGATGTATCCATAGTTGTCAAAATGTACATAGGTAAAATAACACCTACAACAAGTGTCAAACCCATCCAACTATCCATGCCTCCAAAGGTATACCAAGTGAACCTCACATCATCAACATATCCAATCTATAACCTGCAATCACAAGCTTCAAGAGCAATACCTACCACATATATACCAAGAAGCTCTCATTGCAAAAGATAATTTCAAATCTATAACCAATCCACTCACAACATCTCAAAGAAGTGAATCCATGTAGTATCAAGGACATCCACTATACATAAACTAATACCCTGTAAGAATAACTCTCATAACAAGTCTCGAATAGTCTCCCAAGCTCTACACAACCAATAGAGAAAAGAGATAAAGGAATAACCATGCCATCTCTCACATGTCATACATGAGCACAAACCAGTGATCACAATCTCTAACCAATCTCAAATCCAATGTAAGAAAAACCAAACATCCAAGAAGATAACCAAGACCAAAGAGAAACCATGTAAATCATAACCTATATCATGTCCTTCTACACAAACTTCTAGATGTAAATTGTGCAAGTATGATATCCTCCATAAAACCCCAACCAAGAAGCCTTAAAAACACCCAAACCATACAATATAACTAATCATGGATGCAAGCCTATCATAAGAAGATCAAAATCATAAACCATTCCTAACTCAAGGAATATGCCCAATATAAAACCATCTCCAAAGCTTAACTAGCATAATAACACATGAAAATATAAATAACCAATGCTAAACCATCTCTCAAATGAAACTTCCAGAACTAAATCATGCACCATAGCTCAAGATCCATAGCCATGAAAGACAAGCATAAATATAATACACCTGAGAGAAACAATGGGCTATACTTCTCAAGTAGAAAAACTTCTAAGTAGAAAAAGAGTGGGGAATGAGAATCCTCATCAAGATATCCAAGTTTCCAACCACGAGTCATCTAAGAACAATCTCCTCTCAAGTCCATATCAAGTGAATGCCCCTTGGACTACCTACTAAAACTATCAACTGTCCCAACAAATACTTCTCTAATCCAAGAAAAAATAGCATCACCACTGTCTCTATGTATCCATGAGCACCTTTAACTGATCAATCTATGCCAAATCCAAATGAAACATAGAAATATCATGAAGTATCTAGCTTATGATCAATGTACTCAATACCAAGAAACTAAACCAAGATCAATGTGAAAATGCCAACCATGGCCTCAGGAATATAAACATCACAACATGATCTAACCATCTCAATCAAAGAGATAAATGCTCTGTATGAACATACTATAGCATGTCAAAACTCTAAACACATATCAAGAGTACATCATGACATAATAATGAAATCATCCTCATACCAAGGATAACATGTCAAATGAAAGCATAAACCACACCTTTACAAAGAACCCCATTAATCCTTAAGATTCAACCATCCCCACACACCATGAAGAAAGCCATCTCCACATACCATGAAGAACCATCTCCACACACCATGAAGATAACCAAGAACCCCATGAGTCCTCGTGATCTAACCATCTTCACACACCATGAAGATAACAAGTACACCATGCAAATGTGAAGGACACTTCTGCAACAATAGGATCTAGGACAAACCTTGAACATCTGCAAACACTCAATAAATATATCAATGCCAAAAAAATCTCTCTCAATCGTGGTACTGAGTCACCCATGGCATCATAAAATCCATCTCTTACATGAAGAACATCTAGATCTACACTGACATAACCAAAGTGTCAATACCAAGTGAAACCAATATCTCTGAACCAATAAGATACAAACCAAACTAAGAACCAATCCTGCACTGTCACTTGATCACTCTCACAAACTCTCACTAAACCATGCATCCAAGCTATCCATGATATCATGATGAAAAACCATCCTCTAACCATGAGAATCAATCAAGGCATCAAACCATCAAAGAACTCAAAGTGCACATCATGAGCTCCTCAAAAGAAACCAAATAACCATGATCCTCAACCAAGAAGATATACCACTATAACCAAATAAAAAATCCAAACCAATGAACATCAAGGATGTACCTATATATCCAAACATTTCATGCCAAAATCCATGGCACCATGATCACATCCATGAGCTGAGAAGTTAATTTTCAAAGTGTCCAACCTGTCAACATAAAATAGTCAAGCACAATCCTCCACCATGACTGACCTAGTAACAACATCTCAACCCTTCTACATAAATAAAAATTAGAAAATCATGTGACTTAACCCATAGGCAACCCAAATTCAAGCCACCAATATGAATATATATCAATAATGAAAGATCAATGGGCAAAGACAACCCATAACCAAGCTATAAATGCAACCTGTAAGTATAGACCGCTTACTACACTGCACAACTTGTAGACCCAACAAGTCATCATACATATCCAAAGCAAACAATGGTAATCATATCATCATGATACCAATCTGAAATATTAACTAAGTATACAATGACATAAAATCTTAAATCTTCAAAATATACAATGTCATAAACTCACAATGTTACCATAGTCAATATATATCACAATTGTTCAGATCAATATATCACCAAATAAACCATATCAAATTGACAACAAATATGAGCCAATGTGTAGAGCTACTAAGAGCTTTCCGTTGACTACTTGAAGTCCAAAATTTGACTCCATATGCCCAAGTTATGCCCTAATTTTTGCTCAAAATATACATCAATCATTTGGGCTCTTAAAACCTAAAAAAATGTCAAAATCATAGAACCAAACCTACACCAATTGTAGTGCTCTGAATTAGCTTTTTGATGTCTATAAGAAGTCTAAAATTTGATATTCTGAGAGAAAGTTATGGTCATTTTACTAAGACAGTCTTTTTACAATTTTCACTGTGATTTTTTTCTATGACAAAAATTTTGATGGGATTAAATTTGACAACCATAATGGGTTGAAACTAAAAAACTCTTTCATTTCCTCTAAATATGGCCAAACTAGGGCATATTATATATCAAATTTTATGGACACATCAACGTGAATCCAATGTGAGGCTTATTTTTCCCCAGGAGGTCATTTCTACAAGCTCCCCCTAAAATCCTCATTTAAATGAAACATTCAAAAAATCTTTTTATGCAACAATTTCACATGCCCAAAATTATTTCAACATCCCATCATAACAACAAACCCAAAACCCTTATATCTACAATAAACAACTCATAAATCTTGCCCTTTCTTTTATCCTCTCATGCATTCCCATGGATTCAATCTAGGGTTATAATTATAAAACCATAACTCTGATACCACTTGTTAAAGAAACTTGCAACAAAGAATATAAATATTTCTACATAACCTATAATAGATCTAAAATGAATATGAAATTAAAATCCACATGCAAGAGAATAGACAACATACCCACAAAAAATTATAACACAAGATATACCGTGTGAAACCCTCATTGAGGGAAAAACCTAGCCTCCAAAATCATCCATCACCACATATTATTCATCAAAAACACCATTGTAATACAACCATGGAAGCCTTCATAGCTATAGCCACCACTAAGAAATCCATGTGAATAAGCATGAATCTACGCATCCCATGCCATGCTTCCAACCTTCACAAATGCTCCCTTGACTAACCTATCAAGCCTTGTCCCACTAGACTCTTTTCATTTTTCCCTTTTATCTTCTACTACAACATCTACCCTTGTGGTAGCTTATATAGTAGCAAGTCTGACAAAACCACCAAGTGGTATTACATAAACCATGTGCTATCTAACCCATTGACCCCACATTTAATATTAGAAATTTAATTTTTTTCCCCAATACTAAATAATTACATGAAATATTATTACAATGTTACAATACAACTCATCAAGTATATTCCATGGAAATCTTTGCACGTATTATGCAATGTATGCAACAACCATTATCTCAATAGGAATGTTGTCTTTACATCCATCTAATGCATCTTCCACCCTTTGTATGCAATAATTACAGTCATGGTTCTGATAGATGTATATCGTGAAAAAAGAGAAAATGTTTCTTTATAATTGATTCCAGCCTTCTATGAGAATCCTTTGGCAACAAATTTGGCTTTATACTTTTCAATACTACACCCAGGTGTCTATTTAATTCTAAATATCCATTTTGAGGAGACAAAAAAATTGTCTTTGGGTCTATGTATGATGTCCCAAACATCCCTCTTTAGTATGGATTCCTATTCCTCAACCATGACATCTTTCTAGGCTTGAGATTTTAGAGCTTCTTCAACATCTGAGGGTTTCGATTGAGTGGACTCATTTATATGAGTGAGATAACATGAGTGACTTCTTGTTTTCTTATTTTCTCTAAATATTTCATTAGGGGCTACATTATTTTTGAAACTCATTATTCTTGCCCATAATGGTCTTTTCTTGTTGGGTGGACTTGAGTCATACTTAGAATTAGGTGTTATGTGTCCATGATCTTCTGTATAACTCTCCCTATCAATCATAGAACTTTCATCTAACCATAGGATGGGTTCATAACTTGGTTCTATATTTTTAGATTTTTTATGTGCAACACCTTCTTCAAACTTAAAATTTCTACTGATTTCAATTGTCCTTGACCCTGATACGTATACTCGATAAGCTTTGGAAGACTGACTATAGCCAATTAATATGCCTCTCTTTCCTAAGGGATCTAGTTTAGTCATTTTCTCTTTAGGTATATGAATGTATACAAGGCACCCAAAGATTCTTAGGTGACTTAGATCAAGCTTGATTCCTAAGAAGACTTCTTCAGGTGTTACATTTTCTAGAAATGAATGAGGGCATCTATTTTGAATGCATACTATGCTATTGGAGGCTTCATCCCAAAATTTTATGTGAAGGTTTTGATCATGCATCATGGCCTTAGCTACTTCAATAATAGTTTTTTTTTTTCCTTTAAGCTACTCCATTCTATTGAGGATTATATGGTACTATATACTCCCTCTTAATTTCAACATATATGTAGAACTCTTTTAAATTTTTTAGAAGTGTGTTCTCCTCCATTGTCATATCTTAGGATTTTAATTTTCTTCCAAGATTGATTTTTGACTAAGGATTTAAATTCTTTGAATTTAGATAGAAATTTATTTGACTCTTTCAATTTTAGGAAAATTATTCAAGTCTTCTAGAATAATCATTATCAAAGATGATATAATATAGGTATCCCCCTAGGGAAGATATTGACATTGGTCCACACAAGTCAATATGAATGAGTTCATGTACAATCTTTGATTTATGCTCACTATGAGGGAAGGATATCTATGAGTTCTTTTATAATGTACAACCTTTACATGTTCCATCATGTTCATATTTTAGGTTAGGTATGCCTTTCACAATCTTCTCTATTGAGAGTAGAGCATGGAAATACAAGTGACCTACTTTTTCATGCCACATCTCATTGTTCTTTATAACTTCATGATCTAAGGCTAGGTTTTGATAGTTACATAGTTTATATAGGCTTTTTTCTCCAAATCCAATAGAGATTACATTTTTAATATTTGAATATTTAGGCCAAGGTAGAGCCTTATATTCTTGGAAGGTGACATGATACCCTTGACCTGCTAGGCCCAAAATAGAAACTAGGTTTCTCTTTATACTTAATACAAATAGAACATATTTTTGATGTAGAGTAACTCTAGTTTTCAATTGAACTGAATAGGTTCCAATTCATGTCATAGGGTAAGCAGAGCTATCCCCTCTTATGACTTCTTCAATTGATTTTTTTTTAAAGGTTTCAAACTAATCTCTAAATCCAATTATGTGACTAGATGCTCTGCTATCAATTATCCATGCATTCATGTTAGAGTTTAACTCACTTTCTAAGGTAAGGAAGAATAGTAATTTTTATGTTTCCTTGACTTTAGATGTGTTTGCAAGGGCTTTCTTTCTTTCTAGAAAATAGATGTGAGTATGTCCATATTTTTCAAATCTATAGCATTGAACTTTTGAAAAATCTCTTTTCTTATAGTTTTGATTTTTCTTTTCTCTTTTCTTAAAGTGTCTCTTCCTTTTATTCTTTGAGTTCACATGTAAATCTTGAATTCCCTCTTCTTTATTATGAATGATTCCTCTTGTAATTAATTGTGATTCTTCCTTAGTACAATCATTCTTGTGTTGATCAAGTTTTGTTAGACTAGGATGAACACTAACCCCTTGAATGAGGGATTCTAATGTAGTTGGAAACCCTTTAAGAGCTATCAATGATAATTCTTGATCATCTATGATATTTTTGAGAGTAGAGTTTTGATCTCTTAATTATGATATTCTCATGAAATATGATGTAACAATTTCTACTTTGTTCATCTTAATATGGAGGAGTTGTATTTTTAGGGTAGACAATTTGCTTGTATTTTTTATTTCATATTAATTGAATAGTCATGAACATCTCATATGTGGTTGTTTCTTTTGCTATAAACGGAAGAATGTGACCTTTTATAGAATCAATTAAAATTTAAATAGCCATGTTGTTATATCTTTGCCATATTATTTTATTTGGTTCACTTTTAGGCATAGTTTTATTTTCTTCCCCATATTTTTCTAATTCGAGTTCTCTAAGAACAATCATGATTCATATTCTCTAGGATACAGAGTTTGATGTTCCAAGTCTATCTTCTAACTTGACTTCATTCACTAGGATTTCACTTTTGAATAATTTAGGGATTTTGGGAGATGTTTTCACAATTTTCTTTAACCTCTATGAACCAAATAAGCTCTGATACCATGTTAAGGAATGTAAGATCACATATAGAGATAGATTTATTTAAGATTCAATTTGATTTGTAAATACTAAAAAAATTCTTCAATCTATAGGTTGATGATTGGTGCTTTGCATATATTTATTGCCATTGATATTCTATTTGTGAATATTTTGAATTTTCCTAATATTTTTGTATTCACTAAAGAGGATTTATTACTGAATATATACGTGCATATTGAATGAATTTAAGATATTTCTATTGTACATTGTTTCTGATTGATTTGCATGATATAAATATATGTGTGTTTGTGTGTGGGTGAAGGGACATGACAATGTAAGAGCATGACCCTTATGTGGCATGGGCTATGTAGGGTCATGGTCTTACATGTCCATGCCTGTTAGTATTAGTTAGCAAACATAAAAATATTGTTATGATTCCATAACAATTGCGTGCCTTAAGATCCATGAAAAAAAAGGTCCCCATCATAATACTAAGCCATTATTGTGACCTTTAGCAACTTCTCAATAGATTTCCTAATTAGGCATGACTGAATATACTGTGCAAAAAAATCAAAGAGAAAATATTGTAAATTATATTCACCATTGATGTATGATAAAGCACAAACTTTATATATATATGGTTTTGTTATAGTCATACATTTTACTATGATTTACTGAGAACATCAATTTGACTAATGCTATAACTCTAATATTGTTGGAAATAATTCTTCAATTATATTTTTTTGTTACACAAGTGTTAGTATTAATAAAGAAGTGAAGAGTTTGTATTATTAACATTGTATATCTCAATATTGACTAAGCAGTTGGGCAAAGAAGACTCTTCTAGTATTAACCAAGCATTCAATAATAGTATTGATCGAGTGACACCCAAATGCAATTTTCTGATATTTAATTTTTTGAGGTTGAGTATTTGGATGTTTATTGATCATTTGGAATGGTATTCAAGCTGACTTGTCCTAGATTATTGTATATAAGAAAGATCAAGTTTGGAATGTGAAATAAGATGGATATGTGAGTGAAAAGAAGAGCAGGAAAGTGTGGAAGATAAGATGCAAAGAACATCTTATCAAAAAGGATCCAAAATTCAAGCTAGGATAGAGATTTGAATCTACAAAGGTAGTTGCTTCATAAATCAAGTCAAATTGTTGTTAGCTTCTAACCATTGTAACAGTAAACAAATCTCTTAATAGAGATGACTTACCAATTATATTGTAAATCCTCTAACAAGGTGACATTTCCATATTGAAGTTTTTGAAGACCTCTAACCAAGACACTCCTAAAAAAGTGATTTAAATCCTCTAACAAGGTTATACTTAATAGTATATTCTATAACCTTTAATATGGTTGGCATGGCTCACTTCAAAAGAGTGAAAAATATTGTAAATAGTTGCATGGTGGTTATCTAAAATTAGGTTTCAACATTAAATCTTTGTGTCATCTATGTTTATGTTATTTTCTTAATGCTTTATGTTTTTGTAACTAAATTACTAAAGGTTAAAACAATTTAATAATCATAGGATTACTTTTTTAACTAAGTGACAATAATATTCATGTGGTAATTGAGTTGGATGGTATTGGATGATCAATGAAAAGTTTGAATTGATATCTAGGGACATGAAATTGTTTTTGTGGTAATTGATTTACCCATCCTCTCTTAATTGCACTGTTACATTTCCAATAATTGGTATCAGAGAATTTGGTGCTTGTGGAAAGGTTTCAAGGACCTAAGCTAAAGATCATGATGACATTCAAACAAGAAATTCCAAAGCATAATAGAGACAAAATTTTAGCATTGAAGGAGTTGATGAAGCTACATCTATCAAGCATTGGTGATATTGGTATGTTCTACTTGGGCAACAAATATGTGCCACCACCTAAGCTTATGACTATGGAGAAAATGAAAGATGCAAAGGACCACAATATAATGATGATTGATATAGCTTCCTCTCTGAACTATTCTGAATTTGATGAGGTTAAAGATTATCCTACTACATTTGAAATGTGGGAAAAGTTGCAGAAAGTTTATGAAGGTGATAAAAATGTGCAAAGAACCAAGGCAAAAAGCTTGAGAGGCAAGTTTGATTGTATGTAAATGAAAGAATCAAAGAAAGTGTGAGTGCAATCAAAGTTGTAGGAGGAGATGTAACTGATGAGATAATGGTTAGAAAGTTATAAGAACTCTTCTTCCTATTTATGTGATTAGAGTTTCAACAATTCAAGAGATGAGATGCAATCCTAAAAATGATATGACCTTGGATGCATTTGTGGGAAGATTAACTACTTTTAAGTTGGATAACTTTGATAACTATGCTCATACTTCTAACAATCTTGAATCTAAATTTAAAGCCAAACTAACCCTTAGTAGAAAAGGAGGAAACTCAAAAGGAAAACATGTTGGGAGTGATGAAGAAGATGATTCAGATGAAGATCTTGAAGTTATTGAAGCCCTACTTGCAAAAAGAGCATCAAAAGGGAAAGGGAAATTCAAAGGCAAAATTCCATTGATTTGTTCCTCATGTGAAGAGGTTGGTCATATTGCTACAAGATGTCCAAACAAAGAAGACAAATATGAGAAAAGAAATAACATATTCAAAGGAAAGAATGACTTCAAACGCTACAAGGTGTAGACACTTAAAATCATCCCCAAAGACTATATTAATTTATTAATATTGCCCATGACATTGTAATTAATTATTAATTAATTAATTATATTGCTCACATTCTTCTACTTATTTAATTAAATTATTTTAATTAAATGAGTTCATTCTCCTACTTGTATTTAAATTTAATTTAAATACCCCTAGCTTTAATGTGTTAAATTAATTTATCACATGATCCTCTATCATCCCCTTTTTAAAATAAATTTGGTTTATTTAATCCTCACATCTTATTAATTTCTCTAAACCCATGATTAAATTAAATGACATTTAATTTAATCTTAAGCCTAACCTAGAGCCTAGCCTATAACCATCATTTTCATCCTCTTAAGCCTACTTCTTCTCTAATCTCACTTAATCATTCTTAATCTCCTTCCTAATCCCCCTCATTAGCCTAAGAGTGTGCTCACACATGTGTGAGATGGCATGCCTACATAGTCCCCTTTACACTCTTGTCTTTCACTCTTCTTCTCAAATTTTCTCACACATGTGTGAGCAAACTTTGAATTTTTGAGCACTTGAATGGCTTGCATGTCACCTTATGTGGCATCTACATGGATGCCATAGATGCCACCTCACTAAGCCCTCCCTCAAGTCTATAAATAGAGGCCTTGTCTCAAGCATTTGCATCCCTCATTATTGCATTGTTATCATGTTGGTTTGATATTTGAGTTTGAGTTTGCATGCTAGTTTGAGTTTTCATAGTAGCTTTTATGGTAGTTTTCATGGTGATTTTTAGATGCATACTAACCATTTGGTAACTGGTTTAACTTTGCATTTGCATAGTTCATCTAGTTTACTTGTGCATTCTCATTTTCATTGCATTTAAATATTAGTGTAGCTTGCATACTTGGTTACCTTTCTTTATTGCATTTCATATAATCATCATTGAATACCTTCAAGTATGGTTTTCTCCATAGCCATTTTTTGAGGCATTCTTCATTCCATATAGCTTAGGTGCATATTTCATCATTATTCTCATATTTGCACATCCACTCAAGAGATTCAATACTTTTTTGTGTTTGGAAGAGCACACTAAACATACCCCCCATCTTAACACACTAATAAGGCCTCTCATGAGTGCCCTTGTTGAGCTATAGAGGTGGCTAGAGGATTTGGTTTATTGGCTTCTTAGAGTTGCAAATCTCAAGCAAGCATTAGTTAGCTAATGTCCTTTCATTTTGATGAGTCTTTGATGCATATTTAAGGTTTTTAATTAATGTTTGTTTGTTGATTCGTGCTCCCAACAGGTCACATTTTTTAGCACACATTTTGGTACACCCGGTGGGACCCACACCCCTAATTTCATTCTAAAAATATATGAGTAAACCTCATTTAGTCATAGAAAACCTCACAGTGTCATTTTTGTGGGCCATAGTGTCATCTACATTTCTCGTCTCTGTAGATCAACGTTTGTGCAGATGAGCATCTCTTCTCTTTAGCGTCTCCACCATAATTCAAAAACCTACTTACTTGCATTTCTATTTTAGCATCTGCATAAGAAAATATTCTTTTGCCTAGGTTTTTATTCTATTGTCTATGAAGATTATTCTATCGTCTGTGAATATTATTCTATCATCTGTGAAGTTTATTTTATTGTCTGCAAAGTTTGTTCTGACGTCTACAAACACCTTTCTGTCATCTATGTTGTGTATGAGTCCTAGTTTGTCATCTTTGAATTTTGGCGTCTCTGCATTTTATATTTTTGTCTGCGACTAACAAGTCATTTAGTCTATTGAAAACTACACCCCAGTGCCTTTTGTCGTCTATGTAGTTTAGCGTCCACTTTTTAGCATCTTCGTATTTCATTTTCTGCATAGATTACTGTCTGTGCTTGCATTTTTGCATCTCTATTTTCTGAAAAAATTGTGCAATTTTGAACAATAATTCTTGCTAACATATTGACTTGCAGATTTTTATTGACGGTTCTAATGCAGAGAATTAACCTTGAAAACTTAAAAAGAAAAACCAATAGTAATTTTTATCACTAAAAGAGATTTGTAGTGATTTTTATCACTTAATCTTAAGGGTTAATGAACTTGTATGGATTAAACATTTTCATTTGAATGTATGAATGTTTAGGTTAGCCAACATTTGGACTTGGTGCTTAAAATTGACATGAATGTTTAGGTTAGCTAACATTTGGACTTGGTGCTTAAAATTGACATGGATGTTTAGGCTAGCAAACATTTGGACTTAGTACATAAAATTTACATGAATGTTTATGATCGAAACAACATTTGATTTTGGTGCTTAAAAAGAATTCACACCATCTTGGATCCATTAAGGGACAATAGATATGTATGTCTAGGCTAGATCACATTTGAAATTGGTACTTAAAATGGACATATATGCCTAGGCTAGATCACATTTGGATTTGGTGCTTAAAATGAAGTCATACACTCTTGAATTCCCTAAGATAAATTGACTTTATTTTTCGCATTTTTATTTTTAGCATTTTATTTTCGCGCACTTGATTTACTTTCTTGTTGATGAATCCATGTTTTCATTTACGTTGGTGCTATTTCAAGTTGGAAAGAACCTTGCATGTTTTAATCATGAGTGTCTTCAAGTAGATAAAAAATTTAAAGCTTCAATGGGAAAAGAACAAGTTTCTTTTAAACCCCAAGGCCACTTACGTATTCTCTCCCCTCATGCCTTCAAGTGATCTTGGGTGCACAAGAAATAAATGGTCTTTTTGTTCAATTTTTTTAGGAGGCTTGCTTGGGAATTTCATCACCCCTTGAGATGACCTGAACTCTAGTGTTTTGGCAGAGTATAAATAGTAGGAGGTGAATCGAAAGACACCTCTCTTGGAAGCATAATATTGTCACTCTTGGCTAAGCTCCAAAGAATTTTATACCTTTGGGAAGTGAAGGAGAAGATTTGGATTACCATCTCCCCCCAGTTGTGTGATAGTATTTTCTTTCATCTATAGATTTGGACCTCATGTACCTTGTGTATATCAAGGACACCCCTTAGATAAGCCTTGTTCATCCCAGTGGCAGCATTATGAGGATTTTTGGCATGTTCAGCATGCTTGTTCAAACATTCAAAACCTAAGCCAAACATCACACAAGTTCTAAGATGAGTGAAATTGTGAGGTAACCTTTCATTAAGTTAAATAGTGGTACGTGAAGTCCTCTTGACTCATGATTATTTTTAGTAGGTCTTACATTGATAGTGGTCGAGTCTAGTTAAGTCTTGTTGCAAAGTTTTTGGGTACTTGAAATTTGGGTCTTGTTTTATTCCTACCATGACTGATAAAGTCAACCAAGTCAGGCATAAGAAAGTGAAATTGTCTAAACCACCCATCTACAAGGAAAGGAAGAACCTAGCGAATGGTGACAAATAATTTGATACGCTATCAAAGACATTCAAAAGGAAGAAGCTAGACAAGACCATTATGATAGAACTGAATACAATGGAAAACTTCAAAATTGGTCTGCCTTCCTAAGAGTGAACCCAAGGTTTTTATTCCTAGTGAACGAGGATTGAGTTAACCACAAAAGTGACCATAATATCTTCCATTTTCTATATCTACCTCCATTTTCCAAACTCCTAGTCTTCCATTTTCAAATCTTCTTCTAGAGAGCTTAAACCTTTAAAACATCTTTCGAAATTGTGACGCTAGACCTTTTATCTATAAGCAAACATTTATCCTAATTACACTTACTTATTTGGGATCACAAGTCCATCTCCAAATAGTGAGTAATCAATTTGGTGTCCTATCTTGCCTAAAGATCACTTGACTATCTTTGGTAGGAGAAAGATATTATTATCCTCTAATCAAACTTTTTTTGCTAAACCAAGGTCTTTTGTCCACACTTGGGTGGTTGACCCTTTAATCACATAAGGTTAATAGCTCTCATCCTCATTTTTTTTTTCTCCCATAATCTTTCACCCATTAGTTGGTCACTATTGCATGGTACACACATGATTAGGAAGGTTCACATTTAATCCGATGTCACATTTGTGGGAATCGTTGAGACAATTAGAGATGGAGAATCCATTCCCTCCACACACAACTTCATTAGGAGGAAAAATCCCCTCTAGTTCAAACCTTGGTATACCTAACTCAATATCCATGTAGGAACTAGAATATCCCTTTTGTAACACAACTTTGGGGGGTGATGATGAAGAAGTATACCAAGATGAAGATCCTATTGACCCCAACGATGTACTTAGTGATGTTAGGACATTCCTTGCAAATCCTTACAATTTGGAAATGATGGAGAAATTCATTAGGTCAAACAAAACTGAGATATTCCTAAATTTGGTCAAATATGGTGTCAATGTTCCCCCGAGCTTTGATGAGAGGACATTATTTAGAAAAATTACAAAAGGTGGTGCTCTCGTATTGTCTACTTCAAATGCAGCTCCAACTTCTAGCAAAGGGAAAGAAACCATGGTGGCAACTAGTGTTGTGCCTACATCCAACACTTCCACACAATCAAAATTTCAATTGAGTGCAGAACATATTCAAAAAATCATAAGTGCTATGCCCAACACTACCACACATGCTAGCATTCCACAATCCACCTTGTCAGGTACCACTATGGGATGTTTAAACATTGGGCTAGTGTCTACTCAACCAATGGCAATTCTGACACAACCAATGCACTCATCTTATTTACAAATACCAACAAGTATAGTAAAGACATCTGTGCCGATTCCAACAACTACATATCAATACATTGGCCAAAGTGGAGTACTTCCAACCCCTCACACTACATTTGGGACTCCCTACAATTTAGGAGGTGGATTGGTGAACTCCCAACAATCACAAGTGCAACCCAATCAAGATTTGGCTCAACAATTTCAAGAACTGCAAAATTTGGTCCTTAGCATGAAAAACAAAGGGGTGAAGGACTTCTCTTTTGAGGAAATGTTTCCTTTTCCATTCAATAAATCCATCGATATGGTACCATTTTGATCCAATTTCAAAATTCCTAAATTTTGCAAGTATATAGGAGAGACATGCCCCGTCACACATCTCAAGGAATTTTCCATTATGTGCCAAGAAGTAGCTTACAGTAATGGTTATCTTAAGAGACTCTTTGCACAAAGTCTTGGAGGCCTCACACTAGAATGGTTAATGAATTTACCTAAGGGCTCCTTTACTTCCTTCAATTATTTGACAAGCAAGTTTATAGCACAATATTCTTACAACATTGAACAACATGCCTCATTAACTGATTTGTGCAACACAAAGCAATGAAATGGTGAAACTTTTGCCAAATTCCTACAAAGGTGGAGACATCTTGCTAATCGTATGCCCTATAAAATTGAGGATTCCCACCTTGTGGATATATATATCAAGAATTTGATACCCGAAATGTCCTTCCACATGAAGATGGATAGCCCTAAAGACTTTTCCACTTTAGTCAAGAAGGGTAAAAACATTGAAAATGGACTTTTGGAGAAGGGTACCATTAAGAATTATAACTCATCATCCTCACACAATGAGTCAAACAGCAATAGCAAACCCAAATTCTGGTCCAAGAATAAGGGTGTTACACACGATGGTGTTACTAATGTCAAAAATATCCAAGAAGGTAACAACAACTATCGCAATTGAAACAACTATAATCAGAATCATGACAATCAAGGCAATCAACAATCTCATAATCAAACATAATTCTTTCCATGCAACAACAACTACAATTGTGACTATGATCGAAATAAGAAGTTCACTAAATTTTGTGAACCTTTGGAGGCCATCTTTCAAAAATTAGTGGGCCACAACTTGATGGTATTTACTAACACACGTCCTCTTGATGAAAATCAACCAAAGTCAAAGTGGTATAGGGAAAATAAATATTACAAATACCACCCCATCAAAGGACATGACACCAACAAATGTATCAAGCTCAAAAAATTTATCCAAAATCTTGTTGATGATGGGGAAATTGAAGTAGAAGGAGGTCCAACTTCTAAAAATGCTAAATTGAAGATATTCCAAAAGCCATTTCTCGATCACAACAATTATAACAACAATACCAAAAATGCAAATTGAGCCTCTACATCGAATGCAGTACCTTATGATTATTCTACTAACCACATAGTAGGATTTGACTTCTTGTGTGGTAAGATAGAAACCAATGATATATGTGGTTTTGACTCCATGTGTTGTCACATTGAAGAGGTAGACACTCATGTGAATATCCTTGTCTTACAAGTAGCTAATTGTGATGCAACCACTCGACGGGGAAGACTCACTTTGCAAGCTACCACTCCCAACAACACTAATCCATCAATTCCATATGCACCTGTTATGCCATCCACTTCACAAAGGTCAACTTCTCACTATGATATATTATCCTAGCTAGGTAAAACTCTTGCACAAATATCCATTCTTGAGCTTCTTACCACATCACCCATCCATAAAGAGATCTTGGAGAAGGCTCTTTTAGAGTCTCATGTTCTTGAAAATATTAATGCATCCCAATTTACTACTATGATTGGAAATCTTGCTATCCGAGAACACCTTGTCTTCATAGACAAAGACTTCCAAGGTCCTAATCCACACCATAATATGTCGCCCCACACTGAAGTCCTTATACAACAACATAAAATAAAAAGAGTCCTTATAGACAATGGATCTGGTTTGAACCTTTGTACATTGAAAATGATTCACTCCCTAGAACTTCTAGAGGATCTTCTAGATGTTAATAAAAGAATCACAATAAAAGCATATGATGAGAGGGAAAGAGAATCAAAAGGGGTTATCATTTTTCCTCTAAGGGTTGGGCCAGTCATCATAAATACCGAATGCCATGTCCTAGACTTGGATTTTCCATATAACATCTTGCTTGGTAGACCATGGATACATACGCTCAAAGTGGTACCCTCTACATATCATTATTGCTTAAAGTTTCCTCACCAAGGAAGAAAGGTCATGATCCCAAGAGATCCTACCCCTTTTGAATTTTGTAAAAGATTGGAAGGTACAACAGTAAATTTTTGTCCAATTAGTGAGTTTTCTAAGGTCATATCTAATCTCCTCACCATAAAAGAACCACCTTCCACAACAGTACTAGAATTAGCTAATGAGAATTAAAATTCCCACAAGGGAAATGAGAAGGTTGAAGATACTGAAGTTAACACCACAAGAAAGAAGATTACTTTTGCTGATTTAGGGATGGAAGAGTATAAGTTTGAAAATTCTTTATGTGTTGGACAACTACCACTCTCCCCTCATTCCTTTGGAAAACCTTCTCAATTATCACCTTCTACTCATAAGGAAACTATGCAAGTTAGCAAGACAACATTTCAGCATTGGGGTTCACTTAGTGATGAGCACATGGAAAACAATATTCTAGATTGGCTATATTTTGATGGAAAAGATGAACCTGTGGAGTTTCCTAAGGATAAATATGTTAAGGTACCTCCCATTGTTGAAAGCATGGGATATCATGGTACTAGCCTTGGACCAAAAGAAAATGGAATTAGAAAACCCCTAGAGGCTAATAGCTATCCTAAAGGATGTACTTTGGGTTCCCCAAACCTAAGGTGACCTTTGCTGACAACTATTTGGCTAAACCTGAATCTAAGACTGAAGAGGAGGAATTCTTGGAAGTACCCTTCCAATACATTTAAGATGACCTAGATAACTATGTCCATGCCATTACCATAAATGACCTTTCATCCATTGACCTACCTCTCACTAACCCTGATATGATAGACTGGGACCTTTAAGATACACCACCTGCTCTTGACATTTGTAAGACTGATGAAGTAGTGATGGAACTTTTTGGGCTCAAGAGTCTCTGAGATTACGAACATGAGATCCAATACAATGAGGAAGCCTACTTTGGTAGCCAAGTCAACTCTCTTAGTTGCAAAAAAGAAAAGGAAAATAAAAATGAAAATATCAAAGAAACATCCTCTAGTGAAAACCCTTCTAGGGCACTTTTGGATGAAGAAAAAGATAAAATGAAGGACACATCTTTTGGTGAAAACCTCTTAGAGGTGCCAGAAGAGGGAGAGCTTGACTTGCCATTTAGATCTTTGCCACCAGGAAAAGTCACCTATTTTGAATGAGGACACAATTCTAGTCAATTTGGGAATAGAGGATAATCCACAAATCACCTACATTGTTGCTACCTTAAGTCTTGAGGAACAAAAAGCCATAAATGAGTTCTTAAAAAGGGTAAAATCAATTTTTCATGGACCTAAAAAGATATGCCTAGTTTAGACATGGATTTGGTTGTGCATCATTTGGCAGTTAATCTCAAGATTAAACCAGTGAAACAAAAATTGAAAAAATGCACCCTAAGGTAGCACTTCTAGTCAAAGCAGAGTTGTAGAAAATGTTAGAGGAAAAGTTCATCCATCCTATTGATTATCCTGAGTGGGTCTCCAACATTGTTCTTGTAGGTAAAGCATTTGGGGGCATCCGTGTTTGTTCAAATTTTTGAGATTTAAATCTCGCATGTCCTAAGGATGATTTTCCACTCCCAAAGATAAACATCATAGTGGATTTGATTGCTAGATATGAGATGTTATCTTTGATGGACGAATTTTTTGGTTATAACCAAATTAGAATTGTAGAAGAGGATCAACATAAAATGGCATTTACTGTAATGTCCCCTTTTTAGCATTCATAGCATGATGTCATTGTTAACCTATTTCCCCACAATCATGTAGGCTAACCAAGACATTAAAAGGGCTTAGAGGCCATTTGGCCTAGATAGTTTCAGTTGCAGATCTTTCTGAGGGGTTTTGAGGCAAGTTTGGGCATACTTACTATTTATAGTAAGTCATCTTGGGCATGGGTGGACATCCAGTGGCAGTGGTATGTCAATGGTAATTGTTTAAAATCGGCAAGAAGAATTTTTTTATCATTGATAAGATTTTTTTTGCATTGATAAAGCTATTTTATAAAGTTAAATTTAAATATTTAACTTTATTAATACATAGACTATATTTTGTGAGAAATATTTAAATTAAAAGAGTCCCTTTTATTTTATAACACATTGGAGACATAAGTTACATAAAGGGAGTTATGTTTTATCCCACATTGAGAAAATGAAGGATGTAGCTCTTGTGAGAACACTATAAAAGAAATGGAAGAGCTTCTTTTAAGCATGGTTGGAAATATCAAAGAAATTGGAGAATTTTTTGGATGGAGGTTATGTCTCAATAGTTTGAAGGATGAAATCCCTTCAAGCTAAAAATCTTGATGCCATTGAAAGATATGGTCTTGAGATTCAATAGGGTAGCAATCCAAAAAAGAAAAAATGAAAAAGCAGTCCGAAAAAGCGGAATCAAAAAAGCAAGCGGAAAAAGCGAAACTAAAAAAGAAGGCAAAAAATCCAGAATCGAAAAAGCAAGTGAAAAAAGCGGGGCCGAAAAAGCAGTTCGAAAAAGTAAAGTAGAAGGGGCAGCATTGAAGGAAAATTATTATAGCCATCTACAACCAAGTTCCCTTGTTAGTATTTTTTTTTTAAGGGTATTATAAGTTTTAGCTGTAAGTGTGCATTATACCAGCATCGTCATTTTGGTAATCCATGTAAATGCCAAAGTCTTGGCCATATTTCATGAGCATTGTATTAGAAATTTGATTGCAATCAAAAAGATAATAGTTGTTGGTGTCATTTAAGCAATTCAATCTCATTATTTATCAGCTAGATAGTTTGCATACCAACTGTTTGGAAAAATGCTAGTTTTTTGTAGGTGTTCTTTTCTCATGCTTAGATCATAATATATGCATTGAAAATTGTCCAAATTAGGAGCACACTCATGTAAGGTCATTGTGTAGTTCATTGTAATCTTCTATCACTAGATTCTCATTGATGCAAATTGGAAAAAAGTCATTTGAAGCAAGCTGAAATACTATATCAATCATATGTCTCTTGCATGTGAATTGTTTGACAAAATTCTTTGAGCCTTCAATCAGCATTTTTGAGAGTAGATTTGAGAAGGGTTATTACAGTTGTATCAGAGCTTGCTGGCAAAGTGTTTGATGAAATGTCAAACAACTGAAGTATAAAGATTTTTGGTGTTTGAAGAAGTTATAACCTATTGGGGTCATTACATTTACCACCCCATGGGGAAGCTTTTGTTATCAAGGCATGCCTTTTGTCTTGAAAAATGCTAGCGCCACTTATCAACGCACGTTGACTACCATATTCCATGATCTTCTACATGTCATAATGGAGGACTATGTTGATGATATCCTAGGAAAATCCAAGAGAAGAGAATCCCACATTAATGTCCTTATTAGGCTACATTGTGTCAAGAAGAGTTATTGAGGTAGATCTTGTAAAAGTGAAAGCCATTATGGATATGCCTCCACCTACCACATTGAAACAACTCTACAATTTTTGACAAGTTGGAAAAATACAAAGTGCTCCTTAATCCTAAGAAGTGTGTATTTGGGGTAAAATCAAGCAAATTATTAGGCTACATTGTGTCAAGAAGAGGTATTGAGGTAGATCCAGCACAAGTGAAAGCCATTATGGATATGCCTCCACCTACCACATTGAAACAACTCCACAGTTTTCAAGGAAAGTTACAATCTATTAGGAGATTTGTGTCACAACTAGTAGATAAGGTCCACCCTCTTCAGCATTTTCTTCACAAGGGAAACAAGTTTCAATTGGATGGTCTATGCCAAAAAGTATTTGAACAAATTAAGACATATTTGGCTAATCCTCTAGTTTTAGTCCCTCTAGTTGCAGGACGACCATTGATCCTTTATATTTCAGCTACCTCATTTTCCCTAGGAGCACTTTTGACAATGGGAATGAGCAATTTATATATTACCTTAGTTGAACACTAGTTGGCTATGAGTTAAATTACATTGCCATTGAGAGAGCATGTTTGGTTGTAGTCTTTTGCACATAGAAGCTACGCCATTATATGCTTAATCATACTACATACCTCATTGTCAAAATAGATCCACTCAAATATTTGTTATCAAAAGTTTCCCTCACAGGTTGTGCAACAAAATGGGTCTTGATTTTGAGTGAGTTCGACATTGTTTATAAGGATTGTAAAGCCATTAAGGGACAAGTAATTGCAGATCAGCTTGCTGAAGCTCCCCTTCAAGATGACCATCCCATTGTAGCAAATTTTCTAGATGAAAACATCATGACAGTAGCCCCTAGTACACCATTGAAACTCTTTTTTGATGGATCCTTTACACAAAAGGGATCGGGGGTAAGAATTTTGTTTGTAACACCACAAGGGGATCTCATTCCTAAGTCATATAAAATCTCATTCCCTTGCACAAATAATATAGCTAAGTATGAAGGCTTAGTCATAGGATTGCATCAAGCTATTAGATGGAACATTAAAAGCCTTCTTGTTTTCGGGGACTTACAATTGGTTATCAAACAAGTCATAGATGAGTATCACACCAAGGATGAGAAATTTTTGCCCTACTGCTGGATAGTTGAAGATCTTAAGTAGCACTTTACAGAAATTGTTTTTCAGTAGATCCCAAGGGCTGATAATAAAGCAAAAAATGCCATGGCTACTATTTCCTCCATGATTTCCATACTAGAATATAGTCCTAAATGTGAGTTTCTCATTGAGAATCTTTTTACCCATGCTTATAAGAAAACTGATTCAGAGTTGGTGTGTGAGGTTATTGGTCCTTAGTCTCCATGGTACACCAATATTTTTTCCTATCTACGTCACAAATCCATCCCCATAGCCATCACCCCAAACCAAAGCAAAACTTTCATCCACCGAACTGCCCGATATACCATCCTAGGTGACACACTTTTTATGAAACACTTTGATGGAACCCTCCTCCAATGTCTCAATTCAGATGAAGCTAAAATGATGTTAGAAGAGTTTCACCAAGGGATTTGTGGTGCCCACTCTAGTGGCCTTAAATTAGTGAAAAAGATTCTTAGGAAAGGTTAATCTTGGCCCACAAATGCATATCATTTTGTGAAAATTTGTGTTACTTGTTAGCAACACAATGATTTGATACACACTCCCACCTAAGACCTTTAGCCCACCATCACTCCACAACCCTTTTCCCACTAGGGATTCAATCTTGTTGGTCAAGTATACCCAAATTCCTCAAATGGCCACAAGTACATTATTACCACCACTGAGTATTTCAAAAAGTGGGTCGAGGCCATTCTATTAACCTACATAACCAAAAAATAGATTTTGAAGTTCATCTTGAACTACATTAATTTTCATTTCGGTATACCTCAAGATATTATGATCGATAATGGAACCCGCTTTAAAAATTAAGAGGTTGCCACATTGTGTAGGAAATTTAGAATCACCCAACATTTTTCCACTAGATACTCCCCCCAAGGCAATGGCCAAGTTGAAGCTACCAACAAAACCATTTTTAAAATCCTAAAGAAAATTGTTGATGTAGTTGGCCATGATTGGCACATCCAAATTGCTCCCACCCTTTAGGCCTATCACACCTCCATCCGTACCCCCACAGGAGCTACCCCATTTTCCCTTGTTTATGGTTCCAAAGTTGTCTTGCCCATCAAAATTGAGCTCCCTTCCCTTAGCATCTCTCTCAAAAATCTGATATTCAAAGAAGAATACTGAGTTTCTCACTTACAAGAGCTGGTACTCCTGGATGAGAGATGACTCAATGCCCCAAACCACCTCTGTATGTATCAAAATTGCCTTCAACTTCAGTATCACAAGAAAGTCAAGCAATGAGAGTTTGAAGTTGGTGACTTAGTTTTGCAGCATAATATAAGGAATCTCTAGAATCATGAAGAGAAAGGAAAATTTGAGGCAAATTGGCTAGGTCCATTTATTATTATAGCCAAGTATGGTTTTGGGGCATATCAGATTGCTACTCCAGAGGGAGATCCACTCCCTAAACTTGTAAATATTTAGCATCTCAAGCAGTTCTATGCTTGAGCCTCTGTAGTCCTTGTACAGTGTTTATAGTCCCACAAAAATAAATAAAAAATAAAAAAATCAGAAAATATCCAAAAATAAATAAAAAAATCATAAAAGGTTCCTGAAAAAAGCCTAAACAGAAGAAAAAGTTCTTGAAAAAAAGTATGGTTTGATTCATTTTCTATAAGGCTTGTTCCATCTAACTTCATTCCACCCTTCCATTTCCATTTGTGCAAAGTTGTATCTAGCTTTTTCCTTGTCATGCATCCAATAAAAGACCTCTTGTCCACGAGGCTTTCCTTCACTTCCATCTTTTGAAAGACCTCTAGTTTGTGAGGCATTTTTTCGTCGACTGATTTTCAATCCCATTATGCTGAGATGTTTCACAATAGCGACCACACTTGGACTTACATAAAATCACCATTGGAGGTTTGATGATTTGAGAAGTTTGTTTACTTCACAGCCCTTGCCAAAATCACACGACTTTATGATCCTTGACATTCGATTTGACACATTAGTATAGGATGGATCCTTCCTATAGGCGACATTGAAACATTCACTTTTAAACCTAAGGTTCTTGGTAGCAACTATGGACTGAATGACTACTTGGTCATGAGGTTTCTTTTTGGTTGATTTTTTATTTTATATTTTAATGAAAGCCTTTTAGGGTGTGCCTTGATCTTCTATATTTTGGTCGTACCTGAATGGCTATCATTGACTACACATTTTTTGTGGTATGATCTATTTTTTGAGGCTTTATGTCATATGTGTTAGTTTTAGGTTATGTTAATGTGTTGCACAATGGGGGCAATGGTTAGCACACGTACCACAAAAGATCCCTAAAAGACTTTGGGTTTGCCCAGAGCTCTCCATTGCATATATGACATTTGATCCATCGTCACTATGCAAACTACACTTATCGTCATAAAGTCTCTATGGTTTTTGTGCATCTAGTCCACACAAAAGAGTCATGTCATTTATGCTTCTATAGCATAAAATGCATAAACTCATTTGCAAAATCAAAATAAGGTGTGCTCTCCATATGAACACAATGGAATCTCTTGATATCATGTAGTTAGGATGTATGTAGTATAGGTTTTCATTCGAGTCGTGCTTGAGACAAGGTCCTATTTATTTCTCCCCTCCTATGCTATGCTACTGGGTTTCTATGAGTGACATTTTTGATAGATATTCATTCATGAGTTCATTTCCATTAGGTTGCATTAACTTCTCATTATTACATTTATTCATTTTCCATTACATTAGTGTTCATTTGATTCATCTCATTTAGTGTTCATTAGGCATTTTTAGTTCATTTTATTAGATTGCATTAGTTCATTCCATTAGTTGCATGCATTCATTTTAGTCATCACATCTAGGGTCATATATATCATTATCACATCTCACATATATATAGTGCATCCATACATGTAAAATAAAGAAATGCATACATAATCGCCAGCAAAACCTGCATCATCCATATGTTAGGCATCATGTATATATGCATACATCATAGGAAACATCACATAGCATCACATCCTGCATCACAAATATTAGTATCCACATCATAAATATCATATGCATCACATAAATCCATACACATATAGAGTCATCGAATCATGTCATATATATAT
Organism: Cupressus sempervirens; assembly: GCA_028749045.1. NCBI lineage: Eukaryota > Viridiplantae > Streptophyta > Pinopsida > Cupressales > Cupressaceae > Cupressus > Cupressus sempervirens. Next base: position 1,033,840,772 of record CM053787.1, on the reverse strand, counting down.
ATCAGAAAAAAAGTGTCTATATAGTCCATATACAAATCATGTAGAATCATATAGTACAAATGCATCATCAAAAACTCATTGCATCTACACATATCTGTCAAAAAACTTATCACTATACAAAATCAAGCCGCTGGCTATGAGGGCCCAACCCCCCCTATATCCCCCCCTCGAGGAGGTCTCTGCAATCCTACAAACTGCTTTGATCTAACTCTGCCACCTGAGACCCATGGGCTGGCCCCCCTCTCAAAATTCAGTTGTCATTGATCGGAAAACATGCCCTCAATATAAAATGACCTATAATAGGTTACCTCTTGTATGGCCTGTGCATCTTCTTGGCTAGCTATAATGGCCTCCTACATCACTGAGATAGCTGCCCCAGGCTATAGCATCTGTCTAGTTATGTCCCTCTACCTACAGTATCCGTCCAGCTATGCCTGATAGGTGGCCCACTTGGCCCATAATGTAGCTACCTCCCCTCAGAGTCTCTCTAGCTCTACCTACTCCTCCACCCCCGTATGGATACCCATCCTTGCAAACTCCTTGACATCCACTCGTGCCTATAGGGCCGCTAAGGCCTCTTATGCATTGTCTCCCTTGGCCCTCTACACCTGCAACTCTGCCTGTATGGTCCCCATTGCTTGCTCTAAGCTATCTACTCATGCCTGTTGCACATGTGTTATCCCCTGTAGCTGCGCTACCTCTGCATAGAGGCTATCCCGCTTAGCCCTCACCATATTCGAGTCCCCTACTAGCCCCTATCTTTGTCCCCCTACTGGTACCTGTACCTATACTTGTGGCTATGGTGGTGCTTGTAGTGGTGCCTGTGGCAGTGCCTATACCTATGCTTGGGGCCCTATCTATGGTGGTCCCTGTATTGGTGTTGGCCCTCAACCCCTCCTCACAATGGCTTTGTGCTCACGAGGTCTCTACTGTACATCCTGTGCTAGAGGTGCCATCATAGCTGCCTGTCCCCCATCCCTTGCACCATCTCTATCACCTCGTGCCTTCTCTGCTGGTGGAGGTGCACCTATCACTTTGAGTCTAACTCCATGGTGGGCTGCCCACCACTATCCATCTGTCGATGTGACACCTGCATCTCCCCTATCCCGTCCATGGACCCATAGTACTACTAGCATCAATACGCATGATATACAAGCCATCTAAACGGTGGTCCCATGCCCCCACAGCTGACCATACTCTTGAGACACCACAGGATATAAGAATCTATATGGCACTGCATCCTGTATCTTGCTAAATTGCCATCACACTCGAGAGGGCATGTATCACATGATCATGTGCATGGATCAACCAATGATTCAACAGTCAGTCTATGTGTATGGGACGTACATATAATCCTCTATGTCATCCTCACCACCTACTTCCAGTGTCTGTCCCCACCACTCTACCCCATCATATGGAGTCCATTCGAACATGATAATCTCGTCTATGCACTAGGACTAGAACCCCATAGACTTTGTTGATGTATACTAGATGGGAGGCCTGTATCTGGAGGCGAATGGCTCCCCAACCTACCTAGTCTCCTGCTGAGTGATGGGTCATGTGATCCCAATGTGCTCCCATGACCAAACCATAAGTAGCATTAGTCTTGGTCCTACAGTGTGTTGGGTCCGATATGCACACATGTGAAAATTGTGATATAACTTGTCCAGGATTGTCTGTCCCTAGCAATAGACCTCTCCCTCCTCTTCTAGTAGGGTGCTTAGCACTAGCGCCCAACCGATCAGCCACCTGTGTCCTACATGATTTGGTAGCATCCACCATATCAGTGAGGCTAGGTACACTACCAGCCTCGAAAGCCTCTGCTCTAGAGCTCCTGTCCATAATAACCACAATCGTTGGATGGGTAACCATTGTCGTCATTTGCTGAAGCACTCCCTCAGGAATGGATCAGAAATCTCTAGTACATACTCTAGGTATGCACCTCTGATCGTCACTCACAAAATCTACCATACATCCAAGAGTGTGACTGTAGCCTCCCCTGTTGGTAGATGGAAGCTCCCTATCAGTGTGTGCCATCGCTCTATGAGCGTCTATAGCTATGCTGAGTGGGCCCTTTGGTTTGGCCACTTGTGAACATGCTCTAAGCTGCACAATCACATGTGTCCCCAATCTGCATCTGTGAGTCTCTTCTGGATCACCATGGTCACAGGGTAGTGCTCCATCAACCTAAACACCACTGTGTCCTCTTGCAGCATAGACATGTAGAGAGTCAGTGTTTCTAGCCTATGACATCCTTAAAATGGGGCATCTTCCCTTGCCTCCTACTAATTTTTCCTAATTGGCAGAGTCGCTAATCGGTGTAGACATCGATATGCGTAGACGCTGACCAACAAAAATGCCAATCTATGCAGATGTTGATCAATGCAGATGATAAACTTTTTGTCATCTATGGAGACGATGAACTATGCTTTGTCGTCTCCATTGGCCCTAACCTAATTTTGAATCCATGAAGATGACAAGATGAAACCTATCATATCCATGTCATCTTTTCACCCTTTTGGAACCTTTGTAGATGACAGGATGGATCTTGTCATCTCTGTGAATGCCGACATCGTCACTTTGTCATTTGCGCAAACGATAGGGTGGAGATTGTTGTCTCCACTTGGACCTCATTTTTGGTTCATTTATGGCATATTAAATGTGCCTAACCTAGCCTAACCTACCAAAAGATGAAGAGGATCAGATGACTTACCAGTGGGCCCATCTCGGTTGCTCACTGGTACTCCTGAATGCCCTCACCAAGCTACAATCGATCAATGGGGTCCATGTTTGCTTTGGATACTTTGCTTGTAGTGTGACAACAACCTTCTTTAGGCCCCTTGGAGGCTTATATAGGCCCCCCCCATGGACCCCATTTGAGCCCATGTCTTCCACGAGCTGTGTCCATCCCCTGTTTACCTACAAGTCAAGTAAATGTTGTCATTTCTTTCTATTTTTCTCCTCTCTCTTCTTTTCTTAAGACCTTTTTGCAAAAATTGCCGCAATTTTCATGAGGGGGCACCCTCCTCCTTTATCGTTGCCATAGGACTCCCACCTCCTCTAGAGAAACAGACAAAATGTAGACACTTAAAATCATCCCCAAAGACTATATTAATTTATTAATATTGCTCATGGCATTGTAATTAATTATATTGCTCACATTCTTCTACTTATTTAATTAAATTATTTTAATTAAATGAGTTCATTCTCCTAAGTATTTAAATTTAACTTAAATACCCCTATCCTTAATGTGTTAAATTAATTTAACACATGATTTTCTATTATCCCCCATTTTAAATAAATTTTGTTTATTTAATCCTCACATCCTATTAATTCCTCTAAACCCATGATTAAATTAAATGTCATTTAATTTAATGTTAAGCCTAACCTAGATCCTAGCCTATGACCATCGTTTTCATCCTCTTAAGCCTACTTCTTCTCTAATCTCACTTAATCATTCTTAATCTCCTTCTTAATCCTCCTCATTAGCCTAAGAGTGTGCTCACATGTGTGAGATGGCATGCCTACACACTCCCCTTTGCACTCTTGTCTCCCACTCTTCTTCTCAAGTTTGCTCACACATGTGTGAGTAAAATTTGAATTTTTGACCACTTGCATGGGTTTCATGCCACCTTATGTGGCATCTACATGGATGCCACCTCACCAAGCCCTCCCTCAAGCCTATAATTATAGAGGCCTTGTCTCAAGCATTTGCATCCCTCATTATTGCATTGTTATCATGTTGGTTTGAGATTTGAGTTTGAGTTTGCATGCTAGTTTGAGTTTTCATAGTAGCTTTTATGGTAGTTTTTATGGTGATTTTTAGATCATCTAGTTTACTTGTGCTTTCTCATTTCCATTGCATTTACATATTAGTGTAGCTTGCATACTTGGTTACCTTTCTTTATTTCATTTCATATCATCATCATTGAATACCTTCAAGTATGGCTTTCTCCATAGCCATTTCTTAAGGTGTTCTTCATTCCATGTAGCTTAGGTGCATATTTCATCATTATTCTCATATTTTCACATCCACTCAAGAGATTCAATACTTTGTTGTGTTTGGAAGAGCACACCAAACATACCCCCCATCTTAACACACCAACAAGGCCTCTCATGGGTGCCCTTGTTGAGTTGTAGAGGTGGCTAGAGGATTTGGTTTGATGGCTACTTAGAGTTGCAAAACTCAAGCAAGCATTAGTTAGCTAATGTCCTTTCATTTTGATGAGTCTTTGATGCATTTTTGATGTTTTTAACTAATTTTTTTTGTTGATTTGTGCTCCCAACAGGTCACATTTTCTAGCACACACAAGGACTACAAAGATAAAGGTAAGGAATATTGTTACATTGCTAAGGATTCTAATCGTGATGATTATGAAGAAGTAGTAGTATATATAGTTGTTAAATATGATTCTGATAATGAGGAAAATGAAAAGATAACACTTATCTCTCATGTTAGCAAAAATGATACATGGATCATAGACAATGGTTGTTCACATCACATGACTAGTGAGAAAACTAATTTTGAACATTTAGAACACTATGATGGTGGAAGTGTTAGATTTGGAAATAATGAACCATGTTATATAAAAGGAAAAGGAATCATAAGATTAATTGAAGGAATCAAATGTGAAAAAGCCTACTAAGTTGAAGGATTAAGACATAATCTACTCAGTGTAGCACAATTGAGTAATATTAGAAATAAGGTAGAATTCATGAATGATAAAGCTAAACTATTGGATGGAAAAGGAAACATAGTTGGAACTAGCAATCAGACAAAAGGAAATTTGTTTTACCCAGATCACACTAAAAGTGCATGTTTGTTATCTTAAATAGAGGAAAGTTGGCTATGGCATAAAATGATGTTTCATGTTAACTTTGATAGGGTAGTTACCATAAGCAAGAACAAAAGAGTTAGTGGCATATCTTATCTAAAGAAACCTAAGATCGACATGTGAAAACACTGTCAAATTGGAAAGATGAGTTAAAGTAGTTTCAAAAGTAAATCCTACAATTATGAAGAAGTCTTAGAACTAGTTCATATAGATCTTTGTGGGTCAATAGGTGTTGAAAGATACCATGGAGACATGTATTTCATTCTATTTATTGATGATTATTATAGAATAATGACTAATATTTTTGAAAGATAAATCTAATTTTTTTCAAAAGTTCAAATGGTATTTGGCTAGAGTTGCAAAATAAATGGGGAAGAATATGAAATGCTTGAGATCAGATAGAGAAGGTGAATTCATCTCAAAAGAATTCAATGAGTTCTGCAATGTAAGAGGAATTAAAAGATAGGTATTAAAACCTAGAACTCTAGAGAAAAATGGTATAGTAGAAAGAAGGAACAAGCCCATCATGGAATGTTTAAGGACACTAATAACTAAGAAGAATGTTGCAATAAAATACTAGAGAGAAGCAATCAACACAAAAGTTCATATACTTAACTGAGTTCAACTGAAGAAAGATACAAATAAAACACCTTATAAATTATGGTATGGGTATAAGCCTAATTTTTGTTATCTTAGAGTATTTGGAAGAAAATTCTATATCTTGAAATATGTAAGGAAAGGATAAATAAATGTAAAAAGTGATGAAGGTGTATTCTTAGGTTACTCCAATAAAATTAAGGCATACAAATGTTTGAATCTTGCTACTCACAAAGTCATAAAAAGTGCACATGTGAAGATTGATGAGTTTTCAAAAAGAAGTGAAGAATAGAGAAGCAAGGAGCTTGAAGATTCCAAAAAAAAAATTTACTATGAGGAGGAACCTGAGACTTTATCTCAAAAAGTTGAAGTCAATCAATAGTTGGTAGTTCAACCCAAGTCATAGACAAAGGCACTTGAGTTGTAGTTATAAACTGTTCAACCCAAGTTGCAGCCAAATGCATTGCAACCCAAGTCACAAGCAGTGCAACTTGAGTCATAGTTAGAGGAACCCATGCTACAACCAAATAAGTTAGAAGAGCCCGAGGAGAAGACAAAATATCATGGAGAACCAAGTTCAAAATCAAGAAAGAAAGATCCAAGACTTACAAAATATGTCATAAGACATCATGTACCTAATCAAATAATTGGAGGAGAGAAAAAAGAAATACTAACAAGGAACAAATTAAAAGTAAATATTTTCTTAATGAATTTGAACTTAGATCTATAAAGATGCATTGGAAAATGAAGGGTGGATAGAAGCAATGAATGAATAAATTGAGAACATAGAAAAGGATAAAACTTGGTCTCTTGTACCTAGACCTAAGGATAAGAATGTGATTGGTATAAAATGGATATTGATAAATAAGTTGAATGAGAAAGGTGAAGTAATAAGGAACAAGGCAAGGCTTGTATGTAAAGGTTATTGTCAAGAAGAAGGTATTGACTATGGGGAAACATTTTTTCCTATTGCAAGACTTGAAGAAGTCAGAATACTTCTAATATATGCAACACAAAAGGCATTAAAAGTATATCATAAGTATGTAAAATCAACTTTCTTGAATGAAGTCCTCGAAGAACAAGTCTACATTGAATAGCCTGCAGGTTTCATTGATCCAAGAAAAAGAGACATTGTATGTAAACTTCACAAAGCTTTATATGGATTAAAGAAAGCTCTTAGAGCATGGTATGAAATACTACATGGATATCTAGTAAGAATTGGGTTTGAAAAGACAAATGATAATATTAATTTGTATATTAAGAAAGGACCATAGGACAAGATATTGCTTGAAGATATATTTGTAGATGATATCATATTTGGAGGACATGAGATGTTATGCAAGTTATTTTCTGAAGAAATGAAGAAAGAAATTGAAATGTCCATGTTTGGAGATATTAAAATTCTTTGTGGGTCTACAAGTTCATTAGATAAAGGATGACATATACATCACTTAATCAAAGTGCATTAGGGAAACATTGAAAGTATTTCGAAGGGAAGATTTCAAGCTAGTTGAAACACCTATGTCTATTGGATTTAAACTCTCGAAGAATGATGATTCAAAGGAGGTAAATCAAACTACTTATAGATCAATAATTAGGAAACTTCATTATATGGTACACACCAGACCTATTATTGCATTGGTCATTGGCATAATTGCAAGGTTCTCTACTAAACCAAAAAAAAATCACATGAGGGTAGTAAAAAGAATTCCGAGGTATCTAAAATGAACTAAAGAATATGGTTTATGATATAAGAAAGGAGGAAATCTTGAGTTAAGAGCTTTTACTGATGTAGATTGGGCAGGAAGCATTAATGAATGAAAAACACTAGTGGAGGAGAATTCTTTCTAGGAAAGAGGTTAGTATCTTGGACAAGCAAGACGCAAAATTGTATTTCTCAATCTACAGTAGAGGCAGAGTATGTTGTTGTAGCAATCAATTATTATAACTTAGTATGGATCAGGCAATTACTATCAGAAATGAAGGAAGAAATCAAGGAACTAGTCATTATCTATTGTGATAACACAAGTGTAATCAATATATCCAAAAAACCTGTGATGCACACAAAGACAAAACACATTGCAATCAAGTATCATTTCTTAAGAGAATTGGTTCAAGACAAAGAGGTGAGATTGGAATATGTGAACACCAAGGAGTAGATATATTTACTAAGGCTTTACCTAAGGATGCATTTATGTATCTAAGAGGTAAACTAGGGGTTATTCCCCTATCTAATTCTCATTAAAGAAAAATATAGTGAGACATCGACCATGTTCCATTGAAGATCTAAAAAGTTGATGCAGATTGTCATACTTTAGGTGTTAAATGCATAGCATATTGCATATGAATCAGTACAAAAGGTACATAGTACCTTCAAAGTTTGTATCCTTTGAAATTGGATGTCAAAGAGAGAGAGTTCAGTGTTAACAAGGAAGAGTGAGAAGAGTTTAATATCAAAGGGGGAAACAAGAGTTTTGTATCTCAGTAGGAAGATATTTAGATGATGGAATGTACAACTAAAAGGGAGAAAATGATAGTAGTCCACAATAGAGTGTTGACAAGGAATCAACAAAGACAAATCCAAGAAAAATCTCAAAGAGAGTTGGTATGGATGAGAATCATCTAATGTAACTAAAGATATTATCTAATTGCTCATATTTCTATTAATTTATGTTGACATGTTGTGTTACCATCAATGCTAAAGAGGGATTTCTTTGGAAATAATTTTTCAATTGTATGTTGTTATTGATGTTACAAAATGTTAGTATTAACTGATTAGTGAAGAGTTTCTAGTATTAACCTTGTATATCTTAATATTGACTGAACACTCTGGTAAAGAAGACTTTTCTAGTGTTAACCAACCAGTTGGTTAAAGAAGGGAATCCATTAACTTGTCTATTTAAGTGAATTGAGAAAAAAAATGGACTATTTTTCTCAACATGTTTCTAATATTCCATATCCAAAAAATCTCAAATTCATTCCACACTGAGAGAATCTACTTCCTCATTTTTACATTCATTAATATCTATTGTCATATCATTATGAGAAAATTCTTCTTCAAACTATCCAAAAATTTCTTCTCCATTCAAATTTAAAACATCATTGAGTTTTTGTATCACTTTGAAATGTTTTTCATCATCATCTTCTAATATCTAAAAAATAAGTTTTAAATCAAGGTCATCTAGGAGATTCCCAAATCAAATAATTTTTGTAGAAATTCCATGTAAGGAAGCTTCATGAGGTTTGTTGGTATCTCACAATAAATGATTGTCAAGGAAAATTATGAAATTTGTTTCTTTTCAATTACTCTTGTTGATATGGAAAGGGAAAATTATGATCCTAAGCAATTGATAAAGGGAAAGCATACCATGATTAGAAGAAAGGAGTTATTTCTTGATCAAAATCAAGTGTTCAGTATTCACTTTTGGGGACCTAGGGCCAATCGATTTCACTGTGCATCAGTTTAAGTATGGTAGGCTCCTCTACAGACAACTTGAATCTCATTATGCTCACAAAGAGCATATGTCCTCAATAAGAGCCACTGATGAACCCTAATTTTCGGAGACTCCATTTGTGCATCCTCTTTTCACTTTATTTTTCTTTACTTATATTTCTCATAAAGACCTTGTAGATAATGGTGTTGAAGAACAAGTAATCCATCTTTGGGAGAGAGTCAAATATCATAGAACTTTTAGATTATAAGGATTTTCTATAGCAAATAAAGGATTTAAGAAGGAGCATCTTATACCACCAATCTTGAAGTTAATAAAGTTTTTTTATCCATATTGAAACTGATATGTTCCTCTTGAATCAAGATTTTGGGTCACGATATGATGGTGTTTATGTCACAAGCAATGGAGATGCTTCAATGTGTATTGACAATTGACAAAACTTGATATGTTTGGATAGTAAAGTTTGTAGTGTCTATTTCATTGATTTGGTGCTCTCATGGAAAGGTTGAGATTCATGGCATTTTTTGAGCAGCACCAAGAGATTTTTGAATAGTCATTCCTCATAAAAAAACATAACTACTATTACAAAATTAAGAAGATTTTTGTAAAATATTGCATCATTTGGTGGTGCTTAATATGCATGTGAAATCGAATATTAAGTTTTCATGAAATTATCGAGTGTAAGGTTCATTGTTACAACTAGAGCTATCTTCATCATTATAAAGCTTACCTGACACTTCATGAATATCGAATAAAATGGGAAGATAGGACATTCATTTAATCAAATGTCGAAGATGTAGATGCCATAAGTAACATACAAATCATTTGATGGAATGTCCTCTCTCAAATTGTGATATTGTATAAGTCACAGTTTATTCAATTGCATCACCTTCTTCAAAGACAGAACTTAGGAATGCAATTGGAGGAGGCCTCTTTGAATGACCTGCAAATATCATCTCTTTGTTATGCCAATGAAACTCAATGGTTTCCACTTTTGCATAGAATAGAAATAAATGAAATGATTTGCAATAGTTTCTAATACAAAGTAATTTAAAAAGGGTTATAGGCCCAAAAAACAAAAAATCATGAATTTCTCTAACATCCTCCTATCTCTAGAGCAATGATGAAATCCACCATCAAAAACATTAGTCCAATATAGTGATATATCCATACTAGCCTTCATTGTTTATATAGGTTGCAAATAAAGTTATACACAATTTAGAGACTAAAATAAATTAACATTTGATGTATTGAGAGAGATTTTACTATGGAAGACACAATAAATAAAAAGATGAGACAAAGAATGATGTAGTTTAAAATTAAGAATTCTAAAAGGATCGATGAAAGATATGAAGCATTTAGAACAAGAAGTGATTATATGGAAGTCAAGATAGAAAAATGGTGTGATGGTGTTTATTAAAAATGAAAAAAAAATTACAACTATGGCATTCAAAATTTGACGAAAATTTAAAGGGTGTATCTTTTTTTTGGAAAAAAAGGGGTAAAAGTTTATTAAAATAGAAAGGATTACAACAAGGAGCTCTTTCATGAGCAACAAGACCATCAAATTATTGTAACAAATCAAGAGGAAGTTTCCCTCTATCCATAATATTCCATCTTGGAGCATGACCATAAGCCCATTTGGCCAAACAACCAATAGCTTTATTCCATTCATGAGGAATATAAGTAAACCTAATGAACTCAAGAAAGGTACAAAAGAGAAGAATTTGATTAACAAAAATTGCTAGCTACCAACTAACATCCTCAAGCTCCTACGAGGAAAGAAAGTTCACCACCACTTGGGAGTCAGACTCGGAGATGATCTTGTGCCATCCCTGTAAAAAACACTATTCCACATCATATAAAATGGCCAGAGCCTCCATGAGATTGTTACTATGGTCACCCTTATGCAGTAAGAAAAAGAATTTAACTTCACCAAAACTACAATGAGCCACTCCCCCAAGACCGATAGGGCCTGGATCCCCTTAGGAAGAACCATCAGTGTTAATTTTTAGAACTCCATAAGGAGGAGGAGTCAAATGCCCCTCCTTATTCACCTATCCTTTCCCTTATTGTTGAGATTGTTTGGGCACTCTTTGATACCATTGAGTTGCAACCCCATCCTGAAGATGAAAATTGAGGTGATTTCATATAGCAAGATCAACTAGATCCATACCCCCATCTAACACACACTTCACTTGAATAATTTCCTAAAGAAAATGTGAGATCTTCCACCAAAGATGCATAACACTGATCCAAACATCTTGGAAGATTCAATGATTCCTCTCCAACCAAATATACCAAAGAATGAATGATGGGTCAGCAATCCAAGTAGCCTGACAAGGAGACTTGGAGGGAGCACTGCCCCAAGTGGGCCCATAACTCAAGAAAAGAGGAAGCATGCCTACAAAAGCAACCCCAAGCACTCCACCAAATGTGTCATAACTGAGTAGAAAAGGAGTAATGGAAGAAAATAATCCTCTCCATTACCACACAAAACACAATAAGAGGGGCCCTGGAATTCACATTTACAAGGATTATCCCACATAAGACAATGGTTGTGAGCCACTAGCCACATGAAAAAATTACACTTGGACCTAGAAAATTTACTCCAAACTTGCTTCCACCTACAAACCTTAGCATCTCCAAATAATTGTCATCTCCTGATAACCAACAGAGACATGATACTCACCAAACAAAGTACCTTGCTAAGTCAAAACATTTGGTTCTAGTAGAGATGAATACTCCCTAGAGGCCAAAATCTGAGAAAGCTCCTAACAATCCACCAAAAGGCCAATTAGAAGAGTGCTTCCATCTATAACCAACTATAGGTCCCAATTAATAAGGAGTCTTGTAATGAGCCATTTTATCCCATCTAGCAGCATGAAAAGAATCATAAAGAGTCTAAAGATGAGGGTACATGGATAAAATAGATGGGAATCCATTCCAAGCATCAAACCAAAACAAAGCCTTAGGGCCTCCCTTACATATCTAGAAGAGACCTCTCTTGACTAACAGAGCACCAATCTTCAAAGTATCTCAGATCATAGAGCCGCAATCTTCAAGAGGAAGTACAAAAATAGAGCAAGGATCAACACCTCAAAAATATTTATGGGTGATAATATGAGCCCAAAGTTGATGTTGTCTAGAACACCATTACTAATAAAGCTTAGCAGCCAACACTTGACTACTCAAAAAAGATGATCGAAGACCAAGACTACCCTCCTTTTTAGGCTTGTAAATAGTCTCCTAGCTAATCAAACTCTACTTAGTACTATTCAAATTACCACTCCAAATGAATTGCTGAGAAAGAGCATCAAACTCTTTAAGAAAGTAAACAAGAGTAGCCTAAACCATGCTTCTATAAGAAGGAAGAGCTTGAATAATAGATTGAAGAAGAGTAACCTAAGTAGTAGTAGAAAGTCATCTATGAGTCCAATGATTTACCTTTTCCGAAAGCTTGATAATCATATTTTTCCAGAAGAGTCCCGACTACCTAGAAAAAACAACAGGGATGCCAAGATAAGTCAAAGAAAGCAACCCAATCTAAAACTGTAGGATATCAGCAATCCTTTACTGAATGGTACCAGGAGTGTTAAAAAAGTAAATGGAAGATTTTTTCTCATTAACCTTTTAGCTTGAATCTTCCAAATTAATATCCAGAGTATGTCGAAAGGCTTCAACTTCCTTTATCCTAGCAAGACCTTCAAGATCAGAATCATCAACAAATTGAAGGTGAGAAAGAGTAGGTAAACCATTACCCCATTTCCACCCTTGAATAGAATTCTAGGACACTTGACACTTAATAAATCTGCCCAATCCCTCAACCATGATGATGAAAAGATAGGGGGAGAGAGGATCACCCTAGTGGAGACCTCTAAAGGCATCAAATAGCTAAAATGGTTGACCATTAAGAAGAACTAAAAAAGAGGCAGAAGTAACACAACTCGTAGTCCAACTCACCTAGTTAGAGCTAAAGCCAAAAGTAAGAAGAATATTCCTCAAGAAACTACATTTAACTCTATCATAGGCCTTAGCCATATCCAGCTTAAAAAACATAGATCGCTCCCTTGAACTAGCCATAGGGTGAATAACCTTAGTAGCAATAACCACCCCATCCAAAATTTGTCTTGCAACAAAAAAACCACCTTGTTCCTCTAAGATAATAATGGGGAGCCACTTTTTAATTCTCTCAGAAATCAACTTAGTAATGACTTTGTAAACCACATTACATAACGCAGTTGGTCTAAAAAACTTTAGTTGATTAGCCACCTCTATTTTTGGAATAAGATTCAAGAAAGTAGAATTCAATGCCTAAAGCATCTGCTTGCTAGAATAGGATTCCTTAACCATCTCCAACAAATAATGATTAATTATGTCCTAGAATTCCTGAAAGAATTCAACTGGATAACCATCAGGACCAAGAGCCTTTCCCTTAGGCATGCCAAAGATGACCTCCTCTAGATCTTCCAAAGAGATCAATCGCATGAGATAATCATTGATTTCCTAGGTAGTAAGGGAAGGAATACAAGGAAAAATAACATTTTCTTCATTATTAGCAAGAGGAGAATCCTCAAAGAAGAGGGTAGAAAAATACCGAGTAGCCTCCTTGAACAAAGCTGGCAAGGAAGTTAGCTAGATAGCTTGAGAATTAACCAAAGAAGAGATATTTCTTTGGTTCTGGCAAGATTGCACAATTTTATGGAAGAAAGTAGTGTACTATCACCTTCCCAGAGCCAATAAACTCTAGCCTTTTTCCTCCAAAAAATTTCCTCTCGAAGTTCCCATTCTTCTAGAACTCTAGAAGCTAGGGATTCAGCCCTTCCAAGATCCTCTAAGAAACCTTGATCTCTAAAATTTCTAGTTATGACATCAAGATCTTCCTAAGCAAGCCTCGTCATAGAGTGAAGGTTCCCAAAACATTTTCTATTCCATATCCTAAGCTACCTTTTAACATATCGAAGTCTTTTAGAAAATGAAAACATAGTAGTACCATATGCAGGAGCGCCATCTCTCCACCAACATAATACAAGATCATTAAGAGAGGAGTCATGAAGCCACATCAACTAGAACTTAAAAGGTGGATGCTTTGAAATAAAAGCCCTAGTAGAAAAAAAATTGATTAGCCAATGATTAGAACCCCTCCAATCCAGAATGTCCAAAGAGAGATGAAGGGTGCCACTCACCTAGAAACAAGAAACAAGAAATCTCTCTAGACATTCTGGGATAGCATCAGCCCCGATCCTTCAATTATTCTAAGTATAGAGACCATTAGAAATATTAACATCATAGAGGTACAAAAGCATTATGTGCTAATGAAGAAGAGAAAAAGAAGGCCCCAATCTAGCCAAACCACCTTGCTTCTCCTCCAAACTTAAAATTGAATTGACATCTCCTTCTACCACCCAAGGATGAAAAGGGTGAGAATTTATAACATATTGAATATGCCTCCAAAGTTCCTCCTTTCCTACATGGGCACATACACATTAGTAATCATGATTACCTCTCTTAAGTCTAGAGTAGAAGCCACCATTGAGAGAGCTGAGTGAGAAGACACCCAACCGAGGGGAGAAATTTTTTGTGGATCCCAAAAGATAGCCAAACTACTAGCACTTCTCATATCCCCAACACATTATAATTACCCACGAGGCCAAATAGTAGAGGCATATCCAACCATAAAATCCATAGAGAGCTTAGTATCTTGGATACTGTTGAGCTATCATTTTGCATGATGCTTAACGAAATGAATCCTTTCAAACTCCTCTCTTGAAAAGCTGATCAAGGATCACCTCCAAGGTTCTAGGTGATATTGCGACCTACTAGAATCCACTCAATTGAAGATAAATGTATTTGTTCATAGGAAGACCTTTACTAGTTCCAAAAGATTCGGATAAGATGTAGAATCTATTTGCTATTTCAAAAGAATAAAACACACACACAAATATATATATATATATATATATGAATGCAATCTAACAATGTGACTATATGAATTCCTAAATTAACCAAGTGTTTGTAAAAGCAAATAATGAAGATACGGTGACAAGAATTTTAAGCAAATAACATGAAAATTAAATTCCTAACATACATAAGCTACAAAAATGATGCATCTACGAGTTAAGCTTTTGAAAATATCAGTGGGTAACCAATGAAAATAGGAGTAGTGCTTCCTTAATTCCACAGAGGCAATTATCGATGGAAATTTAGTAACCGTAAGATATTTCATTTTTCATCAAATCACAAGGCCAAAAAAAGTGCACTCATGCGAGACAAAAAGCTATGCAGGAACAAGAGGGATGATCTCTTCTTGAACTATGTACATCAGTGAAATTTGTAGACTTCTAGCAAACACCAAAATTAAAAGATTGCACAACCCAAAATAATGTAATAAAATTGTTGGCTCAATTAGACTTCATGAACATATATTCACAAAATTTAACACACTTAGGCAAGAATTACTATAGTCCAAGTGCGAGCACCAAAAGCATATATTATTATCAAAATAACAACAACCTTGAATACATATTACATTCCCAAATTTATAAGAAATATTCTCCTCAATTTGTGTTGAGAGTTAGAGATATCTTTATGCAAACATATGCTTCTAAACTAATAAAAAAAATCTATTTATGTACAAATTAACCCTCTAACTGGTGCTTAGTAGGACTCCATCCATATTTATATCATTAAATGGATGCATGAGCTTTTACAAGTTTTAAAACAAAGAAAGCATGAGAGAATAAGAAGAAGAAAGCCTTTAGATGATGTAGGAGTGTTTGGAAGTGTGAAAAATAGAAGCTCCATGTTCACTAGGTATCTTCAGAATGTGTTTCTGGTGCATGTAAAGCTCTAAATTTAGAACTAGTGGTTAACTATCAGTGCATCTCTGACTTATGCTCAAAA
Source organism: Cupressus sempervirens (assembly GCA_028749045.1). NCBI lineage: Eukaryota > Viridiplantae > Streptophyta > Pinopsida > Cupressales > Cupressaceae > Cupressus > Cupressus sempervirens. Next base: position 1,033,824,985 of record CM053787.1, on the reverse strand, counting down.
ATATTTTGACGCACCTCTGAAAATGTGCACCTACGCACCTACCACACTTGGGCACCTCAAAAATAGGTTCAAAAAATGCAAATAATCACCAAGTGTCAAAACTGAAATTCTAGCTTCTGGGTTTTGTTCCTCTTTTATACCAAGCTATATCTAGGTATTTGCCCTTGAATTTCTCAATAATCTCAATGACTTGAGCTACATCTAGAAAATCTAAGGATTCATATTTTTCCTTCACTTTTTCCCTACAATTGCCCACCTCGATGTGAGTCTCTACAAAATATCCTAATTTCACATCCAAGTCTAATAATGTTTCTTCTGTTTTGAATGCTTATCTAATATGATTATCATTAGAAGCTTCTTCAAAAGTCTTCTAAAATTTTTCAATTACTACCTCTATAGCTATCATTTTTTCCCTTGAATCATCTTCAAAAAAATCTAAACATGCATCACTATAAAATTTCTCTGCCTCCAAAATTTTCCCTTGGGTTTGATCCTTGAGCATATGAATCTTCACATGTAATGTTTCCATTACTTTATTGCCATACACAATCTTCTCTATCCAATCATCAATCTTATCTAACTCTTCTACCATATATACATCCATTAACATCTAATACCTTTGGCCCTTGATTGACTATAATGCTTGCAAGTCCTTGCTCCAAGTATGTACTTCATCTATCAAACCAAAATCTTGATTCAAAATGGCCACTAGCTTATCTGCATTATCCTGTATATGGTGTAGTAGCTTAAGATTTCCTTGTATAATCTATAAACCTTTCTCTTCAAAACTTTCTTGCCATTGCTGAAAAGCTTTCAAAAATGAGTCTAGTTGTACTATCCCCTTATCCCTTCTCTCCAATATTGCATTCAAAGTTTCCTCAAGATTTGCAAGATCTAAAGGACCAAAAACTTCATTCAAATATCCTTTTAGGATCTCATTCTATCTCTAAAGTGTTATCAATTATGGCCCATCCTTTTCTAAGTGCCTAAACACTTCTTTAATTCCTATTGTCACCATCCACTTAACAATTTCCAATGTAGGTTTCCAAGCATGACCTCCTTGATCTAATAATCTCTTGGAGGCAAATATTCAACATCTATATGCAGAGAAGGGATAACCACATGAGAAAATAAGTCCTAGTTATGATCACTCATAATGAGGGCTAATGCCCTTGCATCCTTTGGTGTTGACTAAGGATTCCCAAGAACTTCAATCAATTCCATCCTATACTCTTTCTTAGTAGTGAATTGTTGCCTTTTGTTTCTAATCACTTCTTTCCTTAACCATCTTGGATATGCTCTATCAAATATTTTCCTTTTGAAGATAAAGGAGTTTTCTTTGCTATGCTCTTCCCCTTATCACTCCTCTCTAGAGTCTTTTCCTTTTGCTAGAGATCCACACCAAGAGTCTCTATATCTATGGAGTCCATAGTTCTCACCTTTGTGTCTTGGGAAGTTTGTTGAGGGTACTCACATTGCCCTTCCTTTTACACTTCATTGGTAGATACTTTTTGTGACTCTTCCCCCTATTCTACTTGAACCTTTTCTTCTTCATTATTTGGAGGGAGAGGAGTGGCTAAACCTTTATCCACAGAGAATGTAACTTGAACTAGAGATGGTGGAGCTACTTTGGGTCCTTGTAGCTCAGGTGGTAACTAACTCCAATCCTCCTATTGAGGCTGATTAGTTGGAGTCTCCTTTATTTTTTATCGCACCAATTAAATGCCAACGAGCATAAAATCAAAATCTAACATCTTGAAGACATTAGTCCCCTCAACATCTTACTCATTAATCCATTGCTACAGTTCATCATTTGATGTAGTGGACTGAATAGACTACTCAAGAATGGATGGGGGTGTAATTGTAGAGCTTCTTCTTTGTTCAAAGTCTGTGGCTCTTGTGATTGTCCTTCGGTTCAAAGGAAGTTATCCTCTTCTTCCTCATCATCCTCTTCTTCTTCTCCTTCTGGGATAACTTGTGATACTAATGGGAAGGGAATAACTCTCCTAATGACCTTTTATCTCCTCTTGACTGGAGTCCTGATCTTTATTCTCTTAGGAGTAGATGGGGAGGCTTGTGCCTCTTGTTATGGTGGAGACACCTCTTGCACTTTTGATTCAGCTTCTCCTTGCCCTTGTTCAGTTGGTGGCACTTGAGGATTATCTTGGGTCTTTGTAGTTTCAATATTCTCTGACCCTTGCACATTTTTTGCCCCTAGCTATGGAGGTGCTTGAGTTAGTTCCTCTTCTAGCTCGACTCATTTGGAAGAATGCAACTTCTCTATCAAGTTGGTGCACTATTTTTGGCCTCACTGGGGACTAAGCTATAAATATAGGCACTGTTACCTTAGCTCCTTGAACTCTTGTTGGGTGAGCTTGAGCATGGAAGAATACTGCTTGAGGAATTGGATCCAAGTTGAATGATCTCTTGATCCAATCCTTTGTTATTTTGATGACATGCCTGGACCTGTGATTAATGTCTAAATTTTCTTTCTTATCAACCTCAACATTCATGATAGGTGAATCACTAATCTTGTCCTTATTGAACAATGGATCAAGGACATCTTCAGTATCTTGTTGCATAACCTTCAAAGGAATCTTTAGCTCCAAGGCACTACCTACCAGATAGAGAGTCATCCTACAATAATCCCTTATATAGATATTGTAGTCATCTACCGCATTCATTCGGTGATCCTCAATTGTATCTTCATGCTAAAATGTCTTGCTAGACAAATATTGCACCCTTCCAATGTTATAAAAATAGGGGTGAGGAGAGTTATATTCCTTGAAAGGATATTGATCCCATTCACACTCCAAAGATGGAATCTCTTGTCTTCGGACCACACTAAATGTTCCTATAGTAATAGGCCACACCCATGTTATTTTGTGTTGCTTCCTAACTCTGTCATAGGTCGACAAGAGTTGTCAAGCTATCTCGAAAAATATAAGCCTATCACTTGGATACCTAGGGAGCTTCTTGGGATTGATAGTGGAACCCGCTACCCTCAAATAGGTAAATGTTTGATACTAAATGTAGTAGAATCCAACTTCTAAAATCTTAGCTACTACCTCCTCTAACATTCTCTTCACATAATCCCCTTCAATGAGCTAGATTATTACAAATATAAATGCATTATTTACTATCCTATATTCCTTGTGCTCTAGAAGCTTTTTCTTCACCAACTAGGGATATACTATATAGGGCCATACGTTTGCATCTTGCATACTACCTTTTTTGTAGAGTCCTAGATAATCCATCACCCTTACAGATAACAAGTATACCAAATATGATGTCATATAGAAATTTTAGTTATTCTTAACCACCGCTAGATGCTCACCTAAGTTTTGACTAAGAATCAAAGCCCAATCAATTGGCATCTCTGCTATTTTGATAATCTCAATAAAATGCACCATCAATATATTTAGGTGTCCTGATGCTTGCAACCCCATGACTACTCAAGAGTATGATAGAATATCCAATATCTTCTTTCATATAACCTCTCATCACATCCACTTTTCCCACTTTACACCTTAGAGGAGTCTTCTAAATTAGGTACGAGGATTGGATGATTTTAGAAGCTTCCTCTACATGTTCCCTATACCATCTCTCTGCTTGTTGATAGATTAATCTGATGACTTGATATTCTATTGGAAGATGGAATACCTTCTCTATGTTCTTTGGTCAAAGATCTAGGATGATTTCTTTGGTTATACTCTTCACTACCCTTTCTTCATAAACATAGTTTTTTGCTAGTGTCGTGATCAATTATGAAGATTGCACTGATATTGGATGTGATGTTGCACTGACAAGTCCTAATCAAATCAAAGCCGATATCATCAGGGATCTTTTAGTGGGTTTGTTGCACAATGCCAAGAATGTGCTTAAGTCTATGTGAGCAAGTTTGATGTGCTAGATCTCTGAATAATCATCTTGGAAATGTGACTTCACTGGAACACCCTAAAACTTGAATAACATGGGTTTTGGAACCATCTTTGTACAAGGGAGGACAATGAAGAAATCATTAAATCTACATTAAAAAAATTCCAATATTCTGAAGTCGAAGAAGAATCAATAAAAACCAACCCTAATACTCGTGTTGCATAAAAATGTAAGAAAGGGGATAAACACTAAGAAACTAATGCCTATTCCTACATGTTCATGCAAACCTCAAATATGAAAGACAACATAAAATCAAAGAGCTTAAACCATTCAAAATAGCACTAATGCAAACCTCATAAAATGACTAAGTGGTTGATGATTTCATTGTTGTGGTATGTGGTTGCTCACAAATCCTACATCATAACAATGGGCTAGATAGTGCTTCATGAAAATGAGGAGAGGGCTCTCATTTTATTGGAAATGAGATGAAATGGATGGTTGAGATTCAATGCAAGATGAAGGGCTAGGATCTCTCAAGATCGGTAAGATGCCCATGAGGTGGAGACCAAGTGGACTCCATGTGGATTAGGGTTTTTGACCATTCAAAGGGAGGAAGATGCTCACACATGTGTGAGAAACCCTTGATGTGACATGTGAAAGAGGTGTGAGAAGCATGGTTTCTCACATGTGTGAGACACCTTGACTCTCATGTGAATGGGGGGAAAAACACGTAAGAGGTGTGGAAGGCATGAGGGGTGTGAAAAGTGTGAGTGTTCCTCACACATGTGTGAGCACACACTTAGCATTAAAAGGTTATCAGAAAGGCTATTAGTAAAAGTAAGTATGATTAAGGAAGAGGATAGGCTTAGAATAATGGGTTAGGTTAGAAAAGTGAGGTTAGGTGAGGATTAAAGTTAGGAGCCATGTGCTCAAATTGGATTAAATTTAATATTTAATTTCAAGTGAGATTAGAAGGGATTAATTAAGTAAACAAAGTACTTTACTTAATTAAATTGAATGGGTTAGGATGCAATTGGGATGAGGGGAAGGGCTAGGATTTAAATAAACCTTAGTTTTTTCAAATCAAGGAAAGCTAAATATAATTAAACAAATGCAAATTTATTTAATTAAAGGTAGGGTAATTAAATAAATAATAAATATCTATTTTGGTCATGAAAAGGAGATTTGGACAATTTCAGGTGTCTACATTTTTCCCCTCTTTGATATAGCATTAGTAATGTTATATCAAAGAAAAATAAAATATAGTGGCTAGGAGGATAAGACTAGTAGCATGATGCCCTAGTCATGGAAGGATGAGGAAGGATGACGAGGGTGGAATGGTATGCCCCCTCGAGAGGACATGTAGGTTAGGAGAACACAAATTTTCTCTTGAAATGGATGGGAGTATTGAAAGGAGGGGAAATGATAAGATTGATAAAGTTATGTTGCAATGGTGTGAACAACCTAAGTTTGATATTGTATTCAAAACTATGCACCAAGGTATGAGGAATCAAGATGACAATGTGTCAAGTACATGATAAAAAAGGGTCTAATACAACTATATGCCTTATGAAACCATGATATGGAAAACCATGATTATTGGGGTCAATAGGATGCAAAGACCATGATAAATGCAAAAAATATGAATGCATACAATTAACAAGCACAAATGCACAATAAAAAAAAAGCAAACCAACATTTGCCCCTAGTCAAGCTGAAAACCAATTAATGGATTGATTGATGATGATTGATTAAGGATGAAAAAGCTAACGATAAGCATAATGCACATCCAATGATTCATCCCATGATAACATTTGACTATGGTTAATGGATTATCAGCTGATGGGGTCAAATTGAGAAATTGATTAAGGATTGGTATACAAGATTGAAAGATTAGATTGATTGGATGAGTATTGATTACATTGTGAGATTTTTTTGATTTTATGGAGAGTTGGATGGATAGATGAAATTGAAATGCAAGTAGAAGAATGAACAAGGATGAGATTGGAAGAATGATGGTGATAGGGTGAAGAATGATTAGAGTAGAATTGATTTGATGTGAAAGGATTAGAAGAAGGGAAAATTAATTGAATTAGAGGATAAATGAATTTGATTGAAGTGAGTGGAAGAATTAGATTGAATGTGATATGAACAAATGTGGGATATAATGGATTGGGACCAATGACAAGGGAGAGTCAAGGCATGGTAAATGGAGGAAAAGCAATGTGAATCGGTGGATGAAAGGAATGGTGAAAGTATATGAGGGGCCAAATGATATGGTATCAGAAAATGTAGAGTCAAGGATCATGTTTCAAAGGAGTCCAAATGTCACATACCAAAGATAGGAAAATGGAAGAAAATATGGTGGGAAAGGATGCATGAAAAATGGAAAGATGGTATGAAGACATGTGCTCTTCCAAAGCATGTATGAACTTTTTGTTGTTGTGCCTCTATTATTGATCATGAGCATGGGTATGAAAGTGGAATGAAGAAGGGATATGGGAGGGAGGGTTTGGAAAATGGATAATGATATGGATAAAATGTGGGATATGAAGTGGATGAAATGGAAGGGGTAACCAAGATCAAGGACATATGAAAGAAGGATGGAAGTACATAGGATTATGGATGGAAAATGAATGAAATGATCATGACAAGAACTATGGGAGGCAAGATATGGATAGCATGTCAAGAGAAAAGATGTGAAAGTGGATGGAAATACGTAGGATAATGGATGGACAATGGAAAGTGCATATGGACGGACGTAGGGAAAGTGAAAGTCAAGATCAAAGATGGAAAAGGATGATGAATGGTAGATGGAAGTATGGAAGATATCTATGGAAGTGTGGTATGGTTGGAGCTTGTCCCCAATGTAGAGTGCAAGTGGTAAAGGAAAAGTTAATGGATGGATAAGTGGAAGTGGAAGACATTGGATAGAAAGGGAGGACTCAAGCATCTATATACATGGATGGTATCGCTTGATATTTATTTCTCTTTCTTTGTTATGTCCAAGGAATATTTTCTCATAGATGTTGGTAGGAGAGTGAATGGAGGAAAATGACTTATGAAAAGGTTTGGCTTAAGGGGGTGGAGTGGGTGGGAGGAAGACATGGTTGATGGATGCTAGGTTGGAAGGCTTGCAAATGAATGGATAAAGGAGGCGAAAATATCATCATTGGAACACACCTTGAAGGGTGATGGAAAGGAGGAAATTTTGGAGGATGTGTAGGAGAGAGTTTGAATTTTGGAATATAGGGACCCAAAATGGATGAAGGAGATGATGGATGTAGGATGGTGGATTTGGGTAAATAAGGACCCAAAATGGATTTGGAACATGGAAGCTCTAATGGTTTATGAATGAGGGAAGCCTTTGGATTAGCAAACTTGGATGTCATTTTGAATCTTTCTTTGAGATTCATTGCTTCATTAAGTAGCTTTGGGATCCACAAATTTTTTGCATTTTTTATTTTTAGCCTTTGTTGCCTTTTAGTTCTATTTTGGATCATATTTTTCTTTTCTTGGACATGTCCTTTAGAGGGGACATGTTGATCCTTGGATTTTTGTGGATTTTTGGCTTTATTCAATTTTTCTTTGGCATCCAATTTGCTTCCATTGGCCATGGTATGGGTGCATGAAGATGAATGGGGTGGAGAGCGTATGGATGGTGAACGTTGTAAGGAATTCAAAGATGTGTGCCTTTGTTGATCTTTATTAGGAGCATGAGGGGATGAAGCAGAAAACATGGATATGGTGGATGGAGGTACATAAGGACCCAAAATTGAAGGAATGGATGAAGAATTTGGTTGTGGAACATAAGGACCCAAAATGGAGGGAAGGAATGAAGGGTTTGGATGTTGAACAGAAGGACTCAAAATGGATGGAAAGGAGGAAGGAATGAGAATATGGATATAATGGCCCAAAATGGACTTGGAAGATGAATGATGGGAAGCTTTAGGTTTGGAAGGAGGAATTTTGGATTTGGAAGAAGTGGAAGGTGTGCCAACATCGTGAGACATTATTTGTTCAATGGGATACATATTATTTTCAACACAAGATGTGAGTCCATGTGTATGGGGTTCATGTGTGAATTGGAAAGGTGTGATAGGACCATGTGAAGGATTAGGATCACAAGGGGGATAGGGATAATTGGATCTTCAGATGGAGTGGGATCATGAAAGGCAAATGAAGGGGTTTTTTGATCTTGACTTAAAAGAGGATCATGTAGCGGAATGAGTGGATCATGAGATGGAAAAGGATCATGAGATGGAGTGATTTGATCTTGACATGGAGGAGTATTAGTGGATGGAGTGGAAGGAACCTCTTCATGAAGTGGAGGATCGAAAAATGCTAATTCTGGAGATGGAGTGGAATCGGTAAGGTGTACAATACATGGAATGTCTTGATCTTGATTAGGAAGGGAATCATGAGATGGAATAAGAGTGATAAATGGATCTTGAGGGATAAGGGAATGATGGGATGGAGAAATGCTTAGATCTAGAGGAGAAGAGGAATATATATTGACATGCTTTGGAGGAAGGTCTTGAGATGGAACTGGGGATATGACTTGGGGTGATTAGATCACTTTATTTTTAAATTTACACTTAGCCAAGGTTTCTAGTGAGAAAAACCTAGTATGAGGTGGTGATGATGTATTTGGAGGGTTAGGATTGTGTGAAGGTGTAACTATGGGTAGGGCATTGGGATGATGGTATCTAGCATGAAGGTTAAAGTAGGGGAATCACATGAAGGATTGGGGTTGGATGGGACATGAGGACTAGGGTCTTTGAAACTTGGAGGAAGAAGACACATGGTATGGAAGGTGGACTTTTTTTGTTGATTTGCTAGGCTCATAATCTAATTCTTTAGTTCCTCAATTTCTTTGTCCATGGCATTTTTGCTTGCGGTTGTGTGGGCTATGAAGGGAATCGTATGTGGTTGAAGGATAATGAGGTGGATTTCCCTTGTCAAAGGTAGAAGAATAATGAACATGAGATGGATTAAAATTGGATATGAAGTTATGAGGATGGATTTGATATTTAGGTTGAAAGGGAGGTAGAACTGCATATTGCCTTTGAAGATCATCAACCATTTGATTAAGCCAATTCTTATCCATGGATCGTAGCCGAAGAGTGATGAAAGATCTGATGATGGATGAAATATGAACTTGGGACTAGAAGCAATTTTGGACATTGTGTTGACTTGATTTGAATTGGATTTGATTTGATATTGATTTTATTGAATTTGATTTGATTTTATATTGATATTGATTGGATGAGGGTTTGATTTGATTTGATAAAAACCCTATGATATTGCAAACAAGTGAATGTTGGATTTGAATTAAAGTCTGATGTTCATGACAATGCTCCTATGTGCAAAGTAGAATATTTGATGAAAAGTTGAATTAGAAGGAGACTTGGATGAATGAAATTAGAATAATTGATTATGGATGAAGATGTAAATGGATTAAATTAAGAATTGATTAGAAACGACTGAATTTGACATGGAATTGGATTAGAAGGATGATGATTTGAAGGACTGAATTAAGGATGAATTATGAATCATGAGTAGGATGAAGATTGGGAATTAGATGGAATGATTAGGAAGATGGGGAAATGATTTGGACAAATAGAGATGATTAGGACTTCAAGGAATGGTTTGAATGATGAAGACAAGAGATGTATGAGGGTGATGAATTTGATGGAAAGAATAAGTGATGTGGAATTGATGTGGACAGCTTGACTAAGAGGATTTAAACCAAGACTTGTTTTTGTTGTTTTTGTGATTTTTTGATTTTTTTGGATTTTTGAATTTTTACAATATTTTTGGATTTTTATGTTTTATGATGTTTTTGGGTTTCTCAAATGTGAGATGCAAAATCAAACACGGAAATATATACAAGATAAGTGTAGCCAATGTGTCCTCTTCAACTGGGGAGGGTTTCAAACAATCAAGAACATCAAACGCACCAACAATCCTATAAGGTTTCAACTAGGATGTACAAGGATCAACTAGAGGGCATCCTTGATATATGAAAGGTACGTGAGGCCCAAATCTATAGATGAAAGAAAATAATACCACATAGCCAGGGGGAGACAGTAACCCAAATCTTCTTTTTCACTTCCCAAAGGTATAAAGTTCTTTGGGGCTTAGCCAAGAGTGACAAGATTTTACTTCCAAGAGAGGTGTCTTTCGATTCATCTCCCAATTCTTATACTCCACCAGAATACTAGAGTTGAGGGTGTCCCAAGGGGTGATGAAATCCCCAAGCAGCCTCCCAAAAAAAGAAAAATAGGACCACTTAATTCTTGTGCACCCAAAATCACCCGAAGGCATGAGGGGAGAGAATATGTAAGTGGCCTCGGGGTTTAAAAAGACACATTCTTTCCCAATGAAGCTTTAGATTTTTTAATCGACTTTGAAGACACACATGTTTATAGCATACAATGTTATTTCCAACTTGACAACACTGTCAACATAAAAATTGAGAGTTTGCCAACATAAGTAAATCTAGCATCATCCACATAAGAAAACTTGATAAGGAAAGAATCAATTCCATTATGCATTCAAGATTGAGTGATTGTTCGTTTTAAGCACCAAATTGAAATGTGCATTGCAATATTTGTTGATCCTTAGACATGCAAGATTATGTTATCATTCATTCCAAAGAAAAAGTGTTGTTCAATTAACTGTGCATTCAAGATTGAGTTTGATTATTTTAGAATTTAACCATGCATTCAAAGACGAGTGTTTAAGTATACAAGTTCATTCCCAAAAAAAACTTAAAGCAAAACCTACAAGCAATATGGTTAGTAATTTTTAGAATTCTCCAACCTTCAATGCATGAGTGAGAACATATCCCTGCAAAACCAAAAGTTAGGGCATCGAAAATCTATGACAAACATGAAACAACCTTGCAATGAAAGTGTTAACAAAAAGTTTGGTCTTTGACAGAAAAAATAGAGATCTAAACAGCATCAAAATCTCATGAAACTAGCACCACCATGATGGCTTCAGAATCAACATTCTAGCGATATTTTATTTTTCAAAAATGGAGTCTGTATGCTCAAGTTATGAGCAAAAAATGGAAGGTTGCTCCTTATGGTCGAGAAGGGCATGTGGAATGCTGATGCAATGATGATGTCAGTGACCTACAAGATTAAATTTTATGGTTAGATGCATGTCGGTGATTTTTTTATTTTTTATTTTTTTTTCATTTTTAACAAAAAAGAAATCTAGATGGTTTAGAAAACAAAATATATTTTATTTTTAAAATGAAAATGAAAACCTAATTAATCGTGATAAATTTAATCTAAATATCAAAAACTTTAAAAGAAAAAAACAAAGAAAGCGGTGGGGGAGGAGTTGCAGGGTTTTGGTGTGGGAGGAGGTGGAGGGCGGAGCGGCAAAAGGTTTCAGGCTGAGTGGAGCGGGGATTTAGTGGACACAGGGCCAAGCGGAGGCAGGAGGGTGGTGTAGTGGAGGCAAGGGTTATGAGCGACGAGTGGAGATGCGTCAGGGGGTGGTGAAAGGCGAGCAAGGTGGCACGAGGATGTGGTAGAGCTCACAAGTGGAGCATTGCAGGGAGTGGGTTGAGCAGCGAGCAGTGGCAGCAATGGGGGAGTTAGGGTTTTATGGCGTCAACGGTGGCAGGACTCAGGAGAGGAGAAGCAAGGCAAAGGGAAGTGTTGGCAGCAGTTGAGCGGCACATAGGGAGAAGCCGAGCGGCCGAGGTGATTGAGCGAAGCGGAGAAGGTTGCAGCAAGTTTTGATAGGTGGCGCCGGGAGAGAGTGGTTGTAGGGGACCGCAGAGGGAGTAGCGGAGGCGGGGGCCGCCGATGGTGGCACCTATAGGTGTTGAACCTGCATAAACTCCAAAAAAATGATTTTTTTTTAAAATTATTTTTATTCAATTTTTTTAAAATTATTTTTATTTTAAATTTTCCTCCTACTTAGACTAGCATGATAATTTTTATTTTTATTTTGAAATTTACTTTTTAAAACTTTCCTCCCTATTTAAACTAAATGATAAAAAAAAAAGCATAAATGAAATAAAACAAACCCCCCATTTTTAACTTAGTTATCTATCAACAAGCATAGACTTTTTTATTTTTATTTTTTATAGTTTTATATTTTCCTATTAACGAAGACGTATATCTAATGTATATACACTCCTACAACTTAGAAATAGAAAAATGAGAAGTATAGAGTGTTATATGTTAAAAGACTTCTCTCGTGTGCTTCAGGTACGATGATGGGCTTTATGGCTTGATTAGAGGCTCCTCTTGAAACTTGATCTTAAAATGCAAGCCCTCAACCTACAAGCTTGAAAACTCACAAATAAATTCAACAAACACGTTAGATGGTTAGTTTGAACCTATGAAGTGGATCTCACTATGCGTGCCAAAATGTGTTGCATAAAAATGTAAGAAAGGGAATAAACACTAAAAAACTAATGCCTATTCCTACATGTTCATGCAAACCTCAAATATAAAAGACAACATGAAATAAAAGAGCTAAAACCATTCGAAATAGCACTAATTCAAACCTCATAAAATCACCAAGTGGTTGATGATTTCATAATTGTGGGATGTGGTTGCTCACAAATCTTGCAACATAACAATGGGCTAGATAGTGCTTCATGAAAATGAGGAGAGGGCTCTCCTTTTATAGGAAATGAGATGAAACGAATGGTTGAGATTCAATGCAAGATGAAGGGCTAGGATCTCTCAAGATCAATGAGGTGTCCATGAGGTGGAGGCCAAGTGGAATCCATGTGAATTAGGGTTTTTGACTATTCAAAGGGGGAAAGATGTTCACACGTGTGAGCAACCTTTGATGTGACATGTGTAAGAGGTGTGAGAAGCATGGTTTCTCACACATGTGTGAGACACCTTGACTCTCATGTGAAGGGGGGAAAAACATATAAGAGGTGTGGAAGGTATGAGGGGTGTGGAAAGTGTGAGTGTTTCTCACACGTGTGAGGATTTCTCACTCGTGTGAGCACACACTTAGGATTAAAAGGTGGTTAGCAAGGTGATTAGGAAAAGTAAGTGTGATTAAGGAAGTGGGTAGGCTTAGAATGATGGGTTAGGTTAGGAAAGTGAGGTTAGGTGAGGGTTACAGTTAGGAGCCATGTGCTCAAATAGGATTACATTTAATATTTAATTTCAAGTGGGATTAGAAGGGGTTAATTAAGTAAACAAAGTACTTTACTTAATTAAAGTGAATGGGTTAGGATGCAAGTGGAATGAGGGGAAGGGCTAGGATTTAAATAAACCTTAGTTTATTTAAATCAAGGAAAGGTGAATATAATTAAACAAATGCAAATTTATTTAATTAAAGGTAGGATAATTATAAATTATAAATATCTATTTAATTGGTCATGAAAAGGCGATTTGGACAATTTTAGGTGTCTACAATACTAACACGGACAGAACCCAAAAACCCTAAGTGTTTAAAACATCAAAAAATCCAATTTGTAACCCTTATATGCAAAAAAAGGCGCACCTAGTGCACCTTAGAGGTGCGCTAGGTGCACCTATCCTTGAAGAATCAAAGTGCACACTCAATGCACCTTTAAAGTATGCCTAGTGTGCACCTTGATTAAGGTTGAGTTATACAAGGGTAGAAGGTGCATAGTAGCGCACCTAGATAGGTGCGCTCCTATGCACCTAAACTTAGATTTAAGTTCTTTTAATGTTTTAAAGTTTTTAAAGACTCATTGCATAGAAAAAGGTGTGCAACTATGCAACTTTTAGGTGTTTTAACATTGTTTTTCTTGTGTAGGTAAAGGTGTTTTAGGCACAACAACACACTGAATAGAGTTGTGTTTATGCTGGTGTTAAAGTGCGAAGAAGCAAATGAAGTAGGGTGAGGGGTAAGGGTCCCCAGGTTTTATAGATCTGGGTCCCTACACACCCCTTGGTGCTGCACATCACTAAGGGGTGATGCCTTTCTCTATGTTTGGTGCACTAGCACACCTAATGAGGTGCATTGGTGCTCCATTTTACTTTGCAAAAATGACTTATCCACCAGAATGATGACTTTTGTGATCTAGGTTTCTGAAGCGAGGACCAGATCTAACAAGACACTAGGCAAAACCCTAGAAAAGACTTAGACCTTAGACTAGGGTTCTAGAAAGCTAAAAAATAAAGTAGGGGGTCCCCATTTCTAGGAAAAATGGGGCGTGCATTATGAAACCATAATAGATACGAAAAACATTAGAAGAATGATCAACCACCAAATTTTGTATAGCCTTTTGTCTAGGAATGCTATTCAACCCCCTAACATTCCATGAGAAAACAATCATCATTGAGTAGAATGGGGAAAATGAGCATACAATGGTTTCATTGACCTAGACTCTATCAATATATCTCATGTGAGTTTAATCTTCTCTTGGTCTATTTTGTGCCCACTCCTTAGAGGAGTAAAGGAAACCCACTTAAAGGGTCTATGCATCAACCTCAAGGGGAGAGGAGACCCCTTACCCTTACCAGATGCTAGCACATCCTTAACTAAGTCTATCAAAAAAAATTCATTATCTTGTGGCACCACAGGTGTCACCAGAGCATTTGACTCAGCAGCTATAGGGACCACACAGTTATGATGTACCACAACTTGGGATGCCCCACAAGCACCATGAGGTGAAAGTCTCTCATCTAGGCAAGCTAAGTTTGAAGAGATACTAGGAAGAATGCCTTCCTCTAAAACCATACTATCCAACATCTCAAAGTGATTAAAACCCAGATCAGGTTGTCAATCTTTCAAAGGCCTCTTCTAACCATGCCTCTTAGCTCATGAGTGAGCAGGGGTAAATCCATCCTTATCCTGCATTTGAGCCTTTCCCTTTCCTGTAGTATCTAGTTGATTCTTCCCCTTAGTTGTATTATCCATCTGACCTTGTCCTTTCCATATAGCGTATGCCAAACCACCACCTTTACTAGCCGTAGTACAATCCACTCCTTTGGAAGTCAAGCTATGAGGACATTGATGTTATAAATGACTATACTCATGACATATCTAACACCAAAAAGGGAAGGATTCATAATCTAACTATTGCACTCGTGAAGAAGCCCCAAGACAAATTTCCAAAGAATCTGGTAATGGTTCATTCAAATCAATTTCAACACAAATTCTAGCAAGGGAAATAACTTTTTTATCAAGAGATTTATGTGCAATCATAGTTGGCTTTCCTAGCAAAGCAGCAATTTGATAGAGGATGTTTTCTCACCAAAATTCCAGGGGAAGGAGAGGCAAGTAAACCCAAACTAGGACTGTTGAAGGGAGATCCTCGGTAGAATTAAAACTTGAATGCCATGGTTTGACAAATAACCCCACATGGTTGTAGAAGTAAGGCCCTCCTTCAAAAACACGATCATGATTAGACATGCATCAGAATACAAAAAAAAAGCTATTCCTAGCTAGCATGATCTACATATCTCCTTCCACTTACCATGAGCATCGGATCCATGCCTCCAGAGCAGATAAGAAAATCTAGATTCTAAGAAATTTGCATATCAAAGCATGCTTAGTCCAATATTTAATGTCCTCCATCACCGCACTGGAGGAATAACCAAAACAAGGCAATCATGGCTACGCGGAAAGCAACCATTAAATTTTTTCATCTTAGAGCTCTCCCCTCAAAAAAATGTTTCAGATCTTGTTGCATGCTAGTTAGAGAAGAACCATATGTCCTCACCAACACAAAAGAAATCATAGGCCCTTCCATGCAAACAATATCCAACAATGTCTGCAAATACTCTCCAAAATATAGAGCCCACACTAACTTTTCCTAGTAGTCGTCAATCCAAAAAAGAACAGAGAATAAATTCAGAAAGGAAGAAAAACAACAAATATAGGGGCTAGGGATTGAGCCCTAGGCCAACATGCCTCCATCATTCTTTGTTTTAGCCATCTCCACTTGATCTTTATCACATTGATGAAATTTGATTTTCCATTTTTCCATATTCGTCTTGATGGGAATGGTTCTGCTATGGACTTTCTAGAAACTCATCCATCAATATAATACTAATTCTAATAATACCAACAATAAATTTCATGCGAAATATAACAATAATAACAATCATAATATTAATAATCAAAGGAATCATTCCAATTCAAAACCTCATTGTTCTTATTGTGACAAAGATGGACATGTTGTCAATAACTGTTTTAAAAAGCAAAATGATAAAAAACCTATGAACAACAATAACCATAATCAAAAATCAAATCATAAAAAAGGTAACTCTACTAGTTCTAATTCTCATCATGCTTTTACTTGTAGCTTTAATCTTTGTAGACCTTTAGAATGGATTGTTGACAGTGGTGCATCACAACATGTAACTTCTCATAAAGAAATCTTTGATTCTCTGCAACCTGATATTGCTAACATTCCTATTCAGTTAGCTAATAATTAGACTTGTAAAGTTGAAGGTTTAGGTGATGTAACTATTCCTAATGGTAAATTGCATGATGTATTGTACGTACCTGATCTGAAAACTAATTTGCTTTCTATTTCACAGTTATGTTAGGACTATAAAGTTGAATTCTATAAAGATACATGTTATGTCATAGATCCTCAAACTAAACAAGTGATTGCTCATGCTAAAATGGATAATGACAATTTGTTTAAATTCCATGAATTTGCTAGTTCACGATATTCGTTACATACTTCTATTGATTTCAATATATGGCATGAAAGACTTGGCCATTTAAATTCGGATTATATTACTTTCATGAAAAAACACAATATGGTTGATGGCTTGCCTCACATTATTCTTTCTAAGATTGCCTGTACAGGTTGTATGAGTGGTAAGATGCATAAGGAGCCCTTTCCAAGTGGAAAATCATGGTGGGCAACTCATAAGTTGCATCTTGTCCATAGTGACCTTTTGGGCCCCATGGAGAATAACTCCATCCAAGGTTTTGGGTATGAACTTACCTTTGTTGATGATTTTTCTAGACAAACTTGGATCTATTTTTTGCATAGCAAGGATCAAGTTCTTGATATATTCATTGAATTTCAGTTATATGTTGAAAGGCAGTCTGGTTTTAAACTTAAAATTCTTAGAACTGATAATGGAAAGGAATATGTGAATAATGCTTTCCACTCTTATTTGAAATCATGTGGAATTAAACATGAGCTTACTATTCCTTATACACCATAGCAAAATGGTGTGGTGGAAAGAAAGCATCGGACTATTGTTGAAATGGCTAGAAGCATGTTGCATGCTAAGAATCTACATTATAAATTTTGGGCTGAAGCCATGTTTTGTGCAACTTATATTCTTAATAGGACTCCTACCAAAGCTCTCAAGGATATTACTCCATAAGAGGCTTGGTCCGGTAGGAAACCTAATTTACATCATTTGTGGATTTTTGGATCTGTTGCTTATGTTCATACTCCTAAACAGAAAAGGCATAAATTAGATGCTAAGTCATCTCCTTATATGTTTGTTGGTTATGATGAAAACACTAAGGGTTATCATGTTTATGATTCCACTACTAACAAAGTTCAAGTTGCTAGAGATGTTTGTATTGCAGAAAATGGAGTCCATGACTGTTCTACTACACATGATGCAGAATTCAGTGGCACTAAAATTGTGTTGGTGGAGGACCAACCTCCTTCTCTTAACCCTAATACTCCTCTTAACCCTTCAACTCAAGTACCACCTATTATTTCTGCTCCTACAAGTAATGATATTCAAGTAGCTACTGATGATGCTTTTATTGCTAATGATTCTTCCTCTAGTGATAATTCCATTGCAACTAAACGTAAACCTAAATGGGCTCAAAACTTAATCAATGAAGGTGATGACTACATTTCTAGATTTGGTGGAATTAAACATAGAAGGATTAATTATTGTAATTATGCTTTGATGACTGCTATTATGAATTCTAACGATCCTAAGTCTTTTGATCAAGCTAACTCTCAACCTCATTGGTAAAAAGCCATGCAAGAGGAATATGACTCTTTAATTGCTAATCAAAGTTGGGACTTAGTCAAGTTACCTCATGGCAAGAATATAGTTTCATGTAAATGGCTATACAAAACAAAATTGAATACTAATAATGAAATTAGTAAATTTAAGGCTAGACTAGTTGCTAGAGGTTTTTCACAAACTGAAGGATTAAACTATAATGAAACTTTTGCTCCTATTGCTAAAATGCCTACAATCAAATTAGTTCTTGCTTTAGCATCTAAAATGAATCGGCCCATTCATCAAATGAATGTTAAAAGTACCTTCTTAAATGGTGATTTACTTGAAGAAATCTATATGGCTCAACCTCCTGGATTTGTTAAGAAAGGTACTAAAAATCTGGTTTGCAAATTGGAAAAATCTATTTATGGTCTTAAACAATACCTAGAGAATGGTATTCTAAAATTAATTCTTTCTTTATTTCTCAAGGTTTTTCTAGAAGCAAGAATGATCCTAATTTTTATATTAAACATACTAACGATGATATTATCATTGTTATTGTCTATGTAGATGATGTAATTCTCACTTCTAGTTCAGATGCTTTGATTTCTGATACTAAGTTTCAACTTAAACAAAAATTTCAGATGACTAATTTAGGTATTTTACATTACTTCTTAGGTATGCAAATTTTCCAAACTCCTAAGGGTATCTTTCTTTCTCAAAGCAAGTATGCTCATGATCTTTTAGAAAAATTTAAGATGAATGATTCTAACCATGTTTCAATTCCATGTGAATTAGGAACTAAATTAATGGCTGATATGAATACTCCTTTTGTTGATGAAACTTTGTATAGATAGTTGGTAGGAAGTTTAAATTATTTAACTCTTACTAGACCTAATATTTCTTATAGTGTTGGTTTAGTTTCTCGATTTATGTCTAAACCTCAACAAACTCATTTTAAAGTTGCTAAACGAATCTTAAGGTACATTAAAGGAACTATTAATATGGGATTATTCTATGATGCCAATTCTGAATTTATTTTACATGACTATACTAATTCCGATCTAGGTGGAGATCCCAATGATGGGAAATCCACTTGTGGCTATTGTTTCTTTGTTGGTTCAGGTGCAACTTCTTGGAAAAGTAAAAAGAACACTCTATTTCCCTTTGCTCAACTGAAGCTGAATACAAAGGTTGTACCAATGCAGCTAAGGAAGCTTTATGGATTAGAAGACTTCTTGATGATTTGAGTCTACCTCAACAAACACCTACCCCTCTACATTGTGACAATCAAAGTGCTATTGCCTTGGCAAAAAATCCAGTTTTTCATGCAAGGACCAAACATATTTCACTTCAACATCAATTCATTCGAGAAAAATTTGAAGACAAGAAAATTAGTCTTCTTTATTGTAACGGTGAAGATCAAGTGGCTGATATTTTAACCAAACCACTTTCTAAAGAGAGATTTCAGTTCCATTGTAAAAATTTGGGTTTACAACCCGTTGATGTAAACT
This sequence comes from Cupressus sempervirens, assembly GCA_028749045.1. Classification (NCBI taxonomy): domain Eukaryota; kingdom Viridiplantae; phylum Streptophyta; class Pinopsida; order Cupressales; family Cupressaceae; genus Cupressus; species Cupressus sempervirens. The sequence goes on along the minus strand of CM053787.1, from coordinate 1,033,805,676 downwards.
CCCCAAGTAAAGATTAAGGGGGGGTGTTAGAAAGGTTAATCTTCCCTTGGATGTATTTAATTAGGATATTCCAAGGATCCCTAAATGTAGTTTGTCCTATTGTACACATGTGGAGGACATGTCATTGTTTGTCCTTTATTCCACATGTGAGGACAACTCATTTTTATAATTCCTTTATTAAGGAATTTAGTTTATCCTCCTTAAGAGGATTGTGACACTTTGCACACATCTATTATGAATGTGGCATTCATAGAAATGGGAGTTACACATGCAACTCCTTTCTCATCTCTTTATAAGAGATGCTCCTCCTTCTTTCTTCTTTACTCTTATCACTTTGATGTTATTGTGTTGAGCTATTTTGCTCCAACACTCTCTCTCTCTTCTCTAGGCATTTGCCTTCATTCATAATACTCACAAGGGGTTTTCTTTTCTTTCCCATTATAAATCCTTGTCTCTATTGTTGAACCATCTTGGTGTATGCTCTTGGATTTTTCTTATCTCATGGTAACATTGTTTCACACTTAACTTACTTGGATTGTTTCTCGTTCCTTGCTCAATCTTATCGTTTCTTACAACAACAAACATAGGGGCTAGGGATTGAGCCCTAGGCCAACATGCCTCCATCATTCTTCGTTTTAGCCATCTCCACTTGATCTTTATCACATTGATGAAATTTGATTTTCCATTTTTTCATATTCGTCTTGATGGGAATGGTTCTGCTATGGACTTTCTAGAAACTCATCCATCAATTGGACATGTGAGAGTTATAAGGATATGGAAACTTCTTACACTTTGAGGAGCAGTCACCTGATTTGAACCAATCAATATTATTTCACAAGAGTGAAAGAATGAATGCTCTAAATGTTAGCACAAGTCTTAAGGATTTTCCAGAGTTGGAGATGGAAGACCCAATAAAATGAAATAAAACATGGTGCCCAATAAAACAAATGAGGATGATTAATAGACTGACAATCTCAAGAAAAACTATGACACACAAATATAATTAAGATTATTGAAGGGTGCAATATTATTAGGCAATAGGCTATTATGGGTGGGAAACCAGTGGGAAAATGTCATTGTCCCATATATGAAATTAGCCTGAAAGGTTAGTATCCTGATTTTGTTAGTTATTAGAGTTCATTCTAACAGTTTGATCTTTTATGTCTATAATTTGTGAAAGCCTATGAGTTAAGTACAAGTTATATGGTAATTGGCATGAATGACATAGAGATTGCTCAATTTTGATCCATAATTTCTTGATCACCATTGCTTCTTCTTGTTCTTAACTTTTTGTTCACCTAGTTTTACCATGGATACATGTGATAGTTTCTTTATTATACAAACAGTGCACCTATTGCATATTGTACTATGTTTTCAATATTTTTCATACTGGAATGAGAGATGTGTGTCATTCTCAATACTTCATTTTCACTATTTTGAAAATCCTGCAATTATGGAAGAAATTTTACATCATATCAAAGCATAGGTATTAAGAGAGAGAGAGCATTTTTTTTCTGGTGTTAAAGATCAAATTTGTTGGACGGAATGGAATTTCCATCCTTTGTCTTTATTACACCATACAACTATTTCAAATGGAAGCCTAAGATTTTGCTTCATCCTAGAGGTAAACGCTTGTATCAAATAGTTATGGGGACAAAGGTGGAACCTATTTTCATAGTTCAGAAGTCTAAATACTTCAATCGCATAGATGAAGCCTTTGGTCTACTATGCTTATCCATCTCTCTAGAATTGTTATTTCATTTTGAAGCATGCACAACACCAAATGAAGTTTGGACTACATTGGAGGGTCTTTTTGGAAAGCAAGATGAGATGTAGGGTCACATCCTTGAAAATGAGCTCAACTCTTTAGGTCCAAGAACTTTTGAGAATATTCAAGACTTCTTCACAAAGTTCAAGGCTTTATTACTTTAGCTGAAAGAATGTGAAATTGACAAATCCACGGAATAAAACAAATAAATTCTTGCTATTTTGTCAAAATTGGGTCCACAATATGTTGTGCTTGTCTCTACTTTTCACACCATTTGGCTTACAATAGGAAAAAATTGGAAGATGCCCACTCTTGATACTTTGATTAAGTCCTTGGTACATGAGTAGGATAAGCTTATAAAGATGGGTACTTTGAAAATTTCTGAAGCTCATGCTCTTGTAGTGCATACATGTGAGAAGAGGACTTCCAAATATAATCAGTAGTCCAAGACAAAGAAGAAGTTGGATGAGCCTTGTAGTTTCTGTGGTAAGGAGGGACATGTGGTCAATAGATGTTGGATGAGATTAGAGGCCTTGGAAAAGGTTATGCAACAACATGAAATTTAAGCCCCTGAGTATTCTTCATCATAGACTAGCCAAGGCCATGCTCTTACAACATGGGCCTCATCTTCATTTCCTCTTTAGTTATCATTTATTGTGTGGATCTAACATGCCTCTTGGTGCGAACAGTTTCTTAGTTTCATAGTTGATCAGATTTATAGACTATTGACACTTGTATTTTCAATCAACATTTTATTCTTGCATGGCTGAGTAGTGTCACTAGGGTCACTCATATAGATTTATTTGTCATCTACATCCTTGATAGATAGATGTTTTGTCTTTTTTTTTCCATCTATTCATTGTTTGGGGGAGCTATGCAGGTTATTGTCTTATGTTTCTTTCATTGATAGATGCTTTTCCTTAGTTTTCCATCTGCTCATTGTTCGAGTGGTGTTGTTGGGGGCACCCATGGAGATTGATCCTAGTCTTCACCTTGGTTTCAAAGGAGATTCTTCATTCAACACTATGATAGTTGTCATTCGATAGATGTCCATAATTTTCTTGTCTCAAAGGATTTACATTCTATCTATGTAGATTTTGAGGGGGGGTTTTATTCCCACTGGGTTTTCCCTCTTTCCTCATATCCTCTTTCATTAGTTTTATGTTCTCCTTAGTTAGAATTGAGGGGTGTTAGAGTTATTAGAGTTAATTCTAACAATTTGATCTGTTACATCTGTAATTTGTGAAAGCCTATTAGTTAAGTATAAGTTATATGGTAATTGATGTGATTGACATAGAGATTGCTCAGTTCTGATCCATAATTTATGGATCACCACTGCTTCTTCTCATTCTTAACTTTTGTTTACCCAATTTCACCATGGATACATGCGATAATTTCTTTATTATATAAACAATACACCTGTTACCTATTGTATTATGTTTTCAATATTTTCATAATGGACTACGAGATGTGTGTCATTCTCAATACTTTGTTTTCTCTATTTTTTAATCTTGCAATTATGGAAGAAATTTTATAGATTTCAGGTGTTGAATTTCTATGACTTCCCAATGTTTAATCCATGGGTTAAATCAGTGATTGTAGATACATTCAACATAACTAAGCTAGAATCACTGACAATATTATACATGTACGCAAGAGAAAACACAAGGAGTCAGATAGATTTCTTGAGATCTAGACAAGAGGATCTAACAACCTAATAGTATCTTAGACTGGTTTATTCAGTTGTTCTAGATCCTCTAAACAATCATCCATCATCAATTTCTTCTCTTCACCCTTAGATGTACTTAAGAGTGAAAGCATTGGGGTAGAGGCATCATACCTCCTAAGAGTTGTTCTCGAGATATGGGTCAACTAGCATCCCACTTTTCTCTACCAGTAGCAAATAGAAATGACTAGGGAGCAACTGGTGTAGTGGTGAAGGCATGAGTAGTAGAAGAGACACAGGAAACTTTCCTTCTAATTGAGTAGGGCTACCAACTGTAGACACCTAAAAACCTTTAGAAAATAAAGTATTTTTATTTTCTGAAAAAATCCTAATGACATCATCATTTATTAATTAATTAATTATTTAATTTATTTATTTATTTTTATTCCATTAAATCCCTTTCTCTTAATTAAAAATATTTAATTAAAGAATCCCTCCCAAAAATGTTTAAATCTTATTTAAACATTATTTCCTTATTTATTAATTATTTAATTAATAAATTGACCAAAAAACCCAAAATAAATAAAAAAATTTATTTTTTGCCCAAAATTTGGCCAATTTCCTTAAGACCACTAACCTCTTCCAAAATCTTCTAATCCTTCTTTAATTTTGATTAAAGGCTAATCCCATCATTTCCTACCCCTAATCCCAACTCAAAATATTTAATTAAGATTAAATATTAATCCTCATGTTTATTAAAAAAGTTTTAATAAATATCTCCTCAACCCAAACCCTTGAAATAAATAAAACTTTATTTATTTCCTAAAAATCTAATTTATCCTCATCCTAAGAAATTCTAGACTATTCTAGAAAGTCTTTATCCTCGTCCAATGTCTAGACTCTCTAGAAGATGTCTTTAAACCTAATCCTAATCCCCTCCTAGCCTTGTCACATTCTCTAAACATGGGTTAAGACTTACTAACCCAAGCCAAAGTTAACAAATATCTCCTCCTTCACCCACCCTCATTAAATTCCATCCACTTGTCTATCCCTAAGCTAATACTAAACCATCCTAATCCATCCTCTAATCATTTGCACAAGCCTAAGCAAGCTTAAAACCTTCCTAATCAAACCCAAGTCAAAATTTCTCTCATCTCCCTCAAAATATCCCAACCATAAAACTTTATGAAGCCCACTAGGCCATAAATGACTCTTCCAAAGCCCTTTTATTGCTCTTACAAGCCATTATGAGGGTCTTTATGATGATTTTATCCCTTGAGCCTCCTTTGTTGACTCATCCTTCCCCTTTCCTCCATCCTCCCACCCTGTGACATGTGTCACTCCCTGATTGGTTGTAAGGAAGTACAATCCATGTGCTCTCCTCTCATGCAATCTGAGCCCTCCAAGAGCTTTTTCCCATCCTTGCATCTTAGCCCTCAATCCCTCAAGCCTCTTGCCTATAAATTGGATCCTTCCCCTTTGCAAAATAACACAATCCATGAAGTAAAGTCATAATGCCATTTTAAGAAGCCATTTTACATCAAAACCATACACTCACACCCAAATTCCAACTCCATTTGAAGCCCTTTTTGAAGCATAAGCTTGAGCATACATCCTATCTATTTAGACAAAGCCACTCAATAAGAGAGCTTCTCATTGAGAGAGTCCATTAATGGCTCATATTCTCAATTGAGAGTTCATCTTAGTCTATCTTGAAGTTTATGAATTTTGTTTAGTTTGTAGAAGCTTTATTTAAATTTGGTTTCTATTAGCATACTAACATTGCTCATATACATTTTGGCACGCTCGGTGGGACCCTGCATGGGTCATCTTCATTAGCTTTTTTAGTCAAGTTTTGTATGTCATTTGCTAATTTTGGCTAATTTTGTTTGTTTTTGTGATTGGTAGGATTGTATAAATTGGTTTTGTAGGTCCACATGAGCATGAAAAAGACAAAGGAACTCATAATCTATCTCATAGTGTTTGCAAATTTTTCAAGCTTATAGGTGGACAAAGCACTTGGAATTCTTCTTCCTCTTCTTGTCTACATTCTTCTTATTCCATCTACTTCTTCTTCTTGTGGGAGATCTTGGCCATTTTTTTTGAAGGAAGCAAAATCATACACACTTCTTTTTAGTGCTTAAAATGAACCCCTAAATCATACTTAAATCCATTAAAAACTAAAAATTTGCAAAAAAAAAAAAAAAAAAAAGCCTTTTATCAAGTGAAACTAAACCAATTCAATCATTTGCATCCTTAAAACATCGAGGTTTTAGATGCATTCATGCAAAGTTAGAAACACTTCATTGTTGGAAATTTAAAAAGAACTTCAAGTTTCCATTTTAAAAAGTTCAAAATCAACACTAAGTGTACACTAAAATCTAAATCAAACTCAAAGCATCAATCAAGGATAAAATGAACCTCATTTGCAAATATTTTATAGTTCTTTTAAAAATCTCATGAAAACTAAGAGTCCTAAATGGTTGCCAAAAATTGTCCTAAAAGCTTTTTTATTTGTTCCAAACAAATGTCTTGTTGTAAAATCTTGAATGTTTCTTAGGTTTTTCATGCATCAAAACAATCTAGGAATATCATTTTTGGGCTTAAAATATGCAAACTAGAACACAAAATCTTGAATGAAAACCAAAGTCCAAAGAGTCATTTTCACTTTTGAGTCCAAAACAATCTTGAATGATCTAAGGTTAAAACAAAGCACTTCAAAGTTCTTAAAACAACACACAAAATCTCAATCTTGAATGCTCAAAGGAAAAAATTTGAATGTTTAATCACTTGTCTTTGAATGCATGTTGCTAAACACACTCTTGAATGCCATGGATTAAAATCAAATTTTTCTTGAATGCATGATTAAAAAAACAAATCCAATCTTGAATGCCAAGGATCAATTAACTATTGCAATATCAAACACTTCATTTGGAGCTTCTAAAATTGAACAAAACAAATCTCTTTTCCACATGCAATTTAGGTAAAGTTTGATTTTTGGACATTTAAGAAACTTTGTTAAGTTAAATACAAATTTGCAAAAATAAATTTGAGTAGTTCCTTGGAATCACCTCTTTTCTAATCACCCATCAATTCAACCATTGGTTGCAATCTCAGCGCCAATTATGGGGATGGGTCTACTTGAAAAAGGTGTTAAATGTTCCACAATCTAACTCACTCACTTGGTCTTTGAACATTTTCTTTAACTTTATCAAAAAATTTAAATGACCAAAACTCTAGATTAAATCAATCACACTTCAAGTTTGGGCACTAAAATTGAACAACTATTAACGTGGAGGGCCTTCGGGTGCGCGCTTGACAAATCGAGTCTCACACATCTTTGCTTTGGGCTTAAAACAAAATCACACCAACTCTTGAATGCTTTAAAAGAAATTAATCGATACTTGATGTGGAGGGCCTCCGGGTGCGCGAGTTTGCTTTTGTTGACCCTAACTCTTCTTTTTTTTTGTATTCTTCGATCGATTTACTTTTGTTGGTGCTTCAAGTTGGAATTGAACATTGTCTCTTAAACATGAGTGCTTGCAAAGTCTAGATTAGCACACATAAGAGTCAGTTGGTAAAAGAACAAGTGTGTTTCTTTTTTAGCCCAAGGTCATCCAAGTCTTATCACCCCTTGTCGTCTTTCGAGGGCATCTTGGGTGCATAAGATTAGGATCCAAAACCTTGTTTCTTTTTAGGAGGCCTGCTCGAGGATTTCATCACCCCTTGGACGACCTCAACTCCAGCGTTCTGGCGGAGTATAAGAATTGGGAGGTGAATCGAAAGACACCTCTCTTGGAAACAAGATTTTTGTCACTCGGGCTAAGCCTCAAGGAACTTTATACCCTTGAGAAGTGAAAGAGGAGAAGTGCGTTACTGCTCCTCTCGGTTGTGTGACATCTTGTTGGTTTCATCTACAGATTTGGGCCTCACGTACCTTTGGGTATATCGAGGACTCCCTAGCTAAACCAACTGTCAGCCTTGTAGACAACCATCTAGAGTGTTAATGTGTTTGAAGTGACTGATCGAAACATTTCTAAAACATACACACTCCTCAGGGAAAGTATCACATTCTGAGAATCAAAAACTTCTATTTGGTTGTTCCTATCTATTGCTTGCTTTTTTATTTTTTGAATGAATGTGTGCCAAACTTGGTCAATCCTAGCTTAGGGTACACTTAGCGTAGTCACTGCCAATTCGAGAAGTTGAACAAGTTGAAGCAAAATAATCGAGGTCTCTCAAAGCTAAGCAGATTCAAAAATTGATGTCAGAGCAACCCAAACCCAAACAAAAGTTCCACAAAGTTAAACTCAAACCATCTTAGGCATACAAAGAACTTTCAGCCAAGAGAAAGGAACTAACACCAAGTCCTTGAATTGTCAAACTCCACAAAGTAGAGGATAAAGCTGCCGACGAAGCACTTCAAGAGGCCTTAGCTTTAGAGTGCACCATCAAATTTAGCCAACATCCAGGACTTAATCCTTCTTATGCCTTACCAACTAGGCATGATTTCTATGATTAGACACCCTTGTTTCTCCACACCTTCTTGGATAAGCTTCACCTTAGAGTCATCTTTGTAGAAAAGTCAGCCATCTTAGCTTATCCCCTTAAGCATTATTAGGTCATCCATCTCATTTAGGACCAAACCATCTAGCCAGCAATCCAAAATCTTCACATCCAAGCCTTCAAAAATTGTTGTCACCTTGCTAAAAGTTTGCCATTCCTAAAATCTTTCAAAACCACCAATCTCACCAAGGCTATCCCTTTGACAAAGCTTTGTCTAGGGTAATCTAGCTTTGCCACTTATTATCCCTCATCACCTTGACCTAAAGGTTGGGATCCACAAGTGGTCAATCTCGTGTTCTTCCTAAAGGATCATCAGTCTATCCTTAAGTTGACACAATCACCACCAAGCTTGCACATAGGAAAGAAAACCTTTTGTTCTTTGGCAACATATCTTTGAAGTTAAAATCCCCAACCCAATCCTCCTTAGGTTTTGTCATATAGCTTTGCCTCAACCTAGGAAATCATTTGCATAGAAAAGCCTTCCTCCCTTTTGCATCCACCAGCATTTGTTGCATCTCATCCCTAGGAGCATTTTTCATGCCACCCGTCACTCGCTTAGCCAAGAAGAAAGAAATAATGGAGCCCTATCATTTGGATTGAACAGCCTCACCCCCGTTGAGCACTCAGCGATCCTTCAGCCCAGAGAAAGCTATGCCATCATCTACTGACATTGAAGCTTTCATGAACCAACCAAGAAATGCAGTATTGGTAAATGCCATTATAGACAAGAACAAAGAGACAATCATGGCTAATTTTCGAAGGGACAATGTAGGAACAATTGACTTTGGAAGACCCCCTCCATTATCAGATCCATCTCGCTCGTTGTTTGGGTAGCTGGCACCACCCATAGGCTCTTATGATCCAAATTATCCTCAATATATGCCAAAAGAAGAGCCTCCAGCCAATCCATATGATCCAACAAACCCAAACATACCATCATCCACCCAAGTTGAAATCTCCATGCCGCAAGCCAACCCAGCCACCACCACTCCATCCTTGGTTCATACCTCTCTACTCCAAACCCCCCTTTACCCAAAACACCTCACTGTTCATGCCCTTCACTAGTGTTGCTGCTGCTCCCCAACCCAGCCTTCCAAATCCACCCATCTCCCAAATTAGTGCTAGCATCTTTGGCCAACCTCAGCAATATACAACAGGGATGCCGCCCATGGGGTCAAGTAATCAACCTTTCATCACCCCCAGCTTGTTCACCACAGCCCAAAGCACAATCCCATCATTTCCATTAGGTCTTGGGAGCTCAGTGCCATCAGCCACAAATCCACAAGCTACTACCCTCACTCCACAAAGCTATCAAATCCCACAAGCTACTACCAATGTTCTACCCAGTTCTCAAGTGACCCAAGCTCCCACCACCACTCTACCAAGCTTCCAAATCCAGCCACCAAGCTATCAAACCCCATCAATTCCATTTCCTAGCTTTCAATTCTCACCACCTCCACCACCAACTAATTCATTTCCTCCTATTACCAACTACTTTTCAATGCCACTTCTAGGAGGTAACCCACCAATCCAGCCAACCACCAATTATTTGCAGGTACCATCCCAAATGGGGGCGCAGCCCACATACCTTGGTCAAACTCCACAAGCCCCCTGATCCTTTCCCCAAGATTCACAACCATCTTATACCTTACCTCTACAAAGCAATTCATTTATCCCACAGCCAGATTATGTTCCTCAATCCCAACCTTAAATCCCATATCAACAGCAAGCCTTGCAACACATGCAGCACTATGAGCCACCTCCCCCTCAGCAAACTATCATCCACCATGCAGTTGCCCAAACAATGTACAATCCCTATCAACAAATCCCTTATATCCATCCATATTCAATGGCCCCATCTAGTGCATACCTACCTCAAGGCACTCCTACATTGGGGGCACCCCAACCATCACCCATTAATTCAGAATGGGAAGCCATGAAAACAGCTTTGAAGAACATCCAAGAGGGAAATTATCCAAAAACTTTCAAGTTTGAGAATGTGTGCCCTTACCCATTTGATAGAGCCATTACCATGACACCATTCCCCAAGCATTTTGAGACACCCAAATTTGAGAAATTTAGAGGAAAAGGAGACCCTGTCACACATATCAAAGAATTTTACATGCACTGCCAAGAAGTGGCATACGATGACGTCTTCCTCTTGCGTCTCTTTCCCAAAAGCTTGGCCGGACCAGCTCTTGAATGGTTTTATAGAATCCCCTATGGCACAATTAAAAATTTTGCTGAATTATCTGAGGCATTTGTAGCCCAATATGCCCATCTTGTTGAAACAGAGCTATCAGTAGTTGATCTTGTCCACACCAAGCAAAAAGGTGGAGAAAGCCTTCCCGAATATCTACAAAGATGGCAAACCCTTACCACCCGCATATCTTGCACCTTGCCAGAGCGCCATTTGGTGAAAATGTTTATTGATAATGCCCATCCTAGCTTGGCTCACCACATGACCATGAACTATTTGTAGACCTACAAAGATATCAAAGAGAAAGGAATGATCCTTGAGCAAGGACTCATTAAAGATGGTGTGGTCAAGATTTACAAGGAAGCCAACCAAAATCAATCACATTCCAATGACAAGTCTAGGTATTGGAAGAAAAAAAAGCATGTTGCAACAGATGGCATCACTGACACCAAACATGTGAATATTGTTGGTCCTTCTCACAACCAGTCCAACCCACCCTATCAACCAAACAATCAGCAAGCTATCAACTACCAACAGCAGAATAACCACAGCTATCAAAACCACAATCCAAGACCAAACTATCAAGGGTCTAGCAATCAAGCTAATGCCATCAATGTAGCTGCAGGACAAAAGCCCAGATTCCAACCTACACCTAGAAACTATACACGCCTTGTTGAGCCATTGGATGTCATTTTTGAGAAATTAGTCAAGGAAAACCTCATCAAATTTCCTTCTACCCAGCAAATTGACCCAAGCCAATCCAAAGCTGCATGGTACAAAGACAATGAGTACTGCAAATTTCATAGGGTAAAAGGTCACACTACCCTTAGATGCATGAAACTGAAAGACTATGTGCATGACCTCATTGATCGGAAGGAAATCACTATTGGTGCCCAAACCTCTCCCAATGCAGGCTTACAGATCTATCAAAATGCTTTTCCTCCTCACAACAATCAAAATCCTGGAAAAGCACCTATCCAAACCAACAACAACAACACCAACAACCGTCAGCCAAACCAACAGCATGGGAAGAACAATGACCACACTTCATCCTATATAGACTATGGTAGCCTTATAGGTTGTATATCTGAGAAAGAGCCTTCTGTCAATGTTATCAATATCCAAGGACCAAACAATGAGTGTGCAGTCACCACTCGAAGAGCCTAATTTAACATCGCAGGCCCACCCATTTCACCAGCACGATCAACTCCATCAAAAAGCCAGTACAATAACTTGGAACACCTTGGGAACATGCTAGCCCAAATCTCCATTTTAGACCTTCTTTGCACTAGTCCTGTGTACAAGAACATTCATGACAGTGCTCTCATAGAATCCTGTGTCCCTTCTGATATCAATGCTACTAATTTTTGCAATCTTGTTGGACACCTTTCATCCTCATGTGCCCTATCATTCAAACCCACCGACATACCTATGGTTGAGCCAGATCACACCCTTCTGCTTCGCATAGCCATCATGCTATCCAATTTTTTCATGAAAAGAGTAATGATAGATAATGGATTAGCCTTGAATATTTGCACCCTAAAATTTATAAAACAAGCTGGGTATACTGAGGCAGATATCATCAATGAGGTTATCACCATCAAATCTTATGACAACTTGCAAAGAACCACAGCAGGAACTATTTTGCTGCCAATCAAGGTTGGGCTAGTCATCCAAGAAACACTCTGCCATGTTATTAATCTAAATCGACCATTCAACGTCCTCCTTGATTGCCCATGGATTCATGCCATGAAAGCTGTTCCATCCACTTACCATCAGTGTGTCAAATTTCTGCATCAAGGCACTGAGGTAACCATCCATGCCGATCCAGAATCCTTTGCTTACTGCAATGCGGTTGAAGCTTCATATACAAACTATTGCCCTGGAATTGATATCAGCACATCCATCGCCAGCTCATCCCACACTTGTAATGACCTAGAAACCATCCTCGTCTCTACTCTTTCTACCGTGAAGATCAATAACAAGGGTTGTGGAGAGTATAGTCTGTCAGATGCATTTGTTGTTGGGGCACTCCCACATGATCCACATGCCCATGGACAACTGACATATCACAAAGCTAAGGAGATTCCACCTCCTTGATACAAACAGTTTGGCCCAACAACCTTTGTATCCTCGAAAATCCCTCTTCATGAGGAGCTCACTCCAGATATCAACAATTGGTTACATAAGGATGCACCTCAAAGGAATCAAGCACGCCTTGATCGCTTCAGCCAGAGGTATCCCCAACAACATAAGCTCATCACTGACAAATGGAACTATCAAAGTGGTGGTCTAGGACCAGAAGAAAGAGGCATGCAGTGCCCCATCGATGCACACAAGTGGGAATCGAAGTCAGGTCGCGCTTTTTTGAACATTCACCACGACCTTTTCAAAATTGAAGACATTCCTGAGGAAGTTGAAAAGAGAGCCTACTACGATATCCTAGACCAAATCTCCCTCGGAGACTCTGTTCTCCAAGAACTATCCATCCACCTCATTGACCTACCACTCGCCCATCCACAACTCATAGATTGGGACCAACCAAGCATCATACACATTGATGAGTTCACATCAGAGGAAACGCTTCTGAGATTCATGGGAGCTGAAACACCTCACAAGAAAACAAAGCCAAATTCTGCCTATATCTACAAGCTAGATTCCAAGGAGTATTTTGGAGAAAATCCCCAACCTAGTTCCGATACACGCAAAATTAGAACTAAGGTGAATCTGAGACTAGCTAAGGCAGCGAAGAGAACCCCTCAGCAAGAACATCCAGAGCCACAAGCAGAACATGATGATTTAGCATTACCTCCTCAAGATAATCGACCAGAGATATCCTCTATCCTAATTGAGGATACTAGGGAAGTCAACATCGATTCTTCAGAGATCCCTAGGCTTGTTCACATTGTTGCATCCCTATCACAAGACCAAGCTGATCTCCTCTTTGAGGTCTTAAGAGAGAACATTGGCCGATTTGCATGGTCATATCAGGACATGCCAGGACTTGATCCAAAGCTTGTAGTTCATCATCTTGCAATCAATCCATAGATAAAGCCCGTCAGACAAAAGCTTAGAAAAATGCACCCCAAGGTGGCATTACTGGTCAAAGCTGAGTTAGAAAGAAAGTGAGCTGCTAAGGTTATCTGACCTATCGACTATTGAGAGTGGATCTCCAACATGGTCCCCATCACTAAGCCTTCTGGTGACATCAGAATGTGCACTGATTTCAGAGATCTTAACAAAGCTTGTCCAAAAGATAATTTTCCCTTGCCTAACATAGATATGATTGTAGATCTTACAGCTGGACATGAAATTTTGTCCCTCATGGATGGATTTTCTGGGTATAATCAAATCAAGATTGCAGAAGAAGATCAGCATAAGACAGCATTCACTACCCCTTGGGGAACCTTTTGCTACAATGTGATGCCTTTTGGCCTAAAGAATGCTAGGGCTACTTATCAAAGAGCTATGACAGCCATTTTTCATGATCTCATCCATAGCATTTTGGAGGATTATGTGGATGATATCTTGGTCAAGTCTCATACCTTCATGGATCATCTTGCTGACACGGAGAAAGTCTTTGATAGGTTAGCCAAATATCATCTCATGCTGAATCCCAAGAAATGTGTCTTTGGGGTCACATCTGGCAAGCTTCTAGGCTTTATAGTTTCTAAACGATGTATAGAGATCAACCCCAAGAAGGTCAAGGCTATCTTAGACATGCCTCCTCCCCAGACACTGCAACAACTTCATTCTCTTCAGGGAAAGCTTCAATTTGTTCGGCGCTTCATCTCCCAGCTTGCAGATAAGTGTACACCATTTTCACATTTACTAAAGAAGGATGAGAACTTCAAGTGGGATCCTTTATGTTAGCGCAGCTTCGACCATCTCAAGAAGTATCTCATCAATCCCCCTATCTTGGTTCCACCAGTTCCTGGTCGTCCCCTGATTTTGTACATATCAGCAACACCTACTACTCTAGGGGCACTTCTAGCACAGCTCAATGATTACAGCAGAGAAAGAGCCATCTACTACATCAGTAGAACCCTAGTTGGTTATGAACTCAATTACACTCCTATGGAAAAAGATTGTTTGGCAGTTGTTTTCTCAACTCAAAAGCTTCGTCATTACATGCTAAGTCATACCATCCAACTAGTCTCCAAGATTGACCCTCTCAAGTATATGCTCTCCAGAACAGCACTTACAGGCCGTTTGGCCAAATGGGTTATGCTCCTTAGCGAATTTGACATCTAGTATGTGGACAGAAAGGCAATCAAAGGGAAAGCTATAGCAGATCACCTAGCTGATGCACCTCTAATAGATGCTTATCCATTGATCACAAAATTTCCAGATGAGCATATCTGTCTAATTGAAGAACAACCCCCATGGAAACTTTATTTTGATGGCTCATACACATCTCATGCATCAGGGGCAGGAATATTGTTGGTCACACCTCAAGGAGATTACATTCCAAAAGCCTTCGAGCTACAATTCCCTAGCACCAACAATATAGCTGAATATGAGGCCCTCATAGTAGGATTGAAGATAGCTGCAGAATGGAACATTGCTGAGCTACAAATCTTTGGCAATTCTCAGCTCATCATCAAGCAAGCCCTAAATGAATATCAAACCAAAGATGAAAAGCTATTACCCTACAAAGAGCTAGTTGATCAGCTAACCCATCATTTTACAAGGCTTGAGTTTACACAAGTGCCTCGAATACAGAACAAAGTAGCAGATGCTATGGCTACTATAGGCTCGCTCTTGGAAATTCCCCAAGCAGCTACACAGTATGAGTTTTTAGTGGAGTAGCTCATCATACCCGCCTATCTGAATGAGGATTCAAACCGTATTTGTATCTTGGTTGGTCCCCAATCCCCTTGGTACCATGAGATTCACGCTTACCTTAACGATGGTATCATATCCCCTCACCTCACACGTACCCAATGCCAGAACCTAATCCGAAAATCATCTCGCTATGTTATCATAGCCAATACCCTATATCGTCGGGGTTATCACGATACTCTCTCTTGATGTTTAGACCAAAATGAGGCCGCGATGGTGTTAAAGGAAGTACACTCTGGACTTTGCAGTGCCCACACGAGTGGTATTGTCCTAGCACGATAAATCCTTAGAGCGGGCTACTATTGGCCTACCATTGAAGAAGACTCCTGTGACTTTGTCAAAAAGTGTCTCCCATGTCAGCAGCATGCAAATCTTGTGCACGCTCCAACACAGGATCTATAGCCTATTGCACCACCTTGGCCTTTCACTTGTTGGGGCGTTGATCTAGTTGGAACTATCATACCCCTCTCATCTGATGGACATAAATGGATAATAATAGCTACAGACTATTTCACTAAATGGGTGGAAGCAGTCCCCCTAGTCTCAACTACAGGAGTTTAGGTCTCCAAGTTCATCTTGTACCACATTGTTTGCCGCTTCGGCATCCCATCCACCATCTTCACTGACCATGGAGGTAACTTTGAAAACCTCAACATGGAAGAATTATGCACTTCCCTCCACATCCATCACCACTTTTCTAGCCCATATTTCCCACAAGGTAATGGCCAGGCAAAGGCAACTAACAAAACCATCCTCAAAATCCTAAAGAAAGTTGTCAATGATTCCAGCCGTGATTGGCACCTACAAATAAATTCAGCCCTATGGGCCTATCGAACTTCCTTCCGGACATCCAAAAGAACAACTCCATACTCCCTATTCTATGGTGCCGAAGCGGTACTACCTATAGAGGTTGAACTTCCCTCCTTGCGCATATCTTTGCAAGGGCACATATCAAATGAAGAATACAGAGTAGCTCGGCTCACCCAGCTAGATCTCTTAGACGAGAAGTGACAACAAGCCTATGATCATCTCACAGTCTATCAAACTCATCTCAAAAGGAATTTCAACAAGAAGGTGCTTCCACGACACTTTCAGCCAGGTGACATGGTCCTTAAAGAAAACATGAAAGTCCAAGAAGATCGAGAAAAGAAAGGCAAGTTTGAACCTACATGGCTTTGTCCTTATGTTGTCACTGCTTCCTTTGGCTTCGGAGCCTATCAGCTATCTACACCGGAAGGAGAACTCTTGAATGATCCTACTAACATCATTCATCTCAAGAAGTTCTATGCTTGAAGATCCTTGGTATACCCAGCTTTTGAAAAATACAAAAAAAAAAAAGTAAAGAGAAATAAGCGTCCAATGGTGAAAACTTGGCAATTCAAGCGCCTTGGATAGGTACCTTGGTGAAAACCTGATAATTCAGGCGCCTTGTGTACTAAGGCTAATCCATTATCTATCACTATCCTATCCCTCATCCATTCACCCACCATCCCATAAAACACCTTCTTGTTCACTTGGTGTTCCAACCAAATATCCAAAATCTAATGGAGCTTGTAAATACCTCTTGTACAGCTTGTAAAATCTTGTACCTCAGCTTGTAAAATCTTGTACCAAAGCTTGTATTATACCTTGTAAATCTTGTACCATACCTTGTATATCCGAATCTTGTCCAAAGTTTGTACCATATTCCAACCTGTAAATGATCTTGTATCCTAGCTTGTATACTATCACGTGCACACAAGAAGCCCGATTTTCACTTAACCTTTTTGCAAACCATCTACCTATCCACCTATCACCTATTATAGACATCCCATCCTTCACAAACATTTCCATCTCACAAAAACCAAAACATGAACAAACTTGTACATTTGTAACATATCTTGGTCCATCAGCTTGTACATCCTCTTTAGCTTAGTACCATTGTATTTATCCAGTGTTCGTTTCAGTTCATCCTTGATCAACATCTTGCACCCATCGCACATCTTGGTTAGCTATTCCAATGCATCCTTTAGCTAGATTTCCTGTCACCAAAGTGTTATCTTTCTTAGTTCAGCTTGCTAGACACATCACTCATCCAAATCCACCAGCTTAGGTGCTCTCTGATAGATCCTTGCAGGATATAGCTTTCTTCATGTCTGATCTTGGTCCGTTAGTACCTTGTTCTACCCATCTCGTTGGCAAATAGTTCTCTTTTGGATTTTCGCTTTCTTTTGATTTGGACTCTTCCCTGTTGGGTCTTGAAATATCTTTTCCAAGCAATCTCCTTGTTCCCTCCTCAGGGTTGCCACGACCTTCCATATCATGGTATACTGTGAATGGGGCAATCAGAGCATAAGGTCTTGATCATGTCTTTTGCTTGTTTTCTTTTTTGCTTGTGGGTTACCCAGTGTCGTTTCTACACTGCTTCCTCTGGGATTCATGTGTGATACTAGGGCAACCTTGCGTGTTTGTTTTGAGTCAGTTCGTCAGCCCTCTGAACAGTTGGTGAAAAGGCCTTGATGTTCTTGGTAACCTTGGCAATTAACCAACAGTCCTATAGCAAATCTAGTGCTCAACTACATGGTGGTACTTCTCTTTGAAGTATCCCACCGCTCAAAAAGGTTCAATGGTTTTCCTTCATCTCCATTATCCCCCATCCATATCCAACATCTGTCTCTCCTACCCCAGCTTATGCATCAGTATCTCTTTGAATCACTCCTCACCTTTAGCTTTAGGGATCCACAATCCTAGTCTTAGGGATCTACCAATCCAAATCAATCCACCAAGCCTCATCTTTCGAGATCCGCAATCCTAGTCCTAGGGATCTCCGAAACCCATCTTCCGCCAATTTGACTCTTTGAAATCCTATTGCATCAGCTTTATAATCCCCTCATCCATCTCCCTATCCTGGATTCCTTTTTATAGCGCTCCGCTCCTTAATCCTCCACCTTCCCTAAAATCTTAAGCTTGCTTCCTCTTGTGCATCTGATTCTCCTTTATCATTCTCCCATAGTGAGAGTTTGAGCTAATTTAGCCCCTTCTCTTTGCCAATCTGAGTTTCCTTGCTCATCCGAGATTCTTGTACTTTTCAAGAAGCCATCGAGCCTCGCTTTCTCTCCCCGCCGCCTTCTTGAGGGGGCATCTCACATCCATTCTCTCCTCTTCTGCTCTAGCCTTGGGCATCTTATTTTCTTATCTTTGATGCCATGCCACTTGCGGCATCACATCAAAGAGGGGCAAAATGTAGACACCTAAAAACCTTTAGAAAATAAAGTATTTTTATTTTCTAAAAAATTCCTGATGACATCATCATTTATTAATTAATTAATTATTTAATTTATTTATTTATTTTTATGCTATTAAATCCCTTTCTCTTAATTAAAAATATTTAATTAAGGAATCCCTCCCAAAAATGTTTAAATCTTATTTAAACATTATTTCCTTATTTATTAATTATTTAATTAATAAATTGACCACAAAATTCAAAATAAGTAAAAAAATTATTTTTTGCCCAAAACTTGGCCAATTTCCTTAAGACCACTAACCTCTTCCAAAATCTTCTAATCCTTCTTTAATTTTGATTAAAGGCTAATCCCATCATTTCCTACCCCTAATCCCAACTAAAAATATTTAATTAAGATTAAATATAGTCCTCATGTTTATTAAAAAAGTTTTAATAAATATCTCCTCAACCCAAACTCTTGAAATAAATAAAACTTTATTTATTTCCTAAAAATCTAATTTATCCTCATCCTAAGAAATTCTAAACTATTCTAGAAAGTCTTTATCCTCATCCAAAGTCTAGACTCTTCTAGAAGATGTCTTTAAACCTAATCCTAATCCCCTCCTAACCTTGTCACATTCTC
Source organism: Cupressus sempervirens (assembly GCA_028749045.1). Lineage (NCBI taxonomy): Eukaryota > Viridiplantae > Streptophyta > Pinopsida > Cupressales > Cupressaceae > Cupressus > Cupressus sempervirens. The sequence goes on along the minus strand of CM053787.1, from coordinate 1,033,786,786 downwards.
TAAACATGGGTTAAGACTTACTAACCCAAGCCAAAGTTAACAAATATCTCCTCCTTCACCCACCCTCATTAAATGTCATCCACTTGCCTATCCCTAAGCTAATCCTAAACCATCCTAATCCATCCTCTAATCATTTGCACAAGCCTAAGCAAGCTTAAAACCTTCCTAATCAAGCCCAAGTCAAAATTCTTCTCATCTCCCTCAAAATATCCCAACCATAAAACTTTATGAAGCCCACTAGGCCATAAATGACTTTTCCAAAGCCCTTTTATTGCTCTTACAAGCCATTATGAGGGTCTTTACGAAGATTTTATCCCTTGAGCCTCCTTTGTTGACTCATCCTTCCCCTTTCCTCCATCCTCTCACCCTGTGACATGTGTCACTCCCTGATTAGCTGTAAGGAAGCACAATCCATGTGCTCTCCTTTCATGCAATTTGAGCCCTCCATGAGCTTTTTTCCATCCTTGCATCTTAGCCCTCAATCCCTCAAGCCTCTTGCCTATAAATTGGATCCTTCCCCTTTGCAAAATAACACAATCCATGAAGTAAAGTCATAATGCCATTTTAAGAAGCCATTTTACATCAAAACCATACACTCACACCCAAATTCCAACTCCATTTGAAGCCCTTTTTGAAGCATAAGCTTGAGCATACATCCTATCTATTTAGACAAAGCCACTCAACAAGAGAGCTTCTCATTGAGAGAGTCCATTAATGGCTCATATTCTCAATTGAGAGTTCATCTTAGTCTATCTTGAAGTTTATGAATTTTGTTTAGTTTGTAGAAGCTTTATTTAAATTTGGTTCTATTAGCATACTAGCATTGCTCATATACACCAACCTATTCCATTTTTAAAGTTGAATATTTGAGTAAAGACATGATATCTTTTCTTTGCAAATGCAACGATTAGAAATTGAAATCATTTACTTTCCCTCAGCTCTTTTTGATGCTAGCTTGCCTCTATTAATAATTGGTTGTAGTTCCTCTTACAATAATATAAAATTAGAGATTGTTGTCAATGGGCTTTTTCAGACCATTGTACATAGGTGCCTTTTCATACTCTTATGTCGATTTAAAATCTTTGTTGCCTCCTTTATCCATGGGTGTCGATAGTTAGTGTTCAAAATAGCATTGGGCAATATAACTTTTCCATATCATTGCTAAGAATGAAATTTGTTGATATAATATTCGCATTTCATTTTTTTTATATAGGATGTGAAAAAGTTAAGGCTTTGGTAGTGAGAAAAAATAGCTATGGCCCCAAAGTCAACTAAGATCATTGCTTATTCATGCATCATTTTCTTACAAGACCTACAAGAAACCAAGGACACTTACACCCTAAAGTGGCATGAATGAAACATAAAAAACCATGCATAATGTTTTAGCGGTTGTAAAAAACATCGATCCCAAGATGAGTGACTAAAAATAACTATTTAATATTCCCATATAACCTATTGCAAGTTCACGAGTTTCAATTAGCACCTGCACAAAGGCTTGCAGAAATGCAAACTGTTAACATGAGGGTATGCAAATATAAAATATTAGCCAATATTTGTATAGTTACATGAAGTCTGATTGGAAGATCGCGAGGCAACAATTTGAATATGCACTATTAGTTGTTATCTATCATTCAAAATATTAAATTCACACTTGCAAATTTATTAAGGTACAATGGTTGGGAGGATAGTAAGATATGCTATAAATATTATATTAAACAATAATATTGACATGTTATAAATAAAGTGTGAAAAAATAAGGAATATTTTGCATGACGAGGAAAATATTTTGGAGTTCCTTGAATCATGGAGGTCTACATGAAGCAAATACATAGCTTTGCAAGTCTAGAGGGGTATCACCACACTTTAAGTGGGGAAGGTTGTAATGGTCATGAAGTTTTTAGATCAATGTTATGTTTGACATCAATAAAATTATACATACCACTTTAGGTGTGTAACTCCCCCGAAAATGATGTATATTGATTTGTTGTGCTTAGATCCATGATTGACTATTCTTCTCTAAAGATTACCCAAAGATGAGTTTTATGGAGAGAAGGTTCTCAATTTCCATTCATATGCAGACTAAGTATAATGTCTTAGTAAAGAGGGGAGAATCATATCATGAGTAATTTCAATGAGTGCACTCCCTCAGAGAACAAACAAAGAGCCCAACTCTAGAAAAATAAATAAAGATACTATTAGCCCGGATTTAAGGTCAAATGGGAATGCTTCAACCTTGTATGTTTAAAAAGGAACTAAAAAAGGTTGAAATTTATAGAGATGCACAACTAAGACCCCTTACGCTTTACTGGTTAATGGATGTTCACTTCTAAATTTGACATATTTTTATAAATTAGTTATTCAAATTGTTGTATCTAATATTTTTTTATTTAAAAAAAAATTCATATTAGATGTATAATAAATTGAATTAACCCAAATAACTATTAAAAGAAGTTGGACAAAGGGACAAAATGCACACTTTTCCCTAAAAAATTATATAAAGCTTATTTTTTAGTATTAAAATTTGTAGTTGTGTTGACTGGCGAATTATTTAGCAAGCTAAATTAATGTTTAAAGCTTAATAGTTTTATGATTTTGGTGTCTTTCGAAGAAGGTGAGTAGACATAACAAGATTAGCATACACTACCCTTTACATGAATTCAATTTTGCCACATTACAAAATGTAATAACTAATTGCCTATTAAATAAGAAATTTCTCATGAGCTCCAATAAACTACAATTTCTTCTTGTCTAGGCCTTACCTTTTATACAAAAGCATTGGTGCCAATATGATGTACTGGTCAGCCTCTTACTCTCGAATGGGAAAATTTGATGCATATGCTTTGATGGTGCCTCTATTATTTTGGTTGGAAAACTTGCACAATTACCTCCAATGATGGACAAACCTATCTATGCAACATGTTCAACTACTAAAATTTCATGGGAATAAAATAAAATAGTAGTGACATTATAGAGAATTTGAGAATCTACAATGCATAAACAACTTTACTATCAATTGTAGAACATACAAAATGTCGAACCAATGATGAAAGATTGGGAGCTCCTAATGACACACATAGATAACTAGATCACATTTACTAAGAATGAATAATTTGACCACTTGAAGCATTTGTTTGCCACTAACGATTTGGTTAACCTGCACAATCAAAAAATGCTAAAATTGTTGAGCTGCCCAATTGCACTAAGATTTGTACCAAACACTAGATACAGAGTAGAAAATGTGACCAACATTGATGAACAACTTGAAAAACTAATGCTACTATGCAAAGTACAATATGTTATGCTCACAACCAACTGATGGAGACACATCCAAACACCAGAATGAACACACAGGATAAGGGAAATATTATTATCAATGAAAAAAGCCCTATGAGCTTACAATAGTATGATTCTAGGTAAAGAAATCCTCCACATAGTACCTTCTCGCTAACTCCACTAAGAGCTGCCTTTACAATGCTAGAAATGTTCTTAAATAAGCCCCAAATGGTTAAGGGATAGGAATACATTCTAGAATATGCTAGCTGGCATCCACCACCAAAACAGAAGGTTCCAAAAATCACGTTAGAAGTCGGTATAAATTAGAAGAATCTAGAAATGGTAGTCCAACTTCCAGAAGGCATAACTTTTGAACCGTAAGTTTGATTGATGAACTGTTTACATTTTCGAAAAGCTCTTGAAGCGCTCTATGGCCCTATGGACCAGCTTTGCTCATTCCCCATTTTTCGGCCCCATACAAGGCCGTTTAGTGCCCCATATCTAACTCTTAAGAGCTCTTAGGAGGTCTCTAAGAATTGAAAATTTGCAATAACTTTCTAACCATGAAGCCTTTTGACCTGATTCTTTTTCCAGAGTGTTTTAAATTACAAATATAACCATCCCTCCAATTTACACCCTCTAACTCACCATAATTATGGCTCAATTACATAGTCCTACTTTTTCGGCATTTACATATATCTCAAGGTGCTTAAAAACTCTAACTCATAACACTAATAGTGGAACTATGAGAGTTGAAACCTTTATTTGACCCAAATAGGTATCCAGAAATGAAAACACATTAAACAAAAACTATTTCTAAGCATATTTTTGGGTGATACAAGATTGCCCTTACACCACTGGATGCTCCTGCATCACCAACATATGGACAAAAGCATGCTTGTTAATGGAGCTCTTGATGAGGTAATTGAAATTGTTAATGGTCTTGCTTCAAAACCACCTAATATCCCAATGTACATTGTGATATGGTTCAATAATTATAGTGGACCAACTTGGAACAAAGAAGACCCCAAAATTGTACCTATAGTCCTTATATCCTTGGGGACGCGAAGGAAGATACCACTCACAATAGCGTGGGCTATAACCATACATAAATCCCAAGGCCTAGCATCGAAGGGAGCAACCATTGATATTGGTAGGGTGAAAAGGCAGGGCCTAGCATTCACAATAGTTTCTAGAGTTAAATCTTTAAATAATCTATGGATCATAAAAACTTACAACAACAAAAGATACTCCAAAATCCGAGACAATTCATAGACAATTCTAAAGTAAAAAAAAGGAGGCTAAAAAAAAGACACAATCGAATCCAAAAGCTAATTACATTACTAATATTGGGATAGTGATTGATGTGTCTTATAAGATTTAAGTTGATTTTCCTTTCTCATTAAACTAAAATTATGTGAAATTTTCTCTCCCACCTTTAATATGTTACCTAGGTATATCTTCCTATCATCGTAACCATTACACGTTGCTGAGGTGTAATTGCTAGTATTAAAATAAATTATTTGTGAAAAGACATGATTTATTGTAAGAGAGCCAAGATATAAGATATGACTTTTTTGTTTTGAAAAGTCATAGCTCTAAATGAAGAAAGATACAAATAAGTGAGAAGTTGGAGAATAGAAAATAAGAAACAATACATTTTCAAAAGAGCAATAAAACATTTATTGAAAATATTCTAAATCATGAGTATGAAATATAAAATGTGACTTATCCTATGTATTGATATATTATATTCAATGATAAATATAAGTCTTTTATTTGTATTTATTCAAGACAGAGAGTAAAATACTATTTTTATTTTTACTTTAGGATTAATAAAACAATTATTAAATTATTCTCAACAAAGCTTATGCATTAGATTAACATTTTTGCAGCATTCATTGTTTGATTAACATGGATAGTGTGAAATATGTAAGTGTATCCTTATTTGTTTCTAATTAGATTTCCCACCAAAGAAGCTAGATTCCTTTTAGACTAACATCAAATTGCACATAAGAGTTATCTAATACATTTGAAGTGCAGTAGTAATTGATGATATTTTAATATACATTCTCTTAAAGTTGTACATAATAATCTTCATTGTGATTGACTCTATTGCACAAATAAGCAAGGCACTAGTCTTTCAAATAATTGAAATGATTATTGGATTCATAGTTGAAGTTATGATTCTTTTACGTATCTCCTCCTTACAAGCATCAACTCAGTTATCATATAAACATTCAAACATATCAAAGCATTCAAATAATTTTATTTTGAACAAGTTTTAAAGATTTTGCCAACCCAAGAAATCACAAAGTTTAAATTCACTAAAGAAAAACTTTGAACCAAGCAATTAGGGTTCAAGGAAGGTTCACCCGTCTTGGTTTAGCAAAGCTTGAAGTGCAAGGGAATTAAAGTTATTCTTATTCTTTGACCAAAACTGATCGAGTAATCTTATTGAAGAATTGACAAAGCTCTTTGGTTTTCAATCTATGGTTTTGGGAACCAACACACTCTTCTTGAATGTAGTAAGCTTTTAGTCGATCAAATTTGGGTAGCTTGGAGCGAGCACTTATTCCTTGTCTAAAGTTTTCCCATGAGATGGGGAGTCATTTTAAGGTTATCATAGTTAATTGTTTATTGTCATAGATGTGACCAATTGTTGAGAGTTGGTCCTTAATTCCGTTATCCTCATAGGTATGAGGTGATGGTCTCTATTATTCATTTTAATATTAGTAGGTTGATTTTAAGAGTAAGAATCATGTTAGTGTTGCTGATCTCATCATGTTTTCGAAGATTCTGAGCATATCATATGCAGAGCCTAATTTTGTGATAATAGGTAGTAGATGATCTTGTATATTTTTTTACAATTCTGAATTCTTGTATGTAAATTTTATATCCAAAATTATACTATTTATCTCGATAATACTCAATCTAATACTTGATCACAATTTGATGTGCAGTAACTTGCGTTTCAATAATGGTAGAAGACTATAATGTATATGTTCTGCATACCATGTTTAATGCAGGCTTTTCTCCATTATATATCATGTTTCACCCATTGTGGAGTGTGTGTGTGTTTATATCTTCGTTGATTTTATCCGTCTTGACACTAGAATCACATTAACAATCTGAAGTGACTAGTTAGTGAACTCCGGTCGCTGTTGATATGTCTTTATCTTTCATCAAGGTAGATGCACTTATTAGTAATAAGTCTCACATTTTTTATGTAATTTTGAATGAATTGTAGACATGGTTATCTCACTGTTGAGGTATAAAAACTATTATTTGGAACATACCATGGATAATGGATTTGTTCTTTACAATTTCTTTAGGCACCAAATACAATCTAAATTACACTATTTCTCACAACAGTTGCATGGTTGTGGCCTTTCATGCTATGACTACAGCATCATGGTATTTCTATAGGAATTACATAGAATGTGAGCCAGACCATAGAATGAGTTCAGGCCTCACCTAAGCCTAAGGTACATGCAATCATTATGATTGCAATCATTATGATTTAAACATAATTGTATGCAACAGATTAAGAGGACACCTTATGAAGAAATGCAGACAGTGGATGTTTCACAATTAGCAATCAGAAAAAAAATACATTCCTTGAACTTTTCTTGATTGATAGAAATAACTGGAAAATCAATAAAGAATCATGTTTCTCTTCAGCATTTTCAGTTTACTAATATTCATCGTACAAGTTCTAACTGCCCTTCAACCACTGAACCATTAAGATGTACAGAAAAGCTTAGGATCTAGCATTTACAACACTGTTGGTTAGTCCCCGATGCCATATAGGGAACCTTAATTAGCATGCTGCTAACAAATCAGCTTAAACAAAGAAGGCAGATCATATGCCCTCCTCCCTTGAACTGTTGGGAGAATTCTTCAGGAAATTTATCCCCCTCTCCCTGCCAAGGTTACTGGTTATAGGATTTGATGTAGGTGGACCTATAGCTTCCCTCATCGCTAGTACAGATCCAAGGCACATGACCTGAACTGCATTTCTGATCACTCAAACATTAGGAAAAAAAAAAATTCAAGGGAGACAATAGAAGAATGCATGTCAACTATTCCTGAGCATTGAGCTTGGAACTTCCCCCATCTTGTTGATTAACTTTTAAGGTCTCTTCACCTTGAAAGCTCAAGAAGGAAACTCCCCTAAAGAATTCTCTAGAATTGCTGCCTGTTTCGACATGCATAAAATTTCTGTTTTCTGCAGTTCTGAAGCCAAGATCAGAAGTTCTACAAGCTCAAGTCCTGCTGAAGAGACACAATCCAGTCCACTAATTGTGTGATCTTCAGCACCGTCAGGTGCAATCTCTGATTCTGAGGAATCAGGTGTGTCTGAAGTGCTGTCTGCTGACCAGCTCACTGGAAGAGAGCTTCCAAGTGCTGTCTTTATATGCTGAGCTTCATTCACTATGCCATCAATTACTTGTAAAGCAGCTTCCGTGGCGGATGATTTGAGCGCATCTTCTTTTGCCTACAGGAAGATGACCCAGGGGCATTTATATTAACTGGCACAAACAAGACTAGAAAAAAATTCTAAAAGTAAGCTCAATGTGAGAAACACTAAAAACTAGCATTTACTTTGAGAAGAGCATGCCGAAGACGATGAATTGATGTAGTAAGATGTTCAATGTTTGCCATACTTTCCTGTAGAGAAGCATTCTCAACCCTCATCCTGCAAAAGGAAATCAAACAAATTTACATCATTTATGAAATTATCCAACCAATAATGAACAATGAAATTTCAATTTGCAAACAAACGGGAGAAAAGAAATGTCTAACCTAGCATAGTCCATGGCATCATTTGACTTGCTTGCAGTGGAACTACTATCATCTCCATCACGAGTATTAGCCTTAATCCCAGGAATGTCTATGCCCCTCATCCAATGCTTGAGATAAGTATGCTTCAGTAAATTTTTTACCCTCCAATCTTTATCATTTACAACAACCATGGAACCAGATTTGGATCTGTACTGTTGCTTCAACACTGGAGTTATCTGTCTGAATAATTTATGTAACATTTTTTAGAATTGAGCTTGCTTACCAGAAAAACAATAATAAACTTCACATAGAAACAATGTGGAAAAGAGCCTACATGAATAATCTTCGACATCAGATAATAAGAAGACTAGAAGAACTGGGGAGCAGTTGGCTGTTAAATTGTGAACCAGAATAGCATAAAACAGAGGGCAAATATCACAAAAACAAAATAACACCAGAGATACCCTGGGAAAACAGTTGGAGGGAAAAGCCCAGTCACACCAAAACAATGCTTTTATTAAATAATAGTGAAAGTTTGAATACACACTTGAGGAACGATAAACAGCATTCTCTCTTCACAATTATTCAATGATAAACAACATAGAATCTATATACTCAATATACCTGTAAGAACAAAGGATGCTGCATGCAATATCAATATTCACCTACAGAACAGTCACGATATACTGAACAATACATACAATAATGTCCAGATAAATACTGCAATATTCCCACATGAAAATAGCCTCCTGTTGATAATATTCAGATTAATATTAAGCACCATAAGCTACAGCATTGTCACTTGCAACCAATACTCCCAAAACATCACCAAAGAACACATGCCGCTATGAAACAGAAGACCAATGCTACAGGATGTCTCTCCAGATACAAAGCAGTGATGCTTCATTGTTTGGTCTGACTCAACAGCCATGTACACCAACAGTTACAAAACAATGGTGGCTATCTGATGACCAGCAGTTATGCAAATATAAGACTCTTTGCTTACCAAAAATCATGCAAGTATATGCTCTTCAGTGACCAACATCCACATATGCATATGGCTCTTTGATGACCAACATTACACAAGAATGTAGCTCTTTGAAAATCCTGAGATCTTGTCATCACATACAAAGTCTCCATTAAATGATCAAACTGATTGCTCGTTGCCTTCTGGCTAGCAACCAAATGTTTAGGGAGATGACAATTTCAATAGAGATAATTATCACAGATATGGAATATAACTTCTGAAGCTACATGCCTTCAACACTCTCTTAGCAAAGAAGATATCTTTCCAAATATTTGTGTCTTGGAATCTCTCAACATGACACGTCACAATAGCTACACCCATTTTGAGAAAACAAAAAATTAATCATGGAATCTCTCAACGATGTTGCCATGGAGCCACTCAACATTAAGTTCACCATGCCCTCTCCAATGTGTGAAAAAAATTATGTACATGGGTACTCAAAATAGAGTCACTCAACATGATGCTGTCACAGAGTCTCTCAATATGACATCCACTATGGCCACTCCCACAAGTGGAAAGAGTAATACCTATGTCTTCAAGGCAAACAAGGGCTTTTACCTCATATTTCCCTAGTTATTGGATTTGTGCCTGGGAGGCCAGATTTGGGTTTGGATCCGATCCGGATCTAGATTTGTGCCTGGATTCATCAAGTCCAGGCAAGATCCGATCCGTTCGGATCCACAGACCGTGAATCCGGACGAATCCACAAGGTCAAATCCGGACCCTACACAAATCCACGCGGATCGTCATGAATCCACACAAATCTGTCATGAATCCCCAAGGATCCACAAGCCAAACTTGGAATAAATATATATAATGTGTATATATAATGCACGCGCGCACACACACACACTCATGAATCCTCACGAATCATAATGAGAAAAAAAAAAATCACAAATCCACGAATCCTATTCACGTGCTCGAATTGGATTCGTATCCCAAATTGGTAACCAAGCATATTTCTCCATCTCAGAGAGATATGGATTACAAAGGGCTTTCAACTCACATTTTTCTGTTTCAGAAATATGCATTACAAGGGCTTTGACGTCACATTTCTGTCTTAGAGAAATATGCATTAAAGCAAGTAGCAAGAATCACTAATGCTAAGACTCTCTCATTACAAACAACATTCTCCACAATACCAAGCTTATCTCAAAAATACATAAACTTCAACCTGGAAAGTGGTTTGGTGAAATTGTAGGTTGTCTTCTCATCTGTACAAATATACTTGAGTTGAACTGCTTTCCTTTGCACGATATCTCTTCGATAATGATATTTGATCTTCACATGTGCTGTTATATCATGTAATAGTAGATTAACAGAAAGCTTCATACAACTTTGATTATCGGAATGAATCATAGTTGGTTCCAAAGTCTGATCAAAAAATCCTGCAAGAAGCTTTTGCAGTCACATTGCTTCTGAAGCTTCCATACAAGCTGCAATTTATTCAAATTTTGCACTACTGTGTGCCAGACATGAGTGTTTCCTGCTGCATCAAGAAATCATGGTAGATCCTAAGCTGAAACAACAACCAGAAGTACTCTTCCTCTCAGATACCCTCCTGACCCAATCAAAATCAGAGTAACCTTGCAATTTCAGGTCTTTACAAGAAGTGCATTTCAGACCACATCCCATAGTATCATGCAAATATCTCAATATATGCTTTGCTGCAACAAAATGGATTTGGCCAAGCTCACACATGAACTGACTGGGAGTGTTTACAACATAGCAAATATTTGGTCTAGTATTGAATTAGATACATCAACAGTCCGATCAGTTGTTTGTATATGGCGGGATTTACTAAATCTTAACTGGCTACACAAACATTCAACTTCTTCAAATTTGTTTCCACAGATGTTGACATGGACTGTCATGAACTCCATTAATATACATACAAACATATAAAATCTAATAATACATATATTTGTTTTTTCTACTATTCAATAATAATTAAATCACATTAACTAATTGAGATAATGAAATGCTAAATAATAAAATATATTTTTGTTGAATCATTATTCAAAAAATAATAATAATAGTGATCATAATCATATTATTCAAATGATAATACTTCACTATTATTTACTAGCAATAATAACTATTTTTAACCGATCACATTAGCATAAGGGGATATATCAATCACATGACATGATAATGAATAACTAAGTCAACATATTAAAGTCCCCGATGTGACAAGAACAAGTAGAACAACATATTAGAAGTGGAGCATCAAACTATCAATGGAACCTTTGAACCATTCGAGCCTTTAAAGTTAAAAGGCAACAATAATTAAGGGTCCCTAAAAGATCCCTGATGGATGCCCTTGCTGATCTGCTGTAGTTTTTAAATTAATAAACTATATTTTCCTGTGATTTCTTTGATGGTCTTTGAGAATAGACAGAAGTTGCAGAAGGTTTTGTTTTTGTTTTGTGTTTTTTGATAGTTTTCACAATAGTAATGAATAATGAACAATAAACATGAAAGGAGACTGAAAATAAATAAGAGCATAGAGCCAAATCAGAATTGCTATAAATCGTACCAGGCAGATTTCTGATTTATAAAGCCAAATAATAAATCCAATGCAGTTCCAAGGAGCTTACATCCAACAATGATGCCAAACTGGATGCTGAATAATGAACATGAATCAAGGATACATTTGAGGCTGAATACAAGCATTCCCTATATTCCACGTTGGGTGTACCTACTGCAAATGGCGGCCCTAAGACTGCAAGGATCACGTCCCAGCTGAAAGAATCAATCTGCAAAGCTGAAACCATAAATTTGCAACCTAAATCCACAATAAAGAATGGCGTACTCTATCCCTGATAGCAACGCACACTATCTGAAGAATCCAATGCCAATAACTACTGAGGGCTACGTCCCAGCCAATCCAGAACCTGGGGTTTGCATCCCAGATGAAGAATTGCTCTCTCAGAGCCAATTCACAAAAACAATTTTTTCAATATGCAAAAGATAATAAGAAATTAGGTCTCCATCTCCTTATATCCCCTTCCAACTGTAAATCGAACCCTAAAGGGAAATTACACTTTGCCCTTTAAATAAAATATAATAAAATAACATTTTCCCAATTAAAGTCATCCATGCTATAGGAAAAACATTACTTTATTAAAATTCCATAGCTTAAGGCACCAAAAAGTCTACAAATAGTAAAAATCATGTATAATAATTTGAGACCTTTCCAATGAGCTATAACACATAGGTGTACCTGATCAACTGAAGCCAGAATCCCCTTATTACTCCAAAATGGTTATATTATTAACCTTATTTTAATTTATTTAATCACCAACTTAGGAAATATTTAAATATATTAAAATATTTCCCAAATGGTCCCAAAAGGCCCAAAATGACCAATCAAACATGAATCTGACCTTGTCACCTATTTGTGACTGATGCCGGACAAGATGGGTCAACTGGCAGTCCATCTCTAAAATCTAGGGATGCTCCTAAAAAGTAGGAGACAGCCCCAATCAACCAAAATTGAGTCCCAATGACTCTCCCCTACTATGTGCACCTCTGAGAGAACTGTCACTGAACTAGGAGTTCCTCCTAAAAATAGGAGATGCACTCTAAGTCTCCAAAACATTCGCCGAGGTCTCCAAATGCCTCCTAGACCACTCCTAGTCAATCCCTACAAATTAGGAATCCCTCCTAAATTGTAGGAAACTGTTGCCTACTGCTCCAAACTACTTGGGAAGCTCATGCATGACTCTCGAAGCCCCAAGGTTGGTTCCCTCTACGCTCTGTTGGCCTATGGGAACCAGATAATAGACCAACCCTGCTAGAAATGTTGTCACTAAGGAAGGGCAAAAATTGGGGACATGATAGTCCCACACCACAAAAGGACTCCGCCTTTAGACATACCTTACGGGGTATATATATATGGGGATGATATTGCATAGCGGAAGGATAAGAATGATATAGTTGCAGGAGACAATCTCATAGATTCATACATGGAGTACTAGTAAGAAACTACCCAAACAAGTGATTTGGCATAAGGAAAATAATATAACAAGAGGAGGAAAACAGGTAGTAGTACAAGAGCAATAAAGCGAGCCTGACAGAGGATAATAAGAAGCGAAATTGGACAAATTCAAAGGTGACCAGGAATGCTGACATGGAGATAAAAAAATATTTAAGAGTGCACAAAGATCAGAGGAGAGGTACGGAGTGTGAGAAGAAGATGATCGAATAACATTGATGAAATTCTAAATATTAATGCGTGGATAAGGATTGGATAGAAGGCACCACCGAGGATATAAAGGAGACATTATAACCACTAATACCTGCCAAATATTACAAAGATCCACGTGAGTTATAAACATGAGAAGAACAAATAATTAAGTGCTATGTTTACAAGGGGGATTGAATGTTCAAATAGATATTAATAATAAATTCATAAGCTTTGATTTGTAGAATAAAGGGAGTGGGTAAACATAGTACAAGTTGTCATATTATCACGAGAGGCCTCCTAATATTAAATATATTTTGTCTTTCATATGAGGTTATTATTTCTCAAGCGTATACATATATTATTCAAGATTTTGCACACTTTTGAAGTAAACATATTTTCAAGTGGACTATATTTGAAGTTATCCATAGAACCTCAAATTGGGAATTTAAAGTGATTAGAACTAAAATCCCAAAGGGGGACATAACATGGACTTGCAATCCAACATACCAAATATCTTCAAAATGTCTGCAGAGTATTTTCCTTGACTACGAATAATCTCATTTGGCCTTTGCCACACTTCTAGTCCTTGGAAGTAATGCATAAGACCAAGATCCTTCATCTCAAGCTCAAAAGTTACATCTTTCTTACAATCCACAATGAGATTATCTTCCCCAGTAAGAAGTAAATCAACATAAAGAACTAAAATTAAAGCTTTGTCATCATCTACGTTGAAACAAATATTTGGATCTACATCATTCTTGGAGGATCCCAAGCTCATTAAGTATTGATCAATCCTTTTATACCATGCACACAGTGCTTTGATAAGGCCTTACAAGGCCTTATTCAATCTACATACATGAGATTCTTTCCCATGAATCACAAAACCCTCTGGCTGTTCAATAAACACTTCTTCAATCACACCATTAAGAAATGCAGTCTTTAAATCCATTTGATGTAATTTCAAGCCTTTAATTGCTGCAATAGCAATGATAATCCTAACAGAAGTACACCAAGCTACAGGAGAAAATGTCTCCGCATAACCAATACTGTCCTTTTGAGAGAAACCTCTTGCCACAAACCTAGCTTTATACTATTTCAATACTCCAATCAGTTGCGCACTTGATTTTGAACAGTCATTTTGAAGACAACTGATTTTTCATTAGGCCTAGGAACAACATCTCAAACATCATTATCGATGATAGATCAATATTCTTTACTCATAGCATCTCTCCATACTTGCTGATTTGACACCTCCACAAAACTTGAAGGCTCAGACTCAATGATATGACTCATTAGTGTAACATTAACTGGAAACTTATGTGGTCTATTGCTTTCTTTAAAGGTACCATGGGGAGCTGCATACTTTTCAGCCTCTTGCATGGTATATCTAGCCCATAAAGGTCTCTTTCTCTCTAATGAAACATTACTTGGTCCATTGGTTGGTTCTATGGGATCAACTAGATCAATAGATTGTTCTAATTAAATAGACTCCCTGTGAATATCAAAAGGAGAATCAGAAGCAATGTCTATGTCTTGAAATGTTTCTTGTTCTTCCCTAACTATATACCAAGAAGACCCCTTTGATCTTTTCAAAGTTATTTGTTCCTAAAACAACACATCCCTGTTGTTCTCAATCTGTTTTTGTCCTGGAACGTAGATCTTGTAGGCCTTAGAAGACTTGTTGTAACTAACAAACATTCCTCCCTTGCTTGGAGGTTTTAGCTTAGATCTTTTATCTTTAGGCACGTGAATATAAACAAGAAAACCCAAAAATTTGAAATGACTAACTTCACGTTTGTTAAGAATGATTAGATTTAATGCAGATCTGAACTATGTGTATGTTCGTTTGATTTTTGACTCTCACAAGATGTTCTTATTGATTGATATCTGTTCTTGCAGGTTGTAATCAGAATAAGATAATTATTACATTCAGTGATTATTTTATTATACAAATCTGAACTAAGAATGAAAAGTTCTGATTATTGTGAATGCAATACATAATATGAGTATAAATAATAATGATCAAACTCTTAGAAGGCTTGCACTATTTGACTTCTGGGCCTCCTAAGTCTGATCTGATTGGATATATATAACTATTTGGAGACATGTCTCTCTATAACCAATGATTAGTTTCCTTAATCACACCGATCCAAATCAGTACCAACATAATGTAATTATGGCGACTTGTATCGGTAATTCAAGCAAACATAATCAGACTTGGATCTGTAGAATATTGAAACCATTTTCTCATCAATCGATTTACCATTGAGGCATATAAATGGCAGTAGAATTCGAACAAGTACAAATCGGTTAAATCAGTATTATACTTGGATTAATATTCAGATTTATGATGGGTGATAGAACAAGACAATGGTTTGATATAAGTGTGTATATACATACACAATATACATAATGTATATTGATGTATGTGTATGCATATAATCATCAGATTTTTGTATTGAAGTTATCATCCATTATTATCTAAACGTTGCTATCATGTCAACACTCCCTCTAAGCTATGGAAGATAATACTCATACAAGTATAGATTATAACAATATCACCTTGCTCATGATATTAGTAGATATGATATGCTTAAGAATATACTGTCTCATGATGTCTACCATAATAAATCATGGTATATCCATGGATACAATATCTACCATGACTATCTCTTAAAGGATAATAATGATCTTCAAATGATATCAAGTCTTATGATATCTATCAAAATGTTCAAGAGATATTAAATATCATGGCATGTCCCATAGATATCAAGTCACATGGTATCCACCATGATAGTAAAACAAACATTGTAAAGTCATCACCTTACAATGTCAAATACACGTCCTTATATGCAAGATTGTTATCTTTCAATAATGTCCACAGCAGACCATAAAGTCATGGAGTCACACACAGGACAATAAGAGATTTTACATGGAGTCACCATGGATTCTCTCACGTGGTGTTGTCATGACATCACACACAACATCCTCCATGAACCATATCAGAGGGTGGATCCATCGTAACTACTCCCAAAGGTTGGAACAAGGGTTTAACTTTAAGCTTCTCTCCCATGGAAAAGAATCCAATAAAGTACATTTCAAGAAATCACTGATGCTAAGACTCCCTCTTCGTAAGGGCTTCATTCTTCACAATTCCAAGATAGTCTTAAAATACAAAAACTTTACTTTGGTATGAGACTTGGTGAGAATATCAATTGTTCATTCTTCAGTGATAATGTACCTTGTCTAGAAACCATCTCCATGGGCTACTCCCTTTGAATCACTATGATCAAAGTCATCAAAACATTATTCACAGGAGTAGCTTCTTGTACACAGATGTACTTGTCTGATTTCATAGTAACATAAATGAATGTAATAAATTATGGATTTATCCCCAGGCTTGGCACCACCAACATTTATGATAATGTCGCTTCTACCTGAAGCTCCAAGTAAATGCATCAACCTCTTGACCTTCTCATCCAAGGTTGCCTTAGAACTTTTCTAAATGTGATATCAACCTTTTGACCTCCTCATCCAAGGTTCCTCTGGTAGATTATCTAACTCCCTCTAAATTTAATGTCAATTTTCAATTTAGTTTCATAACTTCAAGTATCAAGTTTTCTTTCCCTTAAGTGCAATTTCCTCCTAATGTTATAGCATGAGCTAATGAACGTTAATCACAGAAGCATACAAGATTTGTCATCCTAATGTTATAGCATGAGCTAATGAACATTATTCAAGGGTACAAAATACTTACCTCTTGTGTTGGTACATCATAGACCTAGTCCTAAGCTAGGTCACAAGGTTGTGGTATGACTCTTTTCTTTTCTATATTGCTATTTCCAATCAAAGCACCAAGAATATCACAACCAGGTATTGTGTATCTACTATTTGCTCCTCCTTGATTTCTATAGTTTCCGAGTCACTAGAGAAGTCATCTCCACGATCTTCATCTAAACCAATATAATCCTCGATAGTAAAATAAAGTAGATCCTCTAGCCATTCCTTCTCTCACGGAAGCATATCTTGCTCCAAGAATGCAATTAGGTCTGAATTGTCTCCAATGACTCATGACAGATGAACCATCATTCTCTACTATTGCTACAAAGAGTGTCTCTCACCTAGGCATCATGATCAATGTCTAAAGTTGCATGTCAATCTGTAACCTCAGAGATCATGTCCAGAAAGCATCATTTAGTGCCAATCCTCTGATTCACTAACTTCCATAGACTAACTTCCATAGATTATCTTGCTACTGAAGCTACCTTGCTTTTTTTGTTGGTTTGCTCCTTTCTTGGATCTTGTCAAAATTACTAGTAGGGCTCGTGAAAGCTAAATTGTTGACATCATTAGCTTTATTATTCCTAGTATGCTTAGACACCCAATTGTCTTAACTAATATAACAACAGTCCTAGGAGTAGACACATCATCTACCAAAAGTCCAATGATATGTTTAAGCTATCTTTGAAGATTCATTTGATGAGGCATTGCTTGATTAGATTGTCCCTTCATCATTAGTAGCTCCCTTTTCCTTAGTACAATTTGCAAGTTAGAAGTGCTTGACCCAAACATATATGGTATATACTGGACTCTACCGTTGAGCTTTAGTTACAAACTCCCATGCTATTCCACAATTAATAATGGATCACTTCTCTAATGATGGCACCAAAATTAGTAATTTCCACAAAACTATTGAACAATCAACAAAGGTAGTCAATACTGGCTTCTCAACGGCTCGCTCATCCCAACTTGGTTGATTTGTCCATCCATAACTCACAAATACTATTTTGATGCCCCTCTCTGTAGGGAACCTAAACAAGTTTATTCTTATTACTGTAGCCTTTTACCATCAATTTCTTCAATATTTGAGAAAGCTTTCATAAACTATTTGATACAGATTGTCCAGAACGATCAAATTTTTGAAACTCTCATATATTTTTAAAAGCTTTTCTAGGTCTTTTTTAATGGCTTTTTCAATGGTCTTCTTCTCTAAATTTTAAGTTGAAACTTTCATCGATTCCTAAAACTGGGTAGCCGAAGGCTCAATATTTTAGGGACTAAAATTAGATTTTTAGTTCTTTCCAACGGCGTAAACGGTTTTGAATTCTGAGCGCTGGGTCAAAAGTTATGACCCCAACAATTTGGGGTAAACAAACACCTAGTTTTAAATAGTTTTAGTTAAATATTGTTGTTTTTATTATAGCCACATATACATTTCGAATTCATGGCTATGGCGACTTTTGATGTTCCATCATTGTATATATTCTTACATTTTCGAATAATATGATGGCTTTTGATTTGCATACAACTCTTTCAAGTTTTTGCAAGTTTTTCTAGAAATTGAACACTGATATCGTAGGTACTTGATTCTCACCAAATATTGTGTTTCAACTCATTTCTTAAATTAGATCACTATTCCTTACTGCACACCCATAATTGGGCATCTTCTTCAACATATCCAACATAATATATAAAATCACACAAACTTGAGGCCTCCATAATATCCATGATGATAAAAGGGTGAGTGAATAGACGAGTTGGTGTGAAGGTGAATCGTGAGGCGTAGTGTTAGGGTGATGATCCCGGTGCTACGCATCAACTCCAGTTCGAGTCACACTAGTTACCACAAACCCTTTTACCAACCAAAATAAATAATATCCATGATGATATTGCTGAAACTCATGGAAAGTATGCTAGGACATTGGCATAAATTCTAAAAGCTTTTGTGCACAAGGATTTTCAAGACTTCTATTGAGGGACCATAACTTTTAAATACATCTCCCACACTGATATAATGTACTAACAATCAACATAGCCATATTCTAATGGATACCAAACCTCAAAATGTGATATGCACAACATAGGGAATATACAGAATCTCATGCTGTTAGCATTAACGTACATCCTCCATGTCTCTAGCTATACAAAATATGTCCCAATACTAATTTTCATAGACCACAATCTCCACTAGTCAATAGCCATCAAATATATATTTAACCTCCTTTTTCTATGATATATGTTTTGACAATGATCTCAAGAATGATTTGGAGTGGCAACTCTGTGTAATGTCTGAAAAATGCATATGAATTGATATGTTATATCCACATGGACCTGGAGGGCTGCGATGTTAATTTGTGTTTAACAAAGAGAGAGTCGTTGCCCAATGTCTTTATATTAATATCGTCTACACTAAGTTACTAATTCAGATGCAGGTTCAGAAGCAAATATGGGATACATGATTTTTTCTGGGGGGAGGATGTGGATGCATATATATATATATGTGTGTGTGTGTATGTATGTATGTATGTATGTACGTATGTATGTATGTATGTGCAAAGAAATGAGAAGTAATTTCAGTCTTGTATTTTCACCTTCAAGATCAAAAGATGATCTACATTGTTTCTTTCAAGTATTATGTTTAGATGCAAAACCCCTAGAAAGTCATTTGTACAAGGTATATAATCTTCAATTTGTTGACTTGTTTTAGACTTAAGGCATAGTTTTGTTGAAGTATAACATCAATCAAAGTGATATACTGTAATAATGCCAACAAGTTATAACTTCGTCAAACACAAAGTCTTCTCTAATTCACTAAAAAGTAGCTAGAGCATTAGTTAGCCCAAATGGCATAACTACAAACTCAAAATGGCCACAATGACATCTAAATGTCCTCTTCTCTATATCGCGCTCTCTAACTCAGATCTGAGGATAGCCTGATCTTAAATTGATGCAGGAGCATCCAGAGGTATAAGGGGCAATCCTGTGTCACCCAAAAAATGTACTTAGACTTAGTTTATGTTTCATGTGTTTTCATTTTTGGATACCTATTTGGCTCAAATAAAGGTTCCAACTCTCACAGTTCCACTATCAGTGTGTTTGAAAATCCCGAAAAAATAGGAGCATACAATTTGGCCATCATTTTGGTGACCTAGAAGGTGTGAATTGGCCAGATGAATGTAATTGTAATTTAGAGCATTCCAAAAAAAGAATCAGGTCAAAAGGCCCCACGGTTTGAAAGTTATTGCAGTTTTTCGGGTTTTGGAGACCTCCTAAGAATGCTTCGAAGTCAAGTTAGGGGCATTAAATGACCTCGAAAAGGGCCGAAAAATGGGGGACGAGCGAAGCTGGTCCATAGGGCCATAGAGCGCTTCGAGAGCTTTCCGAAAATGTAAACGGTTCATCAATCGGAGCTACGGTTCAAAAGTTATGCCTCCCGGAAGTTCGGTTACCGTTTCCGGATTCTTCTAGATTTGCACCAACTTCTAACGCAGCTTCTGGAACCTTCTATTTGGTTGGTGGATGCCTACTAGCACTTTCTAGAATGTACTCCTTGTCCTTAAACCTCTGGGGTCTATTTAAGGAGATTTCTGGCATTGTAAAAGGCAGTTCGGAGTGGAGATTGAGAGGAGGTGCTAAAAAGAGAAATTATCTCCAGATTTATGCTATTGTAAGCCCTTAGGGCATGTTCTGAAATTTATTTTCTCTGTACTATTTGTACTAGCTTATTTTCTCAGTTAATATAATTTCCCTTTTCTGTTGTGTCCATTCTGTTCTTGGCTTCTGTCCCCATCATAAATCAATTTTGGAGAAGAAACATGCTCCATGTAGCTCATATAATAACTCATCAATCTGTGGGATGGGGTACCTATTTTTAATAGTCTTCTTGTTCAGGACCCTGAAATCTATGCACATGCTAAGAGTTCCATCTTTCTTCTTCACCAAAACCACAGAAGAAGCAAAAGACAACTTACTTGGTGTAATGTGACCCATAGCAGGTAGTTCCTTGATGGTTTTCTTGATCTCATCCTCCAATCTCTTTGAATGCCTATAGGGTGTGATCATGATGGCTTAGCACCCTCCTCTAACTCAATAATATGCTTAGTACCTCTATCTGGAGGTCTACTTGGTGGTATTTCACCGAAAACCTTTAGTGCTTGATTCTCAATTCCTGTATGTCCGGGTGATATTCTGAATTTTGCTGCCCCTGTGATGGCATTAAAGTGCAACGGGCTGCCCTAGTCATGTCTCAACAAGCTCTCCATGTGTCTGCAAAACATCCTAAACCCACTGTCACAAATGACCTTAAATATATGGGACTTCCCTTCTGACCGAAACCTCATCTCCATATCTCTCAAATTGGGAGTGAACTCCCTTATATCATGTAACAAAGTCATGCCAAGAGCTAAATCTGTATCACCCATGTCAACAACATAAAAATTTGCTTTGAAATCAAAGTTGTTGATCTTTAGGGGCAGACCTGTAATCCTCCTATCACATTTGAGGATGTAGCCATTAGCTACCCTCACTCTTAGACCCTCAAATTGCTCTGTCTGAATCCCACACCTCTCAATCAATTTAGAATCAATAAAATTGTGAGTAGCACCTATATTAAGCAAAGTAATAACTCGTTGACCAACCAATACCCCTTTCATCCTAAATCATCCCTCTTGTTGTACACTAGTGAGACAGGCCTCCTTAAGTCTATCTTCAGTCTTCTCATCACCTATATCATCTGTGCCTTCCTTTTCTTCAATTAATTCCTCATTTGCAGATTGTTGGTCTAAATTTTCAGGATCAGAACCCTCATAATATGCCCACATAACCCTATTTGCTTTCCCCTTTGGCCTCAAGAGACAGTCATGGTTCATGTCATAGGGTCCTTTGCAATAAAAACAAAGTTTTTTTTTCCTTAAATCATTCAATGTCTCTTTATCCAAAGGAGCAAATGATTTATCTTTATTTTCAGCCTTTGTTTTATTCCTGTCAAGTTTCTTGAAGAATGGTTTGTCTTTGCTAGATAATGCACCCTTTGACTGAAATTTATTTACTGGGACTACTTGTTCCATACTTCTAGCCTTCTTAATTGCTTCTTGCAAATTGAATGGATCAAAGGCTTTTACCCCACTGTTCAATGGTTTGGATAATCCCTCAGTGAACAAAACAACCAATCTCCTATCTGATATATCTGGCACCATACAGATAGCCTCTGAAAGTCCCTAATGAAATACTCCAATCTGCCTATCTATTTCAACTGGGCCAACTCCCTAAAGTAGATTTTTGGATCCTTCTTATCAAACCTCTTTACCAACCTGTCCATGAAGTCCTGATATGAAGTCACTTGGCTATGTTGAAGGGTAACCATCTCATGGTACCACTAATCATGTGCAGCTCCCTCTAAATGTAGTGTGGCATATTTTATTGATGTTTACCATACAGGTAAATTGAAACAATGCATACAGACAATGAACACGAACACGAACACGAACACGAACAGAATAGCAAAATTATATATTCGCATATGCCAGACATACATTATGCTTCATAATATCAATAATAGTAGATGATTGATGATTTATAATGATCCCAGACGGGATATAAATACTATCCGCCAAACCTTCCCGAAGGAGTCCGTCGGCCACAAATATTATGTCCGCTACAAACTATTTACCCGTCGGCTACAAAATATAAAACACCGACGACAATCATTCCGTCGGCTATAAAAACACCGCCGGGACCATCCAGTCGGCTGACACCATCCCCCCCAAAAAAAAAGTCGTCTCTTGACAACTAACAAAATATCTGAGACAAATTAACAAACAAAATACATTGACAGAGTGACTACAACAAGAAAAATCTACTTCTGTCACATCACTTCCATATTCATCCCGTTACATTTGTAGCCTCTGCTAACACAATACTGTCTCCTCAAGCTGACCTTGATAGCCACCCGTGCTGCTTTCTCTGTTTTCAATTGCTTGGTATCTTGAGCCAAGTGTCGCTACACTGCCTCCAACTGGATGATCAGCTCCTCCCGAGCTCTCTACGCATCCACCAAGATAGCCTCCCGGCCAACACCTACTCCCAGTGCCTCTGGTACACAGAAAGTCCATGCCTGCAGCAACTTCAACTCTTCTCAACTGGTCAGACTCCCACGACTGATATCTGCAACGACTGGGGGTCCAAGGGGCAACGCCTCTGGCGAGGTTGAGGGGCAACGCCCCAAGTGCTCTCTGTTGCAGTACAAGGCGGGGTCGAGGGGCAGCGCCCCTTGCCGCCAAGACCAAATTAGAACTTCGCAACCAACACAGAAATGCACGGAGCACACCATCTTTGTCATTTTCTGCCGATTCTACACTCTTTCTGGCAACCAC
The DNA here is from genome assembly GCA_028749045.1 of Cupressus sempervirens. Taxonomy (NCBI): domain Eukaryota; kingdom Viridiplantae; phylum Streptophyta; class Pinopsida; order Cupressales; family Cupressaceae; genus Cupressus; species Cupressus sempervirens. The sequence goes on along the minus strand of CM053787.1, from coordinate 1,033,763,355 downwards.
GGATGCATCCCCTTCCCTTTGGCATCATTTGCTACTCATTCTGAACAATTTGATTCTGTCGTCCTTTTTTTTTTTTTTAGCAAACCCTCCTACTTTTGTTTGTCTGTTGCTGTTCCGACTCTCTACAAGTTCCTCCTTCCATCGCTTTTGTTTTTCGCGGCCATGTTCTGTGCGAAACCCCGACAATACCTCTGGCTTAATATTTCGTTTTCTCCCACGAAAGCTTACAGCAACTGAAACCATGAACATTCACCCCTCCGCAGACTGGAAAGAGATCTTCCAAGGCACATGAATACCCAGCAGGAAGAGGACCTCTGGACAGGCTCCCGCGGAGCAACTCCCAAAGACCTCCGGACAGGCTCTCGCGAAGCACCTCCCGCAGACAGGTGCCTGCAGAGCCCTTCCGCAAATAGGTGCCCGCGGAGCACCTCTCGCGAACCTCTAGACAGGCTCCCGCGGAGCCCTCTCTTGAACAAGTGCCCGCGGACCTCCGGACAGGCTCTCGCAGAGCACCTCCCGTGGACCACCTTCGGTGCTTTTTCACTTACTTTTTTTTTTGGAACAAAAATTTTAAAAAAAAAAAAAAAAAAACGGCACCTCAACTTTGCCTCCAAGCGTCGCCATTCTGCAACGATGACAACAAAGGAATCATCTGATCATTTTGTGACAGTGACAGCGACGGCATCTTCTTGGCACGGTAGGATTCGTTGACTGCGTAAGGTACGTCTTGCCCATCCAATGTTCCCAACTTTACCACTCGATTGTCGCCGACCTCCCAGATCTAATATAGTCCAACCCATCTTGCCTTACACCTTTCCTGCTTGATTTCATTCCGACCATCATACTTGAGTACCAGCTGCCCCAACTGAACCCTATTGAGTTTGTCATGCCACGCCTTATGTCTGTTCTATGTCACCTCCGTCGCCCACTGTGCCTGCGATCGTCGCGCATCTAGCTTATTTCCTTGCTGTCGGTACCCTTCAAGTAATTTTATGGTGCGATGCGTTCTTTTCCTCCTGTGCGGTCCATTCATTGTGTACCAAATGGTGGGATCTTTCTTTTTTTTGAGTTTGGACTATATGTTCTTCCCCTCAGCTTCAGGCGTAACCGCCTTTCCTTCTTCCGCTGCTCTGTATTCCTTCAGACACTCATTTTCCTCTTTTTTCTCACCTTCGTCAACCCTTAGCATATTACAACTCGGAAACAATTCGTAGTCTTCTATCTACCAGTGGTAAAGGCCATTCACCGAGTCCAGGTTGTCGTCATTCGATCCTCCATCAAGTCTCAATACTCCTTCGTCCGATTCCATTCTCCTCTTTCCTTCGTCATCACTCTCGCCTTCACTTTCAAAATTTGACGATGCTACCTCCTCACCGACCATTTGCGTGTAGGTCAATTGTGAATCTTTTGCCTCCGCCCTCCATTGATAGGGTATTTCGTTTGCAATCATGTTTTATTTCGTTTGCAATCATGTTTTACTTTTGCTTGCACCAACCAATCCCGTCCCAAAATAGCATCATATCCTTTTCTTTTCAATGGAATAACCACAAAATCCAATAAAAATGGTTGCGTTCCAATAGTTACCGGTTGCGCCTTCAAGATTCCCAACGGTTTGATTCCATGTTGGTCTGCTGTGAGCAACTGGAATGCAGGTGGCCACAATGTCGGCTTTCCCAACTTCTTCCAGGTATCCTCCAATAAGACATTCACGCCGGACCCTCCGTCGGCAATTGTCTGTCAAAACATTTCCCAAAATCCCCATCTCGACGACCGTCGGATGTCGTCCGGAGGTGAGTGCCAGCAGCATTGGGTCTGTTATCATCACTTCCCTATTGTCCCTTCCAATGTCCTCCATTGCTTTCGAAAACGGTGTATGTTTCAGAATGGCCATCCGTAACTGGGGCATTGTGAGGAGGTCACTTATCTTGACCGGTATCTCCGTTTGTAAGATCTTTCGTACAATGTTTTGTTCTGCGAAGTTCCTTGCCAAGGTGTCGGTGATGTCCTACAACTGAGATGTCCCTGCCGACGATGCCTTTGCAATTTTCGCTTGCGCTTCCCCCAATTTTCTCTTTTCCTCCGCTTGCCTCCATGTAATTGCCAGAACCTCCTCTACATCCGTGTCGATAGTGATCAAGTTTACTCCAGACTTTGGACAATTGGAATCTTCGTGATCGTCGGGTCCGCACCATCTGCATAATATCGGTGTGTTTGCCGCTGTATAATCCCGCGCAAAATGACCCCACAAATTACATGCTCGGTATTGAACAATCGGCCGTCCATTTGCATCATACTGAGTTCAACTTCGGCTCCCATTATTATTGTTATTATTTGTACTGTTGTTATTTTGCCCTCTGCTATTATTCCTGTATCCTCCGGATGTGGCACCTGCACTATTCGTATTTCCGCTACTACTCGACGGGGAAGCCTCCTATGTAAGAAACACCTACGGAGATCCTCTTGTCTTCATGTTAAAGGGGCACTCCTTTGTCAAATGGCCCATGATCTGACAAATGTCGCAGAATTGGTTCTTTGGACATGATCCTTTAGTATGACCGTCGATCTTACACTTCGTGCACCACATTTGACTGCCTTTTGGCTCCTTCTGCATGTTTCTAAACTCCATCATGCGAACCATATTCTTCTGTAGGGCACGAACCTTCTTGCTACTGCCTTCGTCGTCACTGCCATCATCTCCAGTAGGCTCGTCGTCATCAGAATCAAAGGAGCTAGTTTTCTTCTTTGTCTTCTGCTCACTTTCAAGGTCCAATGCTCTTTATACGTGTCCACATATGACGACGGTGGCACAATTTTCATTTTCCCCAGCAACTTCGAGCGTAGGCCGTCCATGAACCATCTTTTTTGCAATTCATCCGCCGGCTTACTTTCCATTTTGTTTATTAAGTCTTTTAATCTCCTAGCGTAGACACGGATAGTTTCGTGCTTCCCTTGTTTGGTATTGAAAATCTTTGCTACAATTTCATTATCATCCCGCAAGAGTTTAAATTTCGCCAGGAACTCCTTTTTAATGTTATCCCAGCTATTTAGCTTTTGTGGATCCGTAATCGAAAACCAATCAAAGGCCACACCCCGTAGGGTTGCCAGAAATTGCCTGACCCATTCATTGGCATCTGTGATTCAATTTGCCCGCCAGATCATCTCACATGTCTTACAATGTTGAATGGGGTCGGTTGTACCATCGCCTTCAAACTTCGACAACTTTTCTTTGGGTCCCGCCATCACAACTAAATTTGGTAGAGGCGTTACTGGGTCCTGCAACACTGAAGTTGTTTACTACAACACCGGAGGTTTTCACTCCCGCACCGGCGGTCTGCACTCCCACACCGGAGGTTTGAACTCCCACACTGGAGGTTTGCACTCCCGCACCGACGATCTGCACTTCCACACCAGAGGTCTGAATTCCCACACCCGAGGTCTGCACTCCCACACCGGCAATCTCAACAACTACGAACCTTGGTGAAGATTAAGGATCTTCTGAAGTTGTCTCCCGTGAAAGTGTATCCCGGACGAAGAGGTCACTCCACGCTCGTGCTCCCTCGGCACTCCGAGCCGTGGAAGTCGATGCTCTTCCGTCTGAATTCTCTTCACTCGGCGAACACAATTTCAAGAATGCCTCCTATGCTTCTTCCACCAACTCCACCCGCTGTCGAGTCTCCTCCAGCAATTCCTACGTGCTTCGATTTCCGTCGGCAATCTTTTGGAATCTCCTCCGACACTCTTCCTGCTGTGCCAGAATTAAATTAGCTTGAGCTGCGTGAATGTCATCTTTATTCTTCACCATGTTCTTATTTTTATTCAACAGATGCGGCATTTAATTTCCATCCACCTGCCTACGTACTAGGTCCTTCAGGCAACGGCACCAAATGTTTACCATACGGGTAAATTGAAACAATGCATACAGACAATGAACACGAACACGAACAGAATAGCAAAATTATATATTCGCATATGCCAGACATACATTATGCTTCATAATATCACTAATAGTAGGTGACTGATGATTTACAATGAGCCTAGACGGGATATAAATACTATCCGCTAAACCTTCTCGAAGGAGTCCGTCGGCCACAAACATTATGTCCGCTACAAACTATTTACCCGTCAGCTACAAAATATAAATCGCCGACGACATTCATTCCGTCGGCTACAGAAACACCGCCAGGACCATCCAATCGGCTGACAATTGCCTCCACTTTTGTCATAGGTTTCAATGCTAAGAAGGTATCAAGCTTGTGAATCCAAGTTTGCGTTGTCATTCTGCTACTCCCATCGAATGTAGTCAAAGAAAACTTCCCTGTAACCCGCTTTAATTCATTATCCTCACCACGAGGTATCCTGTTCTGTCTGATTGCACGGTAGTGTTCTCTTTTTTTGTTCACAAACCTCTCAAAAGTCATTCTCTCCCGTAACTGCAGTGCCAAAAGTTCTCATTCATCATTAGTAGTCAAAAGGATATTTGCAAATGTCCCATCCTCAGCTTCCTTTGTTGGCTCCTGTACTGGTTACTCTCTAACAAAGGTAGGACATGTGGGCCTGTTTTCTATTCTGGAAAGAGTTCTATGAGATCTAGGTGATCCCACTGCACTCCTGTTATCCCCTTGTTCCTGATTCTGTCTGTCCTATGGGTTCATGCACTCAACTGTAATGGACACCTACTGGTTATAATTTCGTGAAACACTTTGTAAGCAAGCTCTGATACCACTGTAATGGACACCCAGGAATGCCCAAAAGTTGAACCAACTACTAAAATTATATTAATTCTAAAAATGTTGCAATCAAGTACAAGGAGATGTATTCCAAAGGCCAAACCCTAAGGGAATGACGTCTAGAATGTTACAATAGAGAATGAACGTCCCCTATTGCCAAAAAAGAGTGTGATTCACACATCCAAGCTGTTATCAAATGCAAGTCATAATCATTCGATACAATAATCCCATGCTCAACAATGAGACTTACAGCCCTATTTATCCTTTTCTTCATCCTTCTGGAAGGAACTAAAACATTAATTAATTGCAAGAGCTAGAAGCTTCCTCCTTCCAATAATTAATGCATACCCTAGAAATTCCTCCCTGGCAATAATTAATTAAATCACGAGAGGCTTCCATCCTTCCAGTAATTAATACAAACCCTAGAAGCTATTCCCTTGTAATTAATAATCAAATTAATTAAATACAAAGTCAGCTTTTAATTTTAATTGAATGACTTTATAAGAAATTAATTTAATTTCTTCTTATCCTCCACTTAGACTTTGGAGAACGTGAAGGCTAAAACATGGGATCATTACAAATTTGCCCCCATTGAAATTGCTTGTCCTCAAGCAATTAAGTAACATAATGAACTCCAACCTCCACCTGGATCCCAATTGAAGTAATATGTGATATCCATATGGACATTAAACAAACTACAAATGAACATCATTAAGACCAACCACATGTCTTGCAAGTTAGCTCCCAAAACTTGTGTTGATGAAGTATAAGTCTGGATGTCACTAGAAGGCAGCTCCATAGAAGCTCTATGAAACCTCTTCCTTCCAACTGCTACAAAACAAAACTGAATCTTTGTAGATGGTGAAAATTGAGCCCAAATCCACTTAGGTGAATGATCAACATCAGCCTCAAACATTAGATTGTCATAAGACAATGTTGCATCCATGTTGAACATAGTACTATCCCAAGAGTGAACATTAACACTTTGTTGATCGATAGTATAATATGACTCTGTCACTATATTGCTCACCTCATTAGCAATAACAAGGGTACTATCATCAGAGCACACATCTACAACCGCATGCTTACTACCAAACTCCTTGTTGGTTGGTTCAACTGACATAGAAGTGGTTGTTGATATCATAGTATCCTCGCATTCTCCTAATCCCATTATTGTTGCATCGCCATCTTCTAACAAAGCTTCATATATGGACTCCTGACTATCACCAACAACATAGCTCGGTGGTGTTTTGATCCCATCTGAAGAATCAACTACCTTCTGCTCTGGAGCAACATACAAAATCGTCAATGTTGATGCCCATCTGTCTAGCCATAAGCTGCAACATCATATCCATTCGCCTATTCTGCTCCTGTAGCATCCTATTCTGCTCTTGTTGCATACGTTGCCCCTTCTCTAACGTACCCAGTAATCTAAATATTACATTTTTTGGTTGGAACTGGTATTTCTATCATCTCGGTCACCCATGCTGTTGTCTTGTTCAAAGAATGTCTCCTCTATGTCTATATGACTGGATTAAATGCTTAAGATCTCCACAAGATGGCAGGACTTATGGCTCTGATACCACTGTAATGGACACCTACTGGTTATAATTTCGTGAAACACTTTGTAAGCAAGCTCTGATACCACTGTAATGGACACCCAGGAATGCCCAAAAGCTGAACCAACTACTAAAATTATATTAATTCTAAAAATGTTGCAATCAAGTACAAGGAGATGTATTCCAAAGGCCAAACCCTAAGGGAATGACGTCTAGAATGTTACAACAGAGAATGAACGTCCCCTATTGCCAAAAAAGAGTGTGATTCACACATCCAAGCTGTTATCAAATGCAAGTCATAATCATTCGATACAATAATCCCATGCTCAACAATGAGACTTACAGCCCTATTTATCCTTTTCTTCATCCTTCTAGAAGGAACTAAAACATTAATTAATTGCAAGAGCTAGAAGCTTCCTCCTTCCAATAATTAATGCATACCCTAGAAATTCCTCCCTGGCAATAATTAATTAAATCACGAAAGGCTTCCGTCCTTCCAGTAATTAATACAAACCGTAGAAGCTATTCCCTTGTAATTAATAATCAAATTAATTAAATACAAAGTCACCTTTTAATTTTAATTGAATGACTTTATAAGAAATTAATTTAATTTCTTCTTATCCTCCACTTAGACTTTGGAGAACGTGAAGGCTAAAACATGGGATCATTACAAACCATGGTGGTGAGTGCTTGCAAAGCCTAAGCCATCTGCTCTTGTCCTGTAACCATGGCTTTGAAAAATTCTCTTGTTTCCTGATCCTCATTCCTATTGTCTCTAGGTGGGCTACACTCTTGCCTATCACCCATGGTCTTTGGTTGCCTGTCAAAATCTTGTTCCCTGTCAAACAAAGCTCGCCTGTGAGTGTAAAATTTGTGAAATCCAATCCCAAGTGGCTGCATGTGATTGCTAAACCCTCAGGATCGCGAGATTTAGCTCTAATACGAATGTAATAAGCCCAATAGGTTATAACTTCGTCAAACACAAAGTCTTCTCTAATTCACTTGTTTGACATTTTGTCAAACACTTTGCAAGCAAGAGATATATTGCATATATAAATTCTGATTGCTTCCTAAATGCCAACTTTAATATATATGCTTGCAAAGAACACACCAAACATCTAACAATGAAGATGCAATTGTTTTTGTATAATATTGATTACAAATTGGAAAATATGCATCTACATCAATAAGACATTAGGGCAACAAATTCTAATAAAACTCTTCTATAATTCTAAATTACAATAGATTTTACAAACCCTACCAATGCCCTAATTATTTACTCTTAAACAATGCAAAATGTAGTAGATAAAAACCTAGAATTGCTCCCAAAATATGAATTTTCTTGTAGCAAATCATAGTAGCAATTTACTGTAGAAAATCATTGTAGCGATAGCACTGTAGCAATGTCACAGTAGTAATGGTACTATAGCAAAGTTACTATAGCAGTGTTCCTATAGCAATATCCAACTTATTCCTTCTCCACAAACTTGGCCCTAGGCCACAAATTCAGCACAATGAAAAGACCGACTTGTCTTCTCCAACAGTAGCAACCCTTCAGAAGAAACCACCTCAATTATGCAAATCAATGGGAGTGTTTGTTCCCAACAATCAATGTAACAACTGCAGAAACCCTTGGCTCCACAAGCTATCCAGAAGAGTAGATGACAACACATTCGACACCCAACAATGAAGCTGCCCTTCCTATTTATTATTTTCCTCCAATAGATGGACCACCTTGTAGAAGAAATAAAATAATATTAAATTCCTTCTTCTAAAAGATTCTCTTAATTTATTTATTTAACTTTAGTTACTTTTAATTAAATTAATCAAATATAAAGTCACCTTTTAGTTTTAATTTATCTAATGACTTTATACGAAATTAATTTAATCAATTTCTCCTTATTTCTCCACTTAGCCTTCAGAGAATGTGAAGGATAAGAAATCCACTAAGATGCTAAAAAGATGGGGACATTACATATACTCGTTACATTGAGTATTCACAATTTATATGAACATTGTTTTATGTCTTATATTATTGATAAGAATAATATGTAATATAATATATATTTATATATATTATATATTATATATTATATAATAATATATTACATATATGCTTAAAGGTGAGTTATACATATAGTTAACTGAAGATGATTAACTATAGGAACATGTCTCTTGAAGAGAGATGTCTTCTCTTCCCATATTTATATGAGATCCAAATCTACATTTGGAAAACATCAATTACAATGGCAATGTTAGTACATTTGCAGAAATGATCTTAGTTACTTCAACATGGTATCAAAGCTAGACTGCAGATATACAAAAGCAAAAAGGGAAGAATGACATTGTTCATACAGAGATCCAATGATGAAAATCAAAGGTAGAAGAGCATTTTCTTTATAGACAGAACCAAAGTATAGATAAAAACTGTAGAATGAGGATTCTAAGACAACATCAGTCTCAAGTGTAGAATACTATCAAGATACCTTGTTGTGGGTTGTATGCAGCAGCATGGATAAATTACAGGTTTTAGGAAATATCGAATGGTGGCATGGAGGACGTATCATTCTGCAGTTAGAACTCTGTGAGAACAAACAAGAAAACATTTTCCAACATGCAACCTGATACATTTGATGTGGACAATTCATGAATGCATCTTTGGAAAGGTATATAGGTCATTACACACATGAGAAGGCATGAACACAAGACAAACCATAAGAAACAATATCGATTGAATCAACTCCCACTGGCATCAGATACATCTGACTTTTCAACATAAAACTCTCGGTGCCCTCTATGTATCTTTTACATGCCGATACACTTCTTTACCATTGAATGATATATTTGTGATAACATTATTTGTAATAGAGACTCCTGTGTATGTGTGGATGAATGACACTAATTCGAAGGATGAACTTTGTCTAGTATACTCTTGATGACTCTTATTATTACTGCCTTACTCACCCACCCTCATGCCTTTATCGCAACTTGATCTTTATCGTTGAATTTTCATCATTATCGAGATCTCTAACAATTTGTTATTATTCATGGTGGCTTTCAAGTTTTTTGGACCTTCATGTGTGTGGATTTGTACAAGGAATTCAACCATATATCATCGGGTCCTTCATATCTTTGATGCTTGATGGCCCATGTATTTAATTTTGTAATGGGCACCCAGGAATGCCCAAAAGCTAAACCAAGGTTGAAATTATATTAATTCTAAAAATGCTGCAATCAAGTACAAAGAGATGTATTCCAAAGGCCAAACCCTAAGGGAATGACGTCTAGAATGTTACAAGAGAGGATGAACGTCCTCTAATGCCAAGAAAGATATGTGATTCACACATCCAAGTTGTTATCAATGCAAGGTATAATCATCCGATACAATAATCCCATGCTAAACAATGAGACTCTCACCCCTATTTATCCTATTCCTTCACCCTTCTAGAAAGAACTAAAACATTAATTAATTGCAAGTGCTAGAAGCTTCCCCCTTCCAATAATTAATGCACTCTCTAGGAACTCCTCTCTTGCAATAATTAATTGTGCTTCTAGAGGCTTCCACCTTTCCAATAATTAATACACACTCTAGATGCATCTCCTTTGCAATACAATAATTAATTAAATTAATTAAATATAAAGCCACCTTTTAATTTTAATTTATTTAATGACTTTATAAGAAATTAATTTAATTTTTTCTTACCCTCCACTTAGACTTTGGAAAACGTGAAGGCCAAAAGATGGGATCATTACAAATCCGCCCTCCTTGAAATTGCTTGTCCTCAAGCAATTAAGTAACATAATGAACTTCAACCTCCACCTGGATCCCAATTGAAGTAATATGTGATATCCATATGGAAGTTAAACCAACTGCAAACCCGCATCATCAGGACCAACCCTTGTAGCCTAGCATTCAAAACTTGTGCTGATGAAGTCAAAATGTCGCCATAAGGCAACTCCATAGAAGATCTATGAAATCTCTTCTTCCCAACTGCTGCAACACAAAACTGAATATTTGTAGATGGTGAAAACAAAGCCCAACTCCACTCAGGAAAGTGATCAATATCAACCTCAAACATCAAATTGTCATAAGACAATGTGGCATCCATGTTGAACATAGTACTATCACAGAAGTGAACATCTACACTTTGTTGATCAATAGTATAATATGTCTCTGTCACTATATCACTCACCTTGTTAGCAATAATAGGTGTACTATCATCAAAGCACACATCTACAACGGCATGCATACTGCTAAACTCCTTGTTTGATGGTTCGACGGACACAGAAGTGGCTGCTGATAGGATAGTATCCTCGCATTCTCCTAATCCCATTATTGTTGCATCACCATCCTCTGACAAAGCTTCATATGTGGACTCCTGACTATCACCAATAGCATAGCTTGGTGGTGTCTCGATCCCATCTGAAGAATCAACTACCTTCTGCGCTGGAGCAACATACGAATCGTCAATGTTGATGCCCATCTGTCTAGCCATAAGTTGCAACATCATATCCATTCGCCTATTATGCTCCTATTGCATCTATTGCCCCTCCTCTAATGAACTAAGTAACCTAAGCATTGCATTTTTTTGATCTGGACTAGTATACATTTTGTTAGACTCTTTTCCCTTTATCTCGCTGTTCCAAATTCTCTATAAGAACTCCACAGGATGTCAGGACTAATAGCTCTGATACCACTATAATGGGCACCCAGGAATGCCCAAAAGCTGAACCAAAGTTGAAATTATATTAATTCTAAAAATGCTGCAATCAAGTACAAAGAGATGTATTCCAAAGGCCAAACCCTAAGGGAATGACGTCTAGAATGTTACTAGAGAGGATGAACGTCCTCTAATGCCAAGAAAGATATGTGATTCACACATCCAAGTTGTTATCAATGCAAGGTATAATCATTCAATACAATAATCCCATGCTAAACAATGAGACTCTCACCCCTATTTATCCTATTCCTTCACCCTTCTAGAAAGAACTAAAACATTAATTAATTGCAAGTGCTAGAAGCTTCCCCCTTCCAATAATTAATGCACTCTCTAGAAACTCCTCTCTTGCAATAATTAATTGTGCTTCTAGAGGCTTCCACCTTTCCAATAATTAATACACACTCTAGACGCATCTCCTTTGTAATACAATAATTAATTAAATTAATTAAATATAAAGCCACCTTTTAATTTTAATTTATTTAATGACTTTATAAGAAATTAATTTAATTTTTTCTTACCCTCCACTTAGACTTTGGAGAACGTGAAGGAAAAAAGATGGGATCATTACAAATTTCCATATGACTATCGCTCAATTTAGACATCCGCATAATCATGGGGCTTGGTAATTGTTTTTCTATGCATCTCCGCTACATATACATCTATCTTTGACGTAAATACTCTATTGGCCGCCCAATCTCTAACATACACTCATTGAGGTTTATCATTCTGTATTTCAACGAGCCTTCACTCTTAGGCACCAACACAGAACTGTAAAGATACGACCACAGTAAGGGACATGTTCAAGATTGTACTAAAAGCATTGGCCCCGCACACCCAAGGTAAGCGATAATTTCTTTTATTAATAAAATTCAATATTGTAATCAATAATTATGTTGTAAACATTCATTTCTTTTGATTAACTATATATATATATATATATATATATATATATATATGTTCATTATCTTATAAAAAATAAGAAAATGAATGTTGGAAATATAGATTAGAATGTGGATTATTGTTTGGTAATGTTATATTATGTTTATCTTCGATCTTAGCTACTTTAACAAGTTTAATTTAAGAAAATCCTGCCTTATAATTTGATGAGAGAGTTTCCTCTCACTATTTGTCACAAAAATGGCAACTTAAAATGCTCTCAAACTTGAAAAGGTTTGCAAAATGCATTTCTATATAAGCTCAACTAGACAGCAGCCCAAAAGAAACCCTTGCAAGAAAGCCTATTGCAATTCAAAAGTAGCTATGGAATAACTTTTGGAAGCCATTTTCAAGCACTTAGCATATAGTATTATTTGGTTGAAGTTTCACCCATAGAGTTTTTCTGACGCATCAATGTCTCATTGTTGTTCAAATCTATCGTGTCGCGCTTATCTTTCATTACACTTGTTTAATTATTTCATTCATTTTACTTGTGATTTAAGCCTAATAGAACCACATCACATGTGAAAAAAATATTTAAAAATGTTTGTCTTTCTTTTCTAGGTGAGGAAGCCTGTGGATGCTCCTGGGTATCCTTTAGGTGCCATCTAGATGCCACTCACAGGCACCCTGATGCCTGAAACAGACATCTGTCTACATCTGGGTGCTTGTGAGTGGCATCTGGATGGCACCCACGACGAACCCATCCCCCTCCAACACCCGTCCGTATCGATTTTTGCATCAAGCCTCCAGGAGGCCAAATTGGTAACTTAGTCTCTACACAATCATATCCGCTAGGGAATTGAAGGTGAGACTACATGGCTTAACAATATCAAATTTCCACAATCCATTTCTAATGATCTTTTGGTTTCTGGATTTGATTGTGTATGATTTTTTGATATCTAGCAAAGATAAACCATTCTTCAACAAACCTAAGAGGAATGAAACAAAGGCTGAAAATAAAGATAGATCATTTGCTCCTTTGGATAGAGAGACATTGAATGATTCAAGGAAGAAAAAACTATTGTTTTATTGTAAATGACACTATGACATGAACCATGATTGTCCTTTGAAGCCAAAGGGGAAAGCAAACAGGGTTATGTGGAACTATTATGAGGATTCTGATTCTGAAAATTCAGACCAGAATCTGAAAATGAGGAATCAATTGAGGAAAAGGAAGGCATAGATTATATTGGTGATGAGAAGACTGAAGGTAGACATAAGGAGGCCCGTCTCACTAGTGTACAATGAGAGATCATTCGAGATGAGAGCGGTATTGGCTAGTCAACAAGTTATTACTTTGCTTGATATAGGTGCTACTCACAATTTTATTAATTCCAAATTAATTGAGAGGCATGGGATTTTACAGAGCAGTTTGAGGATCTGAGAACTAAGTCACAAGGTTCGACTTCGACAAGGATGAAGTTCAACAAGTCAAAAAACTCGAAAAAAAATTCAACATTAAATTCGCCTCATGTACTTCTCAAAAAAATATTTTATTTATCATTATTATTATATGTTTGAGTTTACTGCAAGGAACTTTTCAATTCATAACTACAATAGAAAATATCTCTTCATGTCTAACAATATATCCAATATATAATCAAAATAGTTTGAGATTTTCAAATCATTACAACAAAAGATATCACATTTATAAGATATAACCCATAAGAAACATGTGAAATCATGATTACAAAATTCTTTTACTATCCAAAAGATAGATCAGTGTTTTATACTTTAAAGTTTAGAACTTCAAATAGCTCAAAATTAGCAAAACTACGAAGATAGTTCTTGTCAAAATATTATGGTCAAAAGTCAATACTATTAAACTTCAAAAAAGCTCTAGGTTATCGAGAGCACTTGGCTGATCTGCTGTAGAATCATCATCAGTGTCACTACTTAGCGCATCATCCAAGAAGTTTGGTTCCTCTAGAGGTCCAGTTGCCATGTCTTCTGAAATTCCCTTTTGTGAAGAAGATGTGGAGTCCTTTGCTAATTGGTTCATGAGCAATTTCAAATTGCTGCGAACATAGACAAGATCTCCAAACTTTCCAGACAGCAACTTGTTCCTCTTTTTCGAATGAATGTGGTCAAAACAACTCCAGTTCCTCTCACATGCTGATGAACTTGCTCCTTGAATCAATACTCTAATGGCAAAGCATTGTAGTTCAGGAGTTTGTGCCCCATAGCTCATCCACCATTTATACCCAGTTACCTCAGCTCGTGCCATGTAATATTGTGTTGCTTGCATTCCAAACATCCCTTCTGCTTTCTTGTATCTCCAACATTGGTCCTTGATCAAAGCTGCAGTGTTTTGATCCAGTTCATACTTGCTAATGGCATCATCAAGCCCTGTCATAATTTCACTATCACTTTGTCTATCAATACGAAATAATTTGGGCTCCAAATAGCAACCTACTGCATGTAGAGGTGTGTGCATCATTTTCCACTTGAAATCAACTGCTTCCCATATCTCCATATACTTTGCTTCCACATTCTTCAATGCTCTTTGAATGGATTCTTTACAATGGTCCATGCTTTCATAAAGCATGCCAAGGCAAGTAGTGTCACCATCCACCATATAAAGAACAACAATTGGACCACATATGTTCAAAACCTTTGATCCACTTTCCCAAAAATTGTTGTTTAAAATGATTTGCTCTATGTTCTTCACCTTAGCACTTTTAGAAAGTGCTGAACTTTCCCACTAATTAGAACAAATCACGAATCTCAAAGCTGCTTTTTCTTCAATTACTCTCCTCAATGTGATATAGAATGAAGCAAACCTTGTGTCACAAGGCCTCAACAACTCTCTCGATGCATGTTTCCTGTAAAGACTCAAGGTGAGACGACGGTTTCTAATGAAATTTGCAACTAATCTCCCTCTATAAATTGCTTCATGTATCCATGGGAACTTGGCCAAGTCATGAAGCAACAAATCCAAACAATGGGCTGCACATGGGCTCCAATAAATTTGTGGGTACTTCTCTACAATCAGCTTCCCAACTCCCTCACAATTCGCTGCACTATCAGTAACCACCTGAACCACATTTTCTACCCCCACTTCAATAATTTCTTTTTCTAATATCTAGAAAATATATGCTGAAGTTTTCTTTTGATTGATCGTGTCAATCACTTTCAAGAACACAACTCCTTCAGGGGAAGCCACTAAAACATTAATCAAAGGCCTCTAACATATATCTAACCACCCATCACTCAATACAATACAACCTGTTGCCTTCCAAGAGGTTTTGATCACATCTAACTTTCCTGTCACTCTGCCTTTGGACCTCTCTAAAAGAGTTGTTCTTAAAGCTTTTGAAGATGGAGGCGTTTAGCCTTTACCAAACTCTATTGTTTTCACAATTGCATTACGAAAATGGGGATTCCTTGTCACATTGAATGGGACAGGACTCGTAAAAAAATAATCAGCCCATGCATCATCCGCCTCTTGTCTCTTTATTCGTTTCCAAAAGTCGTTTAATGTTCCACTCTGTTTTATTGCACCTGTGGATGTAGACTTGAGAAAACTAGAGGACGACACAGATGTGAACCTAGACACATCCTCTTGAATTCTTTGTTTTTTTTTGTATCTTTATTCGGTCAGCTTCACTCATAAGGGTTAGTTCTCTCTCTATATATCAGCTACCATTGTATCAATCACATTTGGACATGCTCTAACACCTCCTCCTATACCCCCACTAATACCAAGTAAGTGGTCTCTTGCCCTTGTTAGACTTCCTGTAAAATGTTTCTTACAATTAGTACAATAGAGTTTAGCACCATCTTTTGTCACATATTTCCATACTTCAGACTTTGATTTTTTGGGAGCCATTCAATTACAACCTGCATGATGCAAAAGAAAATTAATATTAAAAAGCACTCAATATTTTCTTGAAGACGTTAAAAGGAAATATAAGTAATTATTTCAAACTCTATAATGAAACATGAATAAATACGAAACATTATTTTAATTAACTAAATACATAAAATAACCCTTTTAAACTCTTATATAAAAATAATTAATATTCTAAAATTAAAAAATATTAACCTTTTAACAACTAAGTAAAATCTAAATCTAACAAAACAAAACCACTTGAGTAATCTATTTGTTTTAAAATATAAAGTAAATACATAATACTTTTTCTATGTTTTAATATACATTAGTTTTTTATTTTATATACAAATAATAAATAATAAATAAAAACTACATAGTATAAATAAATTAATAATATTTGTTATTAATAATAAATAATGATATTAAGTCAAATTATTTTGCACTTTGCTTTAAAAATAAATAATACATACAAAATTAAATAATTACACAAAAGAAATATTAAAAGCTTATGAAAATAAATGTAATATTTTAATTTAAATATTTATATAATGATTTTATGTGGAAGAATAAAAATGAATATTGAAATATTGGAAAAGAATATAGAAGGTGGATTTGGCTCTTCTTTGCGTTTTTTCTGCGATTTTCTTGCGATCTTTATTCTTTTCCTTTGCCTCTGCCTTTCCGAAAGCCTACGGCTTTGTCAAGGTAGCGACCTTCGGCGATGCCAATGCTGATGGCGGGGGACAGCGCAACTCTTCTGTGCAGCTCCTCGATCTGAGCGTATCCCTTTCTACATCCAGCATTAAAGTCTTCAAAATGTCTAAGGTGAGTGGTAATGGCAAGACTGTTGAACAAGTACTAGGTAATACATTTTCGACGGCGGTTAAATCTGCTTCAGGTAATGGCATTAGTAACCCAGTTTCCCATAGCAGCGATCGACCTAGGTCTTTCTCTGAGGCTGTGCGTTGATCATCGGTCATTAACGATAGGGCAAGGTTTGAGTTTGCAAGCGCGAGTAATAATGATGCCCCCGAATCCAGTAAGACCCCTTTGGCTTCTCTGTCTCCTTTTGCCATTGTTCCTAATCCTGAAATGTTGGAAGAAATTGTTAAGGAAAAAGATAGATTAAGAGATACAATAATTTTTTTCTCAGCTGTTGAAATTGATAAATGTCCGCCAAGGAAATTAATGGATGACTAGTTCCATCATTACTGGAATAATAAACTTGGGTTGCATATTTCATTCTGTAGGCAAATACACATTTTCTTTGTCAATCATGACGCTCAAACAGAGGTTCTTAAAAAACAATAATTGAATGTGGGTTCAACATCTTTTAGGGCTATTGCTTGGTTGCCAAAGGCTGTCCATGAGGAGGTTCTTGCACTTTTGGCTCCAAGATGGATACTGGTCAAAAACATTCCCCCTTTTTTGTGGTGTTTTTTGCCACATTTGCTTGAGCCTATTGGTAAAATTATTTGAATGGATGAAACTGTGAGACTTGTCTCACGTATGGACGCTAGAATTCTTATCTCTCTCTTGCCTGGTAAGGAGCTTCCTACTAATATTTCAATTAACATCCTTAATGATGCTTATGTCTGTCCTATAGAGCTTTTAGGGGGTTTGAATACCTGTTTTCTCTACCGCAAAGAAGGCCACCTCCGTAAGGATTGTTTAGTCATTAGGAAAAAACCTAATCCCTCCAATGATTCAACTAAAAATATGGTTAATCCTCCTGTCACCAGCAATCCTCCCCTTGAGAATGCTCTCTGTTGTACAACCCCTACTTCTTCTTCATCCCTGTCGCCTCCCACCGAAACCCCTAATCCCACTAATGTTTCGACTAATGTTGTTCCTAACATTGTTTGGCCTAAGAATGTTTCAACCAAAATTGTGCCCAACCCTCTCTCTGCTATTACTGTTCGGCCTAAGAACGTTTTGTGTGATACCACTCCCACATCTGGAGGTCTTCAAATGCTCCCCAGTCTTGATTTAGCTATTGATCTTAATACAGATGATGGTTTTGCTGTTGTTCGGGATAAGAAAAAAAGAAGGGGAAATAGTATCTCTGTGCCTAAAACTTTTCGCCCCAACACCAGTGATAATCAACATATTAAATTGTTAATTGGTCCTGCTTTGACTAACGCGAATATTATCAGTCAGAATGCTGATATCAATTGTAAGCCCTAAACCAACGAGTCCTTTCAAAAATTCTCCCAAAAAATCTTCCAAGAGATTGGGGATGATTATGAATTTGAAATTATTCCGGCTGCCCCCGTTCCCCCGAAGTCGAATAATGGGTAGTGCATGGATGTGGATTCTCTAGCGAGAATCGAAGACGATGTTAACACCAACTCTCCTGCTGCCAGGCAAAGAGGAAGACCACTTGGTTCAAAAAATAAGCCATCTGTGCCTAAACTAGGGGAGTCCTCAAATTAATTTTTGGCCCTAGCTGATCTAGAGGATAATGCGTGCTCCACCTCTAACATTTTGTCTCAATGAATTGCCTATCTTGGAATGTGAGGGGTTTAGAGTCCCCTGATAGAAAATTTGTTATCAAGTGATTGTTAAATTCTCTGCATTTTATAGAATTCTTTATGATGCTGGAGATTAAGTCTGGAGGATTCACTTTGGATTCCATACTCAATTTTATTTGGAAAGATGCTATTAAGTTTTGCACTAACCATGAGAGAGGTAGAGGAGAAATTGCCCTGCTTATTAGTAATAAATGGGAAAAACATATTACTAATAATGGATGTTCTTGTCAGAGAGCAGTGTGGGTTACTTTGCAGTATGATGATAAGACCTTTGGGGTTTGTGCTATTTATGCTTCAAATGACCCTAAGGAAAGAATTGAGCTCTGGAAGTGGCTAATAGACCTCCCAAATATGCCTTGGCTTTTCGGTGGAGATTTCAACATGATTGAATCTCAAGATGACAAGTTGAGGGGCATTCCCTTTCATTGGAAGGATAATGATAAATTCTATTGGAATAGATTTTTAAATTCTAACTATCTTTTTTATCCTATTGCTGGTAACATGAAAATCAACCCTAGATTATGGCACACCTGGTGCAACTTTCAGCAGGGCAATGCTAGGATTTATTCCAGGCTTGACAGATTTTATGCCAATAAGTATTTTTTCTCTTTCCATCCTGACATCTCTGGAAATATTGTTTGGGTTATTGCCACCACTTTGTCTGATCATCACCCTATTTTGACTAAGGTTAATTTTAACAGTAGTCCCCTTCAGCACAAGTCTAGAAGCAATAAATTCATCTTAAACACCAGTCTCCATGAGGATGTTCTTGCTGCTATGCAGATTATTAGAGGTATCAATAAAATTAACCTTCAACACCTGTTCCATCTTGATAGATGGAAAACTAACCTTGCTTCATGGAGGATTTTTCTTCAAACCATTAGTCAAAAAAAAGCTAAGGATTACAGGTTTGTTGAAAAACAATTATCTTTTGAATTGCAAATAGTGGAGAACAACATCCAAAGAGATTCCTCCAATATGGATCTTCTCTCTCGAGTTATGGCTGCCAAAGATGCTCTTAGGAAGCATCAGCAAGTTAGGACTCATGGAGCTAGGATCAGAGCCCACTGTCTCCAACATGGGGACAGGGGCTCGAAATTTTTCTTCAATCTTCTTAAACATAAACATATTAAAGAGTCCATTGATAGACTCTTCATTGATAATCAAGACATTTCAAACCCTGAGATTATTATTCAAGCTTTTGCTGATTATTACAAGACTCTTTTTACTTCAGAGGACTCCTCTGAGGTTGAGTCTTTAAGAAATAAATGCAAAATGCTTATTCCTAAAAAGTTGGACTTGGATGATATTGTTGTGCTTGCTAAAGATATCTCTATTGAGGAGATTGAGGGAGCTATCAAGGCTCTCAATAATGATAAGGCCCCAAGCCCAGACGGTTTTCCTATTGAGTTCTATAAATCCAATATCAGTTGGATATGTAAGGATATCCATGACTTATACTCTGAAGCTTTGTCTATTGGCTCCTTGGGACAAGATGTTAATAGAGGGATCATTAAGCTCCTCCCCAAGGACAGAGATAAGACCCTCATTAGGAATTGGAGGCCGATTACCCTTCTTAATGTGTCATATAAGATTTTGGCTAAAATTATGGCTCTTAGGTTAGTCAATATTCTTCTTAAATTTCTTAACTCTACCCAAACTGGTTTCATCAAGGGTAGATATATTCTCGAGAATCTCATAGCTAGTTGGGAAGCCATGGAGTGGTCTAAATGCTCACACCAAAACTCAGCCATGCTTCTTTTGGATTTTGACAAGGCTTATGATAGGGTTGAATGGAGGTTTATTCTTATGATGTTAGAGGCCTTCGGTTTCCCTCCCTCCTTTTGTAATACTGTGCAGGTGCCTCTTAGCGATGCTTCTGCTCAAGTTAAAGTTAACAGTGTTCTCTCTGCTCCTTTTTCTCTAGGGAGATCCATTAGACAAGGGTGCCCTTTGGCACCATCTCAAAAATAATTCCTTATCTCCTGATGTCAAAGGTATCTATTTGCCTAATGATGAGGAGCTCATCAATTGCCACTTCACGGATGATACCGCGTTGTTCTTTGAGCTTTCAGAAAGTAATTTTAAGGCTTTGCAATATAAACTCAGTTTTTTTTGTTCTATATCTAGGGCTAAAATATCTCAAGCCAAATCAGTTTGCTTGGGGTGGGATGTGAAGCCCCCGGATTGGTTTGTGCAATACAATGTTCAGTGGGAAGGCCCCAATAAGATCACTAGATATCTTGGTATCCCTTTCTCGGTGGAACATGCCCTCAAAGACATGTGATCATGCGTTAAAGAGAAGATTGATAAAAAGCTTAACAAATGGCATAATAGGGCGTTATCTCTGGCAGGCAGAATTCAGGTTTGCCAGAAGATGTCCTCTTACACCATTTACTATTCCTCTGCCTGGTTTTTTAACAATTATCAGATTGCTGAAATTCAAAAGTCCATCAGACAATTTCTTTGGTCTTATGGCAAGGGTAATAATAAAATTCATTTTGTTAAGTGGGCTTGGTGCTACACTAACAAGGCCCTTGGGGGACTTGGGCTAAAGGATTTAAGAATTCAGGGTATTGCCCTATTTGCCAAATGGATTTTTCAATCCATGGAGGGTGACTGTCCTTGAAAAGTGTTGGTTAGAAACAACATTGAGAGAGGTGTGCCTTAGAAAGCCAAATCTTGAACTAATCTCCCCTTTTGCGACCTCATTATTGGTAATTTTCCTATCATGGTCCAAGGTTCCACAGTTTCCAGATCTATTTGGAAGGCTTGGGACCATGTTAGGAAATTCATCACTAACAAGGATTTTCATTGTAATAATCAACTCCATGGTGAAAGATCCATTTGGTGGAATCTTCACCTAAATGGTAAACCTTTGGCCCTTACCCAAGGGTGTTCTGCCAGACTATGGGCTAAGAAAGGTATTAAACAGTTCATAGACCTCTTTGAGCAAAATCAAATCACTCATTGGCATGAGCTTAAAACTAAATATGATATCCCTGATTCCCATAAAAGAACTTATAACATGATTGTACAAGCTGTTAATGGTCTTCCCACTATATGCCATGTTGATTCTCAAAGGCACCTTAAATGTAATTGGCCTGGTGGAGTTGTCACGAATCTGCTTAAGGCCAAGAATATATACATAATTCTTAATTGTAATACGGATATTATTGATCATGTCAATGCTGTTTGGTACTCTTCTTATGATGTTAATGTTTGGAAAAAATACTTCGATATCTTGTGGAAGATTTTTGTTCAGCCTAAAATTAGATGCTTCAAATGGTTAGTCATGTTGGACAAGCTGCCTATTAAGAGAGATTTATCTAATTCTAATATTTGTAATTTATGCAGAGTTCCTGAAACTAGTAGACATATTCTTTTAGATTGTACTTTTGCTAAAGAAATATGGAGAATGTTTGGTATCGTTTATCCTATTGTTGTTAATATTCTTGATATTATCACTGGTCATATTAATGGTCTTCCTAAAGATACCAATTTATTTTAGAATATTGTCATCTAACATTGTCTGGCAAATCTGGAAGTGCAGGAACGAGGAAAGGTACCAAGGTAAGCCAAGGGATCTTACTGAGTTTTTTCAAAAACTTACTTATTTTAAAATTTCTTTGCAGGTGCAGGCTACTATGCTGATTGAGCGAGACAAGACGAGAAGGTTCCTTCATGATGGGCATGCTGCTTTTTTCTACTATGAGTTGAAGCATGGATACCAATGGCGTAGAACCCTGGATGATCTGCAAGCTTTTGAGCAAGCCTGCATTAGGCTGAACAGAGAAATCAGTAAGAAAGTGAATGCTACGAAAGAAGGATTATTCAAGCTGATGTAGATTCAAGAACGTAAAAGCGTCGTTTGGATGAAAGGTCCCTTAGGTTGGACTGCTTGGGTGGTCAATTACTATGATGTTCTTAGTTAGATAGTCCTTCTCCTCTTTTTGTTATGTTGTACAGCTGATACTGTTCTTCCTTAGTGAGGCTTGCCCTCCTTGTTGCTTTGTATTTTCTGAAACTCTTATATCTAATAGAAAAAAGAAAAAAAATTATATAATAATTTAATATATATAAAATCCTATTGTTTATTATTGTTTTATGATAAATATTGTTATATTTATATTAAAATATAAATCTAATATTACTTGATGTTTAAAATCTTAAAATTTTATATTAAAATATTCTATTATTGTTTTAATTTTAATATTTATCGCTTCTAACTTTATGTATTATAATATTTTTAAAACTTTTAATAATAAACAAATTTTAAAACATAACATTATAACAATAATAATAATAAACAATATTTTTAAAACATAACTTTATAACTTTATAACATATAATATTTATAAAACCTTAGCGGACGGAGGCATTATAACATTTATAAAACCTAAAAAACTTTGCTGAACATGAACATTATGCCTACCTCTATCGTCCGCGTGAGCTTCCGTCTGAAGATTGAAAGGGTTTCAATCAATTGCTCCAACCTACAGCCAACCCCCAACGATCTTCCTCCAACCTCCAGCGGTTACAAATGATTTTCCAACAGTGTTTCAGCCCTCCACAGCGGATGACCTCAGGAATGATCACCTCAGAAGCCTCAGAAACTTCTAAAGAAAATGCCAAAAGCACCCACGATGTATTTACAATGACTGAAAGTGTTCATTCATAACATTTTAAAGTCGAAAACCCTAAAACAACCCCACAATAAAATAATATTTCTGCAAAAAGACAACAAAATATC
The DNA here is from genome assembly GCA_028749045.1 of Cupressus sempervirens. Classification (NCBI taxonomy): domain Eukaryota; kingdom Viridiplantae; phylum Streptophyta; class Pinopsida; order Cupressales; family Cupressaceae; genus Cupressus; species Cupressus sempervirens. The sequence continues at coordinate 1,033,740,287 of CM053787.1, read as the reverse complement.
AGCCGTATGAACTTGAAGCGAATTTTATGATTTATTTTTTATTTTTTTAGAGTTCACCAAATTTCGAATTTCGAATTTCAAGCCGAAATTTCGACGAACACTGTGACACAGTCTAAGAGTGAGGGTAGTTCATGGCTACATCCTCAAATGTGATAGTAAGATTACAAGTTTGCCCCTAAAGATCAATAATTTTGATTTCAAAGCAACTTTTTATGTTGTTAACATGGGTGATACAGATTTAGTTCTTGGCATGACTTGGTTACATGATATAGGGGAGTTCACTCTCAATTTGAGAGATATGGAGATGAGGTTTCAATCACAAGGGAAGTCCCGTATACTTAAGGCCATTCGTGACAGTGGGTTTAGGATGATGTCTTGCAGACGCATGGAGAGCTTGTTGAGACATGACCACGTTGAGTGGGCAGCCCGTTGCACTTTAATGCCATCACAGGGGTAGTAAAAATCAAAATATCACCCGAACATACAGGAATTGAGAATCAAGCACTACAACATTTTCAGTGAAATACCACCAGGTACACCTCTAGATAGAGGTATTGAGCATATTATTAGATGAGCTACATGGAGCATGTTTTTTCTCCAAAATTGATTTGAGATCAGGCTATCATCAGATCTGAGTCAGAGAGCAGAATATAGAGAAGATGACATTTAGATGTCATTATGGCCATTTTGAGTTTTTAGCTATGCCATTTGGGCTAACTAATGCTCTAGTTACTTTTCACTCCACAATGAACAGGGTTTTTCAACACCAGTTGAGGAAATTTGCGTTAGTCTCTTTTGATGACATCCTGGTGTATAGTAGGACATGGGATGAGCATGTGTGGCACTTAGACACTGTGTTGAGCATTCTGAGCAAGGAGTCGTTGTATGCAAAGGAGTCCAAATGTTATTTGGGATCACCACAGTTATTATATCTGGGTCACATTATCAGTGCTCGGGGAGTACGCATGGATCCTGAAAAGATTCGTGCTATTATTGAGTGACCTACTCTAGTGAACCTAACATAGTTGAGAGGATTTTTGGGGTTGTGTGGGTTCTACAGGAGGTTTGTTAGTGGATATTCCAGACATGCAGCACCCTTGACGGACTTGATGAGAAAGGGGGCTTTCTTGTAGACTATTGAGGCACAAGAGTGTTTTGATAAATTCAAGGAGTTGATGACTGTCTAGTGTTAGTATTACCAAATTTTAGCAAACCTTTTGAGTTGCACTATGATGCATCTAGCGAAGGTGTTGGAGCGATGCTTATGTAGGACAAGCATCCAATTGCTTATGAAAGTAAGAAGCTCAGGGGGCCTGAGAGAAGCTTCAGTATTTATGATAAGGAAATGTTGGCCATAATGCATGCTTTGGCCAAATTCAGGCAATATTTAGTGGGTAGCAAATTCAGCATAAAAATTGACCACAATAGCTTGAAACATTTCCTGGGGCAGCGAGATCTTAATGACAGGCAACAGAAATGGGTGAGTAAATTACAAGCATATGATTTTGATATTACCTATTTCAAGGGGACACCGAATGTAGTAGCAAATGCCTTGTCACGAAGACCCCACTTGAGCTTGATGACTAATATATTAGAGGATTGGAGACATTTGATCCTTGCAGAGTATGCAAAGGATACATGGGCATCGGGATTCATAGATGGATCGATCCAAAATAGTGATTTCACCCTTGTGAATGAGATCATCATTTGTAAAGGGCGCATTTATTTGGTGCCAAGGTCAAAGGTGAAGAGGATGGTGTTGAGAGTTTATCATGACTCACCTATGGCAGGACATCTAGGTTTTTACAAAACCTACCAGCAGATTCATGAGCATTTTTCTTGGAAATGGCTCAAAGATGAGGTGTTGCAATATGTTAGAGAATGTCCTACTTGTTAGCAGAACATACAGGAGCACTCTTATCCAGCCGGCTTGCTTAAGCCACATTCGATTCCTGACAAGAAGTAGGAGTGCTTATCCATGGACTTCATCATAGGACTAGCGAGAGCCCAGGGTAGAGATAGTATATATATTGTTGTTGATCAGCTTACAAAGTTTGCCCACCTTATTCCCAATCAACACTACATACACTACTATATAGGTGGCAGATTTATTCTTCAGAGAGGTATTTAGGTTGCATGGTTTACCTCAGAGCATTGTCAACGACAGGGATAGCAAGTTTATGAATCACTTCTGGTTGGAGTTGTTCAAATTGTGTGGGACAAAGCTCACTCCGATTACTAGCTACCACCCCTAGACAGATGGTCGGACAGAGATAGTGAACAAATGGGTGGAGGGATACTTGAAGAATTACATAGTAGGGCAACAGAAGGCTTGTGTTAAGTGGATATATCTATGTGAATATTGTTATAATTCCACTTGTCACATGTCTATCCAAATGTCACAATTCATAGCATTATATGGATATGAGGCACCAAGTTTCATGAATTTGTTGCTATGAGATAGTAGAGTGCGCAGTGTTGGAGACTTATTACAGGAGAGCCAAGACATTGTGAAGGCTCTTAAGGATAATATCACCAAGGCACAAAATCAACAGAAGCAGTATGCTGATCAGAAGAGGACTAAGCAGACTTTTGAGGTAGGTGATATGGTATATTTGATGTGACTGCCTTACTGCCACGTTATTATGGACCTTTTAGGGTGATCAAGAGAGTTGGAGAGGTGGCTTATGAGTTGGATATACTGGCAGAGAGCAAAGTCCATATTATTTTTTATGTGTCATGTCTCAAGAAGGCATTAGGACACCAAATTGTTCCTTCTACAGTGCTTCCACCCTTGGACGAGAGGGGAAATTGGTTTTAGTACCAGAGGCTATCATTGAGAATAGGGAGAGAAATTTGAGGAGACGTGCTATCAAGAAGTACTTGGTGAAGTAGAAGGACCTGCTAGTAGAGGATGCCACTTGGGAGAATGAAGAAATTTTGCAGCATCCAGGGTTGAGATTGCTTGGGGACAAGCAATTTCAAGAGGGGCCAACTGTAATGTCCCCATCTTTTTAGCATCTCAATGGAGTTTTTAGCCTTTACATTGTCCGAAGGCTAAGTGGACAAATAAGAAGAAATTGAATAAATTAATTTCTTATAAAGTCATAAAATAAATTAAAATTAAAAGGTGACTTTATCTTTAATTAATTTAATTTTCTAGAAGCACAACTAATTATTGTATTGGAACGAGGGAAGCTTCTAGAGAATGCATTTTCTAGAAGTACAACTAATTATTACCTTGGAAAGGGTGAAGCTTCTAGAGAGTGCAATTAAATAATATTTTATTTCCTTCTAGGCCTTTTTAAATGGCCTTTTCAGTGGTCTTCTGCTCTTTGAAACTTTCATCGATCCCTAAAACTAGGTAGCCAAAGGCCTGCTGTTTTAGGGACTGAAATTAGAGTTTTAATTCTTTCCAACGGTGTAAATGGTTTTGAATTCTGAGCTCTAGGTCAAAAGTTATGACCCCAACAATTTGGGGTAAACAAACACCTAGTTTTAAATAGTTTTAGCTAAATATTGTTGTTTTTATTATAGCCACATATTCATTTCAATTCAAGGCTATGGTGACTTTTGATGTTCCATCATTGTATATATTCTTACATTTTCGAATAATATGATGGCTTTTGACTTGCATACAACTCTTACAGTTTTTATAAGTTTTTCTAGAAATTGAACATTGATATCGTAGGTACTTGATTCTCACCAGATATTGTGTTTCAACCCATTTCTTAAATCAGATCACTATTCCTTACTGCACACCCATAATTGGGCATCATCTTCTTCAACATATCCAACATAATATATAAAATCAAACAAACTTGAGGCCTCCATAATATCCATGATGATAAACGGGTGAGTGAATAGACGAGTTGGTGTGAAGGCGAGTCGTGAGGCGTGGTGTTGGGCTGATGATCCCGGTGCTACGCATCAACTCCGGTTCGAGTCACACTGGTTACCACAAACCCTTTTACCGACCAAAAAAAATAATATCCATGATATTGCTGAAAGTCATGGAAAGTATGCTGGGACTTTGGCATAAATTCTGAAAGCTTTTGGGTGCAAGAATTTTTAAGACTTCTATTGAGGGACCATAACTTTTAAGTACATCTCCCACACTGATATAACATACTAACAATCAACACAGCCATATTCTAATGGATACCAAACCTCAGAATGTGATATGCACAACATAGGGAATACGTGGAATCTCATTCTGTTAGCATTAACATACATCCTCCATGTCTCTAGCTATACAAAATATGTCCCAATACTAATTTTTGTAGACCACAATCTCCACTAGTCAATAGCCATCAAATATATATTTAATCTCCTTTTTCTACGATATATGTTTTGATAGTGATCTTCAAGAATGATTTGTAGTGGCAACTCTGTGTAATGTCTGAAAAATGCATATGAATTGATATGTTATATCCACATGGACCTGGAAGGCTGCAATGTTAATGTGTGTTTAACAAAGAGAGTTATTGCCAAATGTCTTTATATTAATATCATCTACACTAAGTTACCGATTCAGATGCGGATTCCAAAGCGAATACGCGATACAAGAATTTTTTATGGGGGGTGTGTGTATATATATATATATATATATGCAAAGAATGAGAAGTAATTTCTGTAGACACCTAAAAATCTTTTAGAAAATAAAGTATTTTTATTTTCTGAAAAAGTCCTGATGACATCATCATTTATTAATTAATTATTAATTAATTAATTAATTAATTTTTATGCCATTAAATCCCTTTATCTTAATTAAAAATATTTAATTAAGGAATCCCTCCCAAAAATGTTTAAATCTTATTTAAACATTATTTCCTTATTTATTAATTATTTAATTAATAAATTGACCAAAAATCCTTTAGAAAATAAAGTATTTTTATTTTTTGAAAAAGTCCTGATGACATCATCATTTATTAATTAATTATTTATTTAATTAATTTATTTATTTTTATGCCATTAAATCCCTTTATCTTAATTAAAAATATTTAATTAAGGAACCCCTCCCAAAAATGTTTAAATCTTATTTAAACATTATTTCCTTATTTATTAATTATTTAATTAATAAATTGACCAAAAATCCCAAAATAAATAATTTATTTATTTCTTTCCCAAAAGTTGGCCAATTTCCTTAAGACCAATAACCTCTTCCAAAATCTTCTAATCCTTCTTTAATTTCGATTAAGGCTAATCTCATCATTTCCTACCCCTAATCCCAACTCAAAATATTTAATCAAGATTAAATATTAATCCTCATGTTTATTAAAAATATTTTAATAAATATCTCCTCAACCCAAACCCTTGAAATAAATAAAACTTTATTTATTTCATAAAATCTTATCCTAGGAAGTTCTAGACTCTTCTAGAAAGTCTTCATCCTCATCCAAAGCCTAGACTCTTCTAGAAGATGTCTTTAACCCTAATCCTAATCCCCTCCTAACCTTGTCACATTCCTTAAACATGGGTTAAGACTTGCTAACTCAAGCCAAAGTTAACAAATATCTCCTCCTTCACCCACCCTCATTAATTGCAATCCACTTGCCATCCACTTGCCTAGTCCTAAGCCATCTCTAACCCTTCCTCTAATCATTTTTACAACCCTAAGCAAGCTTAAAACCTCCCTAAACCCTCAAATTCGAATTTCATGGTATCTCTCACAAATATCTTCAACCACAAAACTTTATAAAGCCCACAAAGTCATAAATGTTCTTACAAAGCACTTATGAAGGGTCTTTATGAAGATTTTATCCCTTGAGCCTCCTTTGTTGACTCATCCTTCCCCTTTCCTCCATCCTCTCACCATGTGACATGTGTCACTCCTTGATTGGTTGTAAGGAAGCACAATCCATGTGCTCTCCTCTCATGCAATCTAAGCCCTCCATGAGCTTTTTCCCATCCTTGCATCTTAGCCCTCAATCCCTCAAGCCTCTTGCCTATAAATTGGATCCTTCCCCTTTGCAAAATAACACAATACATGAAGTAAAGTTATAATGCTATTTTGAGAGCCAAATCCATACTAAAGCCATCTATCCACACCAAAAATCCACAATCATCCATTGAAGCCTTTGGAAGCATATTGAGCATACATTCTATCCATTTAGATAAAGCTACTCAATAAGAGAGCTTCTTATTGAGAGAGTCCATTAATGGCTCATATTCTCAATTGAGAGCTCATCTTAGTCTATCTTGAAGTTTATGAATTTTGTTTAGTTTGTAGAAGCTTTATTTAAATTTGGTTTCTATTAGCATACTAACATTGCTCATATACAATTTCAGTCTTGTATTTTTACCTTCTAGACCAAATGATGATCTACAATGTTTCTTTCAAGTATTATGTTTAGATTCAAAACCCCTAGAAAGTTATTTGTACAAGGTACATAATCTTCAATATGTTGACTTGTTTTAGATTTTAGGCATAGTTTTGTTGAAGTATAGCATCAGTAGAAGTGATATACTGTAATAACCCCAACAGGTTATAACTTTGTCAAACACAAAGGCTTCTCTAATTCGCTAAAAAAGTAGCTAGAGCATTAGTTAGCCCAAATGGATAACTACAAACTGAAAATGGCCACATGATATCTAAATGTCGTCTTCTCTATATCTTGCTCTCTAATGCATATTTTCTTATTTGTAATCATTGTTATTCATATATATATATATATACCACCTTCACACACACACACACATTTTTTTTATTTTAATTTAATTTTAATATACATTTTGGCATGTTGGTTTTTATTTGTTATTTATTTTTGTTCTTGGTTTTCTTTTATTTTTATTTTGGCTCGTTCTTCTCTTTGTTCTTTAGTTATTCGTCTTTTTGTTCTTTTTCTTTTTCTTTTATGGCTTTTCATTGCTTGATTTCCTTTCTTGGATTTAAGTTTTAACTCATTTCATTTTTTAACCACACGTATGACAACCTTCATCACAAACTTATTACAAAGAAGTATCAAATATCATTGTAGAGTGCATGACTTCTGATATAAATGTTAACTTACACTCATTAACTACTGCACAGGTTTGTCAATGTAAGATGCTGACCTGCCACCATTTCTTATGCACATATTCAACTTATTTGTGTTCCTCCTGTGTCGAAAGGAAATTTGGCATGCATGTCTTTTTGCTGAATGATATTTTCATTTTCTAACTACCTCTTTAATTATTATTACCACCTTGTCTATGTTCACATGTTTTACTTAACATATATATCATTCACTATATTGTTGTCATATATAAATATTCAACTGTATATTTATATTGCCTTCAGTATGTTGTACTATATATTTCTATGCATCTCATGTCTATGATTTTTATATCAATGACAAGATCTAACGACATTGACATCAATGACAACTTCTTCTTACCTTTGACATTAATGACAATGGTTCCATCACTTTCAACATTAGAAAACGAAGTTCTAAAGATTGTACAAATCTAAAATCTATAAAAGGAAGATGTACATGGTAAATTATCAAATATCATGGTATGTTGTTGACCAATATTTAATATTTAGGACTGTATTAGGGTTGAGTTCTCTTATAGGCTATGGACGGGGTGTATTAAGATAATCTTAAGTTGCCAATTCTAGTTGGGGTTTCCACTTCGGTTGAGGGATCATGTTTGCCAGATTGACCAATTTTTTATTTTATTTTATTTTTTGGGGGGGCGGTGGTTTGGTGGGGTTGGGTTCATTAGTACAAAAGCCATGCAAGAACCATAAATATATAAATATAGTCAAATGTATTATTTATTAGACTAAAATAATATTATATTAAGTTTAGAATTAATATAAATATTATACACTTGTTATATTAAAAATAGAATAATATCATTCAATTTTAAAGATAATACTTCCAACCATACTTTTCAAGTTTTGATTTTGCATTTATATTTCGTACCCTTCTCACGTTCTATCTTATTCTTCTTGACAATAGATATTTGGAACTAGAACCTCCTCCATCAAGGGAGTGCCAACTAGAACCAAAGATAACCGCCCTAACCATCGATAGTATCCTACCCTCCCAAATGGTTCTCAATTCACCCATACCATCTATAGATTCTTATTATGTAGGGTCAAGGTGCATATGGTCGATAATCTTTGCACATGAAGACCAACAAAAATCCGGATGGGAACCTTTCATCAGTCAACTGGGGAGATAGACAACAACGCATGAAGACTAGTGATAAAATTGTTCCAATTAAAGACAACCAAACAAAGTAATCTAGACGAAGTGTGATATTTGGATTCCCCTAGCAAAGGATCGAACATTATCCATTCCTTTGATTTCAAGCCATCAACTTTAAAATTGGGCGGACCTGAACACATACTAAACCAATGCCTAGATTGGGTGCGAATTGAACCCAGATCCGGCCCAAGTAGTTGGTGAACTGGGTAACCTACATATGATCTACATATAGACACACTTGCACAAGCAGGCTACATTTTGAATATTATGTATTCAATATTGATATCATATAATATAGTATTATAAATCATTCTCTCAAAAAAATGAAAATATCTTTATATTAAAGATGACTATGATTTCAAGACTCGAGTAAAGAGGAAAACTTAGCTCTTAAATAAAAAGTAGCTTGTAGAATGGTAATGGTAATTCACACAAGTTACATAGAGAAATATAGCATAGATTCAATAGTATCAATAGAACATTCATTACTTGTACCAAAATGCCAAATGACGAGGAAATGTTCTCTTTTATTGATTACCAAAAACATCCGTACATCATTCAAGATTCCAAGTTCTTATATAATGGTCGGTTGGTTAGGAAAACCAACGGACGCATCCCCTCGCTTTCTAACTACCCGACCCAACAAAGCTTATCTAATGAAAAGTACTTTATTACATACTACATTTACCCCCCCCCAAACAAAAGAAGTTGTCTTCCAGAAAACTACCCAATACAACAAAAAACTCAGATATCAAGAAGAGGGAAGACATCCCTGTACATGGGGCCCCTCAAAGTTGCTGAAGATCTTGTTCAGCTGCCTTTTGTTTGGCACAAACCCCCTGTAGAACACACAAAGCGTCCATCTTTTTTGCCTCTTATGTTGTGATTCTGTCTTCCAAGGCAGGTTTTTTTACGTACTACATAGTTGATTCATTCTAAAGTAGCATCCTTTGAAAGCATTGTTTATGTCTTGTTCAAGCAAGGGCAAGAACAAATGGCATCTCTATGGTGACCAAAACAACAACAGGCATGTGTATAAGGAAATTAGATAGAAAAAATATTTCCCTTCTGTTACCCAAATATGTTATGCATTTATTAACTAATACAGTACATAAGGGAAAGCTCAACTAGGTGTTTAGATTTGAAGTCCACACACATATAGCCATCTCTCTCTAACTAATACGTTTCAAAAGTACTTACGCATTCAGAGCAATCACCCTAAGAAAGGTAACACTTGACTAAGTATATCAAAACATTGAAAGGGTTTCTGTTAACAGTTGACCAAGTATATCAAAATATGGAAAGGTTTTTGTTGACATTTAGTCTTGCATTGTATGATATAATTTAACACCTTGAAGTTCAATTGCAAATCTATAGCACAATATATAACAAGTGGAGAGACTTTCTACCAACCAGATGACCAATTTCAAGTTCTCACTTTTGTGCCATACATCTCTAATTGAGTCTGTAATTAGTGTAAATTGAATTGCCTACACATCTCCATTTGTGAAAGAAAAAAGCTAGTCTTAAATGCAATCAGTGATATGCAATACCTCTGGTGCTCTTCTAGCTGCTGGAATTCTTGTCTTAGTCCTGATAACTCCATTAGTGCTGCTACTTTCTCGTTTGTGACCTTTTTATCATGTAACACGAATTTCTTTCAGTCATATTTCTTTCCAGGCTTGGGCCAAAATATGTTAACAAATTAAACAACTAGTTATAAATAAGGAAACAAACTTCCTCAAGTCAAATATGATTTATAAGTTACACCGAAACAACTCTATTGAGATTTATGTTATAAAATCAGAAAATGTTGATCACATTATCCCATAGGTTCATCTTTCACAGTATACAAACAGTAATCTGCGTTAATCCAAGTTATTTTATAATTACACATGCTACTTATCATACACAACTATCAAACAATACTGACTTTAAGAGATGACATGAAAACACAATATTTTGTTGAAATCCAGCACAGATCATTAGAAAGAGGCAGATCAAGAAAAGTAGTAGAAATTCAGAGAGTTTCTGAAACATAGCAACTCGGAAATAAGTAGGCAAATTTTGCAGATGGTGGGAGAAAATCCTTATCACGGGATACACAAGCATCAATAAAGTATTAAATATTATATTTAGGCAATACAATTAGCTTAAAATTATGACATGAACTAAATATATAAAGGTATCACATTCCAAGACCTAATTCAATTTAACACCACCTTGCATAAATTGGGAGAAGACCTATGTCCCAAGGATCAAGTTTGAGTTCTTGTTCAGCAACAGTAATTAGATAAAGTTTGGCAAGAAAAAAACTTCCACAAAAGAAAACCAGTATTAGATTTGTCTTAGATAAGTTCAACAATATGAAAATATATATATGTTTAAATATTATAACTGCTAAATATATGAAATTTAATATATACCTAATCAGGTAAATTAAATATTTTAATATATTAAAATATAAATAAATAAAAACACAGTAATCACAATTTAACAAGCAATCTATTATTTTATTTTTCTCGCTAATAATTTCATGTTATTAAAAGATAAAGAAACATTAGATAAAGTAAAAGAGTGTTTCAATTCCAGTTTTGGACTTATAACGAATAGTCATAGCTATGAACAATCCATTCAAAAACTAACCATTTTACTTCATCACAGATTCAGTCCATGAGTTTTGCCACTACCATTACATAGTTCTACAATGTATCATCAAGTTCACAAAATTGGGCATTCAGTGATGCCCTAGCACACCAAAAAACCAGAGCATAAGAATAACAGCAATTACAAACCTTGACAATAACAGCTCTATCGATGAAGAGTTTTTCCCTTGATATCTCCAAACCTGCATTTTACACCATTTTCCTTCCTTCCTGAAAGTCTTGTTATTCGCCACTGTGCAAAATTAACCAAATTGAACTCCAAACCTGCCCTAACCAGACCTTTGTAAAAATTGTAGCCCATCTAAGCTTCAAAAAAATGGGGAATAAAAATTCTATCATTAAACTAGTCTTCAAAAAACCAGATCATTCTTACACCCCAATTGCAAAACAGAAAACTAGAAATTTGACAATTTTTACAAAAACTTCAGAGAACATCAAAACAAAAAGACATCAATCTGACCAGACCAAACACCAAAGGGAAAAGAAGATCACCTAGAATTCATCTAAGGGCAGAAGGGACTAAGCCCTGAATTCTTTCTCTAAGCATGGCATTGATTCGAGCCTCAGACTAGTCTTCCTCCACCCTGTTTATTTCCTCCATTGTACACCTTAGCTCTAGCAATTTCTCTTCATCAACCACAATTCATCCAACATAGGCCTTCATCTATGCAATGTCATCATCAATAATCTATTGCATAACCAATAATTTTAGGGCAAACCAAGCCTTCCTTACCTCCTTGAACCTTTTGTGCCTCAACCTTTCATTAAACCTCCAGATAAATGACATATGCTTAGTGCCTGGGATTTTTACAAGACCACTGCTTCTCACCCAAGTTAATTCCAACACCTAGAATGCAGGCCTCTAGAATTTCATCTGATCCAAACAATGCCCCAAGAGGAACCAACTTCCCCATCATAAATCTTATTGTCTTTACCTTCACCCAATTGTTATGCCCATGCCATGATCATTGAATAGATGTCTATGTAGGTATGATAGCGGTTTTCAACCTAATAGAACATTTCTTCTAATAACCAATCAACCTCCTCTGTAAGCCTTTAGTGGAGAAAATTGAACATTTTGTCCAGGTGAAATCTTACTATGACCATGGAAAGGGTTTTGTTATTTCCAGCATTAGAGTGTGAATGCAGTTTCCATTGTTAAAAAACTCAACCTATCTTTGTTCCGCTAGTGCTCTGGGAATTAACAATGACTTTTAGTTTTTAGGGCACACACCTCAATTACTTAAGGTGATTATCAATGGTAATGCAAATAAAGACTTGTAACATCCATCTTAGTACTTCTAAAAAGGACAATCCCTCAACTCCATCAGCTACACGCTACATTAAGGTGAAGGGTAATGGTGGCCAACTCAATGTGTAAGGGAGAAAATGTTAGAATGATTTCATTCCTCCCATCTGACATCAATGAAATTCTCAATAGCAATTTCAAATAAGTTAAGGAGTAAAGCCCAATTGGACATCGTGTCAACCTCCCTACTCTCTTGTCTTGTTATGTGTGATAGCTTAAAATCCTCAAAGAATGCCTACTCATCATTGATTTTGGAGATGTAGTTCTGGAGACGTAGTTCTTGAGGTGTCATGTCTATTGGGTGGATAGTCTGCAACCCATAGTTTTGGGTAAAAATCAAGTCGCAAAATAAGACAACCAGCCACAACATTTGAGACAGAGTCCCTCCTACCTTAAAGAAAAGGCTCCCCCTTCTCACTATTCCTTGGGTCAAATCAAAGTAAGCAAGAAGTCGAGAGATTATAAAATGGGTGTTACCAATATCCTTTCTTCTTATCTTTCAAGAAAGAATCCACTTACTCGTGGAGTGAGTAACGGGCAAGGTGAATCTCTAACTACACTTCTATCAAGAGTTGAAACTAGTGATACCGATAAACCTTCAGTAACTCAAAGGTTAGCTGAAAATATACCGGTTTGGCTCAAAGTCCAGTCGTACTTCTATATGGAAAAGCTCTACAATCAGGGCACAAAGACTCCTAAAAGCAAGAATAACTTAACTATTTTGCGAATTAAGAAAAAAGTATAAGCAACAGACAAAGCTTCTAGCTATATATTTCCACAACAGCTCCCAGTCAAAGCTTCGGCTCCGATTGCTTCTTAAATCATTATGCTCTTTTATTGAACACACAATAATAACATGAATAAAAAAAAAAAAGGCACAAATTACAGTCAAAGCTTCTAATTTGCTCTATTGCAATTGCTTCCAGTCAAAGCTTCGAATCCAATTGCCTCTTTTATTCACTTTTGTCAGAAATTTGCACTACACAATCAAAGTTAATGCTTGCACAAATGTGGCAAAGCTTTCTTGCATACAACAAAAGATGATTTTTACAATGAGGGGGCACTCCTTTATATAGGCACAGTAGTTGAGAAAAAGGTGGAGGAAAAAGTGAGAGCAACTCAACCAACTTTGACCTAGTCTAACTAAAAGAGAAAATATAGGGTTACATACAACTGCACATGCAACTTGCATTACATCTTTTCAAGTACAAGTAACTCGAATTACATGTAATTACATCCTTCGTGCAATGCATCCTCTCCAACTACAAACATGAAAGAAGAAGAAAGAAGACGAAAGAGAAGGAAACTATACTACAGATTGTTCTTAAGGGCCTTGTACTTGACGATGCAATCCCGAATGATCACAGGATCAGGAGTTCCTATACTCTGTACAGCTACATTCACCTTGATAACCATGGTGTTGCATCTTTTGATAACCTCTGACATTGATGAATTCTCTGTTGTCATTTGAAAACTTGATGTGATCCAGCGTTTCTCGCTCAAGTTGTCGTGAACTCTCTTTTGTAGATCAACACAAACTGGAGTCTCTGACACTTTGAAAACCTTCTCGATGGTGTCCAAATGTAAATTCAAAACAACTTTCCATCAACACCTTTACCTTCTTCTTTTTTCCGAGGTAAAGTGCTTGGCACATGGGAATGCATGCAAAACGAGATTGTTGATTTCCAAAATATGACTTAGGGCTTTCAACACATTATTGCATGAAAAATGATTACATGTAAGTGCAACATGTAACAAATGATGAAGGATGAGATGGAATATGAAGGCAAATGGTGGACAAGCTTTTACATGTAAGTGTGAATGGAAGATGAGGTGCAAAGCATCGAAAGATGCAAAAAACAGAAAAGTATGTATTTGCTCATGGAGGCACGAATGCAAGGGAAAATGAACTTTATAGTCGTCTTAGGTGAAAAGGTGAAGTCAAAGTGCACGAAAGATGAAAATGACATCTTTTTGACTTTTCAAAAAGTGACTTTTAATTAAAATCGAACCTTTGAGATGCAATTACACGTAAGGCATTTTAAGATCCAATACTCTCCAACACACAAACTCGAATTTGGAAATTGGGAAAAAACCAAAACATGAAAATGAACAATTTTTTCATTTTTAAAGAAAAAACACACTTTCCATGGCATTGATTTCAACAAGTGGCAATCATCAAACAATAATGTGCATAAAAATAGCAAGATAAGCATGAATTGATAAGCAAGTTTGAAAATGTCCACTTACTTGGAGGTTAAAGAGCCAAAATAGCAAGTTTTATAGACTTGAAGACTAATTCTCCCTCAAATCTGGATTTTCAAACAATTTTTTGACTTTTTTCGTACTTGCATGTAATGGACATTTAATTGTCGAATTTGACATGAGAAGGCCAAAAACATGGTCTCCAAAGCCAAGAGCACATATTAAAACTCAAAAACAACCCCTCTTGATCCATATGTAAGGGCTGGAATGCCATTTTTTGAGTTTTTTGAACAAAAGCATGACTTTTTAATGCAAAAATCTGAGCCGTTTTTGCAAAAACGTGACAAAAAAATGCATGCTTTTGAGTCATATTTGACTTGTGAATGCCAAAACGACATCCCCAAATGCATATACATGGATCCAAATGTAAAAAGTGGCCTCAAAATGCATAAAAGTGGATTAAAACCCCAATTTTCTAGGCATTTTTAGCAAAATCGTGATTCATAAAAGGCAAAATATAAGTTGTTTTTCACTTACAAATGCAAAAACGTGACCCTTGATGTATTGCCAATGATTGAATATGCCAAAACACCTCTTTTCCTTGCAAAAATGTGATTTAAATCACTCTAAAATGAATTTATTTGAAGATCTTTCCAAAAAGTGCCCTTGGAAGGAGTTTGGAAAAATGATTTTTAGCAAGATAGATCCATTTTAGTTGGTGTAAATAGGTATTTACCATTTACACTTTACTTAAGTTTACTTAGGTTAGTGCATTATTTTATTATTTCTCTTTATGAGACACTTGGGAGTTTGCGCACCTTTTTGGGTTGTCATGTAGACAACACAGAAGTACGCAACTCTAATTGTGCACATGGTGTCTACAACACAAGAGTTTGCATCATTCACTGAGTTGTCATGTAGACAACATAGTTTTTAGCACTCCTAATTTAGCACGTGTTGTTTACAACACTGATGTGCATGTTTCACCTTTGTAGGCTTATCCTCTCATCATCGCACTTACTTCCGCTTACTTCCGTGCGTAATGGAGGATAACCCATATCTGGTGAACATGTGCCTGGTTGTTGGACTTATCATGATACTGATTCCAAGCCATTCTAGATGCATCATAAAGGCCTTTATATTGAGGCACTCCTAGTGTACTTGTACATTGTATTGTATTATATTGTAATTGGGAGCGTCTAGAGCCAAAGCGGACCTCGCCATTGCGTCCGGAGCGACAATTTGGTGAACATTGACTATAAATTTGCCTATTTCAGGCCATAGTCAACCTAGAGGCAAAAAAATTTTGGAAGTTGAAACCCGAAGGCTCGACCTACAAATTTGGGTATGATCTTTTTTGATCTGTTAATTTAATTTTCGGATCAATTTTATCCTGCATTTTCTCTACAATTTCAATTTTTTTGTGGAATATTTTTGGGCGGCCAGGCAGAGAAAACTTTTTCGCACAAGCACCAGGTAGTGTCACCCCGGCCTTATGCAGTGTGGTATATATTTTATTTCGCAGGTGTTTATTTGTGGGCAGGATATTCCTTTAATATTCTAGATTCGCAGTACATTTCACAGCAAATTTATTTCTGCGGGCGAAAAGTTATTTTCCGACAAGTCATAGCCAGCGTTGGCCACTACCCAAGCAAATCCAGCGGCAGCTTTCCTTTACTTGGTAATTGTCACTTGTTCAATTTAAATAACTCTCTTCCCTAGCACACAGTGCATGTGGGATTAAACCCACATTGCCGTGCTAGAAAGTTGTTACCGCCAACAGCCCCTTATTCTTTCCGACAGTCAGGATTTCCTTTTCCCGTCAGCACTGCGATACACATGCAACACCTGCAAAGCAGTCCATGCGGCCGTAGTTGACCCCTGCGCACGTTGACTCAACTCTGTTGTACCCGCCAGTCCCTAACACGTGGCCAAATTAAAAACCTCCGCGTGGCATTTCCAACGAGCAACCCAGAGCCTGTCAGCGCCACCTGCACATAACTTGACACGTAAGCTTCCACACTATCACTATTGTACATCCACATCAAACGCCAGCTGGTCCACTGTACCACCCCCTCTCAACGATTTGTCAACAGTCCACGTCTACATCATTCGTACAATTCCATATCGTCCGTACAGTGACATGTTAGCAGTCGTACAGGGTGACATCATCACAAGTATGTACAGATGCTAGCGTAAACAATCTTCTATGCTAAAATTGACAATCGTTTGATCGTCATTATAGGGCAGTTTTGAACTACTGCAACGGCCATTTGACCGTCAAATTTAACACAGTGCTCTGCAGACCCCTCTTCAAATGCAGTTTTGATTTGGCAGCCCGACTTCAAACAGCCATAACTCGGTCAACCGGACTCCAAATCAAGTGCAATTTTTTTTATTTTGGGTAAAATTTTCTGAATTTTTCAGTGGTGCAGCTATTTTCTGGTTTTGTTTCATGGATTGGTCAGTATAAGCATTTTTTGGTGACTGCACCTGTCTAATCCTACTTTTTGCAACTTCAAACGCATCGTATAGGCTCATCTGGACTCCTTTTCAAGTTCAGTTTTTTTGAAAGTGTATATTTTTTCATCTAGTTTTCAGATCTGCAGTCAGATTGTAGTCTTACTTGGACAAAAATACCACTTTTAGAGATAGGTCCCGTTTTGCATTATATTGATTCACAATTGATGTAATTTTGAGCTACATTGTAATAGTCCAAATTTGTACTTTATACAGAGGTTGTAATCAGAAAAATTAGAAAGCCCACTTTGTCCATTTTGGCAAATGACCCATTGTAAACGCACTATATATATAGTTCCAAAATCATTTATTGGGGGGGGGGGGGGGGGGGTTTGATTGAGTGAAAAGGGGGGGAGGGTGTACTATGTACTGTGTCTCCTTGATCTTGTGTTCTTGCATTATGGGTTCTTTTTCAAAGTTAACTCCACATAATTATGCTACTTGGAAAGAAAACATTAAAGAGCCATTGGTAGAAAAAGGTTTATTGCGTTATGTCACCGGTGCTGCAAAGAAACCTCCTACTGATTCTAATGAAGCTTGGAAAGAAGACTGGGAATCCAAACAAGAGATGGCCTTAAGAACCTTGTTGAAAAATATCTCTGATCCTGTCAAATTTCACATTAGGAAGCTTACAAATCCAACAAAGGTTTGGGCAAAACTAGAAGCTTTGTATGGGACAGTGGATGAAGACATGGCTTACACTATAGAGGATAAACTTCTCAAGTTGGATCCTAGAAATGTATAGGGCACAAGTGAAGGATTGTGGTGAACCCATTAAAGATGGAAAGATGATTAAACACATCATGACTCATCTTCCACCTGAATATGCTCCTTTTGTTTCTAGCTTTAATACACACAAAGTGACAATGGGTAGTGCCTATGTTAAGCCTTCATTCGAGAAATTCTCAAAAATGTTGATCTTTGAATATGACAATCTAGTGGGAATGGGAATTCTGAAGTCTTCCAAAACCAAAGCCTTGGTAACAAATGAAAGTAATTCAAGTGGCAAAAACTCAAACAAGAAGCAGAAGCAATGGAAGGCTAAGCCACAAGATGACACACAACAGTCCTCCTCAAAACAAAAATCTTCCTCAAATCAGTCTTCTTCCACTCAACATTCTTCCTCACGACAAGGAAAGTCTTCTTCCAAGAACAATCAAAAGGGGAACAATTCCAACAAGAAGGAGAAGAAAACATGTTCCTATTGCAAGAGGAATGGTCATGACGAACATGAGTGCAAAGATAAGCAGATTGATGAATTGGTCAATATTATGAGGAAACACAAAATTGATGTTCCAAATGCATACAAGGACAAGGGTTTGTCATCCACTTCAAAGGGCAAGGGCCAAGCTTTAGTTGCAAGTACAAACAATGTTGAGGAATGGGTTCTAGATTCAAGAGCAACTCATCATATTGGTGCTTCAAGGGAGCAATTTTCCTCTTTAAAACCTTCAAATGTACCATACATCTATGTGGGCAATGATACTCAAGTTGAAGTTGAAAGTAAAGGGAATGTTGAGTTAGAGAATGGCATCTTCAAGGATGTACTACATGTTCCTAATCTTAGCACCAACCTTCTCTCCATCTATCAAATCACTCACTATGGATGTGGCAACAAAGTAGAGTTCCTCCCCAACATAGTAGTGGTGAAAAATCTCAAAGATGATTCAATGGTGGCGGTTGGAAAGGCAAACCATGAGACTAGACTTTATTCTTTCTCACATTTTGTGCCTAAGTCCACGTCTCTTGCTTTGTTGACTCATACAAACACACAATGTAAACTATGGCATGAGAGATTTGGACACCTTAATTATCGCTACCTTCAGCAATTAAGCAACAAGGAAATGGTCATTGGTCTACCTCAAGTCAAGTTTTCAGAGGGTGTATGTCCAGGTTGCGAAGCAGGTAAACATCCCAAAGAGAAATATGACAATGGGAAGTCTTGGAAGGCAACTGCTGTTCTACAAGTGGTTCATAGTGATGTAGCTGGCCCTTTTCCAATACCATCCTTTGGTAAGGCCCGCTATGTTCTCACATTTATTGATGACTTTTCAAGGTACACTTGAGTCTTTTTCCTTGGTCATAAGAGTGAAGTCTTTGACAACTTTATCACATTCAAAGCTCAAGTTGAGAAAAAAATCTGGGAAAGCCATCAAAATTCTAAGGACAGATAATGGCAGAGAATATGTCAATTCCAAACTTATAGACTTTTGCACACATGAGGGGATAGATCTTCAACATTCAATTGCATACACGCCACAGCAGAATGGTGTAGGTGAAAGAAAGAACAGAACCCTTAAAGAAATGACTACTTGCATGCTTCAACATAAGTCTCTCAATCAAGTGTTTGGGCTAAAGCCATGTATTGTGCCAACTACATCCAAAACAAAAGTCCACATAAGGCCTTAGATGGAATAACACCTTTTGAGGCATGGTGTGGAAGGAAACCAAGTGTTAAGCACTTCAAAAATTTTGGTTGTCTAGCATGGGCTAGGATACCTCCACAAAAGCAAAAGGCATTAGAACCACAAAGCAAACCATGCATATTCGTTGGATATCTTGATCATCTCAAGGCATACAAACTAATGGATCCAGAGACACATGAAATCTTTTATGAGAGGAGTGTTCACTTTGAAGAGACATGTCCAAGTTTAGCTTCTTCAACTCCTCCTCCTTCCTCCTTAGTGGATACTGATCATAGTGATGACAATGACTCGGAAGATGAGATTCCTCCAACTTTGACTCACAGGGTACCACCTTTGCAAGGTCAACAAACAATTGAGGACATTCCTTCTTCCTCTTCCACTAAACCTCGTTGGGCACAGCAAACTCTTGATGTAGCAGGTTCATTGGTGGGAAATCCTTCAGACACTCGGAGGACTAGGTCACAGCACAAGTCATTTCCACATGCATATATAGCCATTGCTTCAGATCCACAATCTTTTAAAGAAGCATCAAGGATTCCAGAATGGGATAAGGCTATGGAGGAAGAATATAATTCATTGATGAAAAATAACACATCGGACTTAGTTCCCCTTCCTAAGGGAAGAAAAGTGGTTCGATGCAAGTGGATCTATCAATCCAAATTTGCAGCGGATGGAAGTGCGGATAAACATAAGGCTAGACTATTGCCAAAGGTTTCTCGCAGGTTCCATGTATTGACTATACAAAGACTTTTGCACCAGCTACCAAGATGAACTCCATTCGCCTAACACTAGCAATAGCTGCAGCTCAAGGTTGGGTTGTACACCAAATGGATGTCAAGAGTGCATTTTTTAATGGTGATCTTCATGAGGAAATTTATATGGAGCAGCCATAGGCATTCATACAGGATTCTACTATGGTTTGCAGATTGAAGAAGTCTATTTATGGTCTAAAGCAGGCTCCTCGGGCTTGGTATGCCAAAATGGATTCCTTCCTCCTCTCAGCAAGTTTCACCAGATGTCATTCTAATTCGAATGTCTACATTCTTCAGAAGGATGACTCTCACTTGATCTTAGTACTTTATGTCTAGTGGAGCCTAAATTTTTGGCCTCCATTTATGAAATGCTATTGGAGATAATCATAGATGTCAAAAGCCAAGAATAACATGGAACGAAGCTTCAATGAGTTCAATAAGATGGGTGAACACAACTCTGGAATTGATGTTGTAATTGATAACATATGAATTCTCAAGACATAGAAATCCCTGATCCAGTAAATCCACGAGATATTGTTACAGATATGGAAACTTGTTCATGCATCTTTGATTAGTTCGGCAAACAGACTTTTGCAAATGGTACCACCAACATTGAGATTTATTTTAGATGAAGAGATGCCACATTACCTGCTTTCAAAGGACCTTATTTTGCAAATTATTGGTGAAATAACTATATCTGGAGGAACATATTGAGCAATGGAATTTACAGGTTCCACAGTTCAAAGATTGACTATGGAAGATAGAACGACGTTGTGCAACATGGTTGTTGAAGCAGGAGGGAAGAATGGTGTTGTTCCAGCAGATTAGATAACTTTTGATTATCTTGAGGGAAAGGCAACGTCCAGTTTTGAACCACAGTATGGTGATAAAGCTTTTACTTCCAGTCCTATAAATATGCATCTATACAGGCTATTATAGCATGGTGATGGCAGTACCTTATATTTGAATGTTTCTTAATAAGAACAACGATAACCATGAAGATGAGTATGCATATATCTGGAGGAATTGAATAGTTGGCAATAAGGAAGGATAATATACAAAGAAAGGAACAAACAAACTTTTGTCCCAGTCAGCAGAATCAGCGTTCGAGTGCATTAAGTGCAAGGACATAAACAAAGCCTAGTGTGTAGAAGTGGATGTCCATAGCTGAAAAGGATCGGGAGTAATGATCAAATCCATCGAGAAAAGGAAATTATCAATGCATATTTGAATTACAAATTGTATGTTCTGATATATGCAAAGGGTCAGGAGCTGCTTGTATACAACCAGTTGAGCCTCATTGAAAGTACAGAATATCGAATGAATATGAAAAGATGATCTTCAGTGAATACAGAAATAGTGATAATCAAGACACTCTTGTGCAGATTACATGCTGTCAGGGGTGTTGATGTGCTTATTGTTGAAGACTCATGGATCTAATAAATAAAGTGAGATAATAATCGTATACTACAGCCAGATGTTGGATAAAAGGCAATTTGAAAGACTTTCAAACAAAAATAAGTGAATAAGATAATAATCAATAGCTCAAATAAAAACGGCACTATGAAGGTTGTCACAAGTGATTACAAGAGATCTAGAAGACCAAGGACACTATTTCCTAGTTCATAACAATTAATAGACAAGATAAAATAAACATATGGTACTATTAAGGAGATTCATCACCAGTGATTGTTAATAAAGATATCAAATTAGTCTCCAACAGTCATCGTGAAGGTTGTGAAAGAAACAAAGTTAAAACCGGGCACATAAAAATCAAATAGCATATCCTCCTCATGTGGATGCCATCAGGACCAGTGTTACGGGACTCGGACTCGCCTCTGACTCGAAAAGTCAAAATCCGACTCGGACTCGAACTCAGCCAAGACTCGGCAAGGACTCGAAAAATCATACAAGTATAATAACGAACTTTTGAAGGAAAAAATTGAATAACATAATATAAAGTTGAAGATTTAAGATTTAAGATTCAATCCTTAATAGGTTCTTGACATGCCACATCATTTTCAGAATTCATATACATTGTAAAAAACATCTTTCGGAAATCTCTATCTTTTTAAATTTTTTTTAAAAATAAATAAATAATTTTTGTTTTTTTAAATTTAAAAAAAATAAAAAATCAGAGTCCTAGGTTCTGGACTCGCCGAGTCCATGTGGACTCTGCCAGGACTCGGCCAAGTCCGAGTCCAGAGGCAGATTGCCTCGGAAACATGGACTCTGCCTCGGACTCGCAGAGTCCTAGCATGACTCAACGAGTCTCGTAACACTATCAAGACTTAGAAGAGCCACGAAGGTATGTAGCCAATAAAAGCCAACAATAATAAATATCTATTAGCTCCTGAACCCCAAGTCACGTGTGAAGAAAAGGAAAAACTATCCGACTAAAACAATAGCAAACACCAAATATTGAAGGATTGATGGGAGTATCTAAAGATGGTGTTGATCTTGAAGATGAACAATTCACTTAAGACGCACAACTCTGTGAATCTAAAGACAAAACTTCTGATGAAAAGAAGAGGAGAGTCAGGCAAACACTACGCAAGACCTACACAAAGTGGCACGTGAATGCAAAGAGCTCCAAGTCAAGAGAGAAATCGAAGTCCAAAATGAAGCCACCACGTCCAAAGCCATGAAAGTTGAAACACACAAGCAACGATACTCACCGCATATACAAAGTAATGAAAATATTTTGCCCTGGACCATCAGGAGATTTTATGCGATGGAAGAGAAAACACAATCAAAGCCATTTTCATCCAAGGTTTTGTGATTTAAAACTTGCGGGATTATTAATTTATAAAGGGAAGGATTAAGATAATTAAAATCATTCAAACTATCAAAGGCACCAAAAGTTTCTCTTCAAAAGGTGCGATTATGTAATTTTAATATTATGACTCTTGACTTTGAAAAGTCATATCCTGAAATGAGTAGGATATAAATAGGAGTTCTTTTATTCAAAAAGAGAAGTCACATTCGAACATCCATTCAAATATTGAGAAGAAGCATTTTTATATTTATATATTTTGTGAGGAATAAGGGTTCAATATGACTTTATAATGAAATCTCATTATTTTATTATTATAAAATTATTTTATTTTAATAATAAAATAAAAATGTTCTTTGTTTATCATTAATGGCATGGAGATTTAAACTACAGGCGAATCATCCTTCATAATTATATTTTAGAATTTTCTATATGATTTTGATATCAGATAAGTGGACATGGTCAATCAGCATTTTAAATTTGATCATCATAGGTGTTGTGAGATATTAAATTGTTTGCATACCTCTATCCACTTTGTCTCCTTCTCAGCGCAGTTAAAATTCAATCTGGACTAATTTAAGATTGCATTATAATTGGTTTGTCCCATCTGGATTAGTAATATTGTTGGCAGTATAAGTTCATTGAACATTATGAAGTTGTACGTGAAAGTTCACTGAAGGTGACTCTATCGCTTGGATTAGCAAAGCAATGGTCTTTTGTTATTAAAGTCAAAATTTAATATATCCTTCTCACAAAAAATCAAATTCATTATTATTTAAATTTTATCCAAATACTCGGCATCTAGTTTCATTCTAATCGAGTTCAAGTACCTTGCCAGCCAAGGAACTCGCAAAGTTTAAATTCGCTATAGAAAACCCTTGAATTGAGCAGTCTGTGTTAAGGTAAAGGTTTAACTGCCTGGGTGTAGCGGAGCTCGAAGTATAGGGGAATCTAAGCGGTTTCTGTTTGTTGGCCAGAACTGATTGAGAAGTCCTATCGGAGAAGTGGCAAGCTCTTGTATTTCCAATCTGCAGTTTTGGGAACCAACAATGTCGATGACTTGATCATTATAGGGAGCACTTCATCCATCATAGCCAGTGTCAAGACCTCTCTACAGGACAGATTTGCCATGACAGACTTGGGATTGCTACATTACTTCCTTGGCATAGAGATCACATAGTCTTCAGCAAGAATCACACTTTCATAGCCCAAGTATGCTCTTCACTTGCTTTCTCAATTTCACATGAGTGACCGCAAGCCTGCTCCTACTCCCTTCCTATTAGGTGTCAGGCTAGAGGTTAAGTGTACCACTCCACTTGTTGATGCGACATTATACAGACAGTTAGTTGGGAGCCTTATCTACTTGACACACATGCGCCCTGATATTGCCTTTCCAGTTGGTATGATTTCACGTTTTATGCAAGAACCTCATGAGCTTCATTGGAAGGCTGCCAAGCGCATTTTGCATTGCATCAAGGGTACACATACACATGGGATACATTATGCAGTAGATACAGGGCTTCAGTTGGTTGGATACAAAGATTTAGACTATGTAGGAGACTTAAATTCTCAGAAGTCTACTTCAAGGTACATATTTCAACTTGGTTCTAGCCCTATTTGTTGGCAAAGTAAGAAGCAAAACAATGTTGCTCTTTCTTCCATAGAGGCTAAGTATCGAGGAGCTGTCAATGCAGCTACAGAGGCTCTTTGGTTACGGCACATCCTGGAGGAGTTTGGATTTGATCTACCTAACCCAACAATTGTTCATTGTAACAATCAGAGTGCCATTGAAATCTCTAAGCATCCAGTTCAGCATCAACGGACAAAGCACACTGAGGTTCATATGCACTATATTAGAGAGCTTATACATGAGCAGATCATTGCACTACAATACTGTCCTACAGCAAAGAAGGTCGCTGATATCTTCACCAAACCCTTCACTGAGGTCAAGTATACTCATTTGCAAGATCTCTTGGGGGTGCAGGATGTTGCAGAAAGGGGAGTCCCTTGACTTCTCTCTTCATCTTCTTCTGGGAGGGATGTTTTCCTCTTATGAGGTTTTCTTCTCTCTCTTCTTCTCTATTGTACTCATCTCTCTTTTTGGAGGAGGGTTTTTCCCATGAGGTTTTCCCTCTTTCTCCACTTTATGAGAGATTGCATTGCATCATTCTAGCATTTCTTTTGTACCTGGGTACCTAACATGGCCTCATAGCTGGGACCCATTATGCATTAGTGAGCTTAAGTGCACTCCCCTAAGTTGCACTTAAGGGAGGGTGTTGGTGTAAATAGGTATTTACTATTTACACTTTACTTAAGTTTACTTAGGTTAGTGCATTATTTTATTATTTTGCATTATTTTATTATTTCTCTTTATGAGGCACTTAGGAGTTTGCGCACCTTTTTGGATTATGTAGACAACACAGAAGTACGCAACTCTAATTATGCACATGGTGTCTACAACACAGGAGTTTGCATCATTCACTGAGTTGTCATGTACACAACACAGTTTTTCGCACTCCTAATTTAGCACATGTTGTCTACAACACTGATGTGCATGTTTCACCTTTGTAGGCTTATCCTCTCATCATCACACTTACTTCCGTGCTTAATGGAGGATAACCCATATCTGGTGGAAATGTGCCTGGTTGTTGGACTTATCATGATGTTGATTCTGAGGCATTTTAGATGCATCTCAGAGGCCTTTATATTGAGGCACTCCTAGTGTACTTGTACATTGTATTGAATACTATACAGTTATTCTAATCATACTCCAGTCTAATTTGTGCTTGTGCTTTGAGTTCCTTGGTCTTGGGTGAATTCTGCCCTAAGGTAGATTCTTACAATTTTTGATGTTAGAAAATCCATTGCCAAGCAAAAACGACCCTAATGGGAAAGATCTTATGCAAATCTACCAAGTAAATCTCTCACAATGAGCAAAATCAGATTCTTGGAGAGCAAATGCATGTGTTCTTCCAAAATCGAACCTTTTTGGGTGATATGCATGTTTTAAAATATGTTTTTAATCAAAATTGGACCTTTTGAAGTGACTTGCATATTTTAAAAACTCTCAACAAAGAAAATTGGACCTTCTGGAGTACATAGCACATTTTAAAACATGCATATGATCAAAATCAGACATTTTGGGGTGCAATGCATATTTTAAGTTATATCTCACTTTTTTGATGCAATGACACAAAAACTCACCTTTTGATGTAATGACACCAAAAAGGTCCACTTTTGATAGTGCTATGCATATTAAGTTGAACTTTATATGTAGTGACATGTAAAATGTCCACTTTTGATGGATTTTACATGTATTTGCATATAAAATGTCCACTTTTGATAACTTAAAGTTATTAAACAAACATATATCAATTTAAACTCACTAAAATGTTACCTTAATGGGAAATAAACAATATGTATATATCATATTAAAAATATAACACATAAATATCATTTAAAAAGTAACATTTAAATGAGCATTTGATTTAATAATCAAAAACTAAACTTAAACTATATAGTTTATATGGTGACTTAAGTGAAAAATCAAAAAGTAGCTCAACTTAAAATTATAACAGAAAGTGCCTTATAGTTACTTTAAGTGAAAATTTAAAAGATACGGTAACTTAAAAACATAACATCAAGTGAATTTAAGTTATATTTTTCAAAAAGTGAATGTCAAATTGAAAATATAACATAATATTTTTAATTCATGTTGTTGCACCAAAAAGGTCCACTTTTGAGGCACTAAAATTGCCATATCTCTTGACTAACAACTTTGATTACACTCTAGGTTAGACCAAATCGAAGGGAAAACCGAAAGCCATGACATGAGAAAAACCAGAGAACTATAAACTAACAAACGTAAACTCAAAAACAAAGAAAACGACGATGAAGGCCTCAAAAATCAAGTTAAAGCTCAACAAAAAGAAAAACGAAAGACTTGACAAAAGCTATGCTCCACAGAGTTTTCGGGATGGGGACGTTTTAGGGGACGAGAACGTGTCTCTGGTACGGGTACAGGTCGAAGCCAAAATTTAGGGGACGGGACCTTAGGGGACGGCTATAAAATATAGGGGATTTTAAATTTTTTATATATGGAAAATTAGACTTCTTTAGAGATATATTTCTAATATGCATACCATAACAATGATAAATCATAACATTGATAAACCATTCACCATAGAATACATGGAAATTGAAAACTATTAAGATTAGAATCAAAATGAGAATATGATATAATGATATATCCGAATATCACATACAATTAGCAAAAATGCCCAAAGGCTCTAAGTATCAATCTATCATCATCATGCATGAAATGAAAATCAAAATGACATAATAAAAGTAAATACTAGAAGTGTAAATGAGATGTCCAACTCCATAATAATCAAAAGCAATAATGTATCTGAGTATCTGAAAAGCAGAAAGCCAAATATATGGCTGTCCTCTAGGAATCTAAATCTCTATCTAAATCAAGATCATCATCAATCTCATCCTCTGAATCACTGGCAGGGGTAGGCAGAGGGTCCTCATCCAATGGAACACCAAGCAGCCCTAGGGGTGTGTTATCCTCATCAATCTGCAATGCATCCTCAGGATTAACATCCCAACGTAGTGCTGGAGTCTGTCGATACTCAAGACTCTGTCGCTCCTATAGTCGCAATACACTATGAACAGCCACAAGCTTCCCCGATCGTCTAGAGGTAAGGTTATTCCTCTTGACCAATTGAATGAAGCTATATGTAGACCAATTCCTCTCTGCAGCAAAGGAACTCGCAACCTGTGAGAGAAGATGGGTGGCAAGGGCTTTCAGCTCAGGTGCATCTCTACCATGCCATGTCCACCATCCACTCGGGTCCTTTTGAGCTAATGTAGCTCTATCAGTCCTCGGCTCTAGTCTACCAAATGTTGGACCACGAAGATTGGCAAAGTCAAGCCATTGCCCTCGAATTTTTGCAGCATCCTCTGCACTATACATTTTTGAAAGGGCCTTGAAGAAGCCCTCCTTCACCTATATTGAACAAACAAAAATTAAGAAGTGAGAACTTAGAGTTTATAAACTTCACAAATAAAATAAATTTTTTTTAAATGTATTATAAAATCAGAATTTTTTAATAAATTAAACTCACCTCCTCATCATGAGATGGAAGCACTCTCCCAAGCCTTGGTGCATACCATTTTGGATTGACTGCATAGGCTGCCATATGAAGTGGGGTGTTCATAGTGTTCAAACTTTTCATTACAATGGGCTTAAGATGCTCCTCATAGAACTCCAAAATAGGTTCCTTATCTTTAACAACTTGCTTGATCTGCCCAAGCATGCTATCAAAGGTCTCATAAATCTCTCCAAGGCTAGGAGAGTCAGTATCAACATATCTAATGACCTGCACAATAGGGTCAATGAAGGAGCAAATTTATCTGCAAATGAAAGAAAATTGCAAGTGAGAAACATAATATGTTAAAAAAATCAGCAAGTGCTTAAATCAGAATTTTTTTTTTATTAAATCAGCAATAATAACAATTATGATGTCCACCAATTCTTAAGTTTCTTACCTCATTGTGGTCCACCAATTTTCATCCAGGATTCTTCATTTGACAAGTCTTCCATCTAGGGTGCTTGATTCATGCCATCTATTCCACTCTGCATTGACCACCATGGATTGTAAGGCCTCTTGGACCTCAAGCATCCTCTCCAACAAAATGAAGTAGCTAGCATATCGAGTTTCCACAGGCTTGAGGAATTCTTTTTTGGAAAATGTCCTAATTAAATGCAAGAGATGTGTGATGATTGCAAATAAACATTTGCACGTCTCTAGCCTCAAACACCATAGTCTTTATCCAATCAATTTTTCCAAAGTCTTTCAAGGTGTTATTCAATGCATGTACACAACATGGGGTCCAAAAAATGTGTCTGTAGGTGCTCTCTACTATCAATCCAGCTGATTTACACACTCGGGCTGAATCAGTGACTACTTGCACAACATTTGAAGCCCCTACCTCTTCTATAGCATCCTTCAAAATCTGAAATTGGAAGGATTCATCCTTTTGTTTTTCCGAACAATCAATGGCTCTAAAAAAATAGGCCCCTGCTGTACTAGTGACAATAAAATTGATAAGTGGTCGATGTTTGATATCGGTCCAACCATCCATGATAATAGAACATCCATCACTCATCCATGTTTGCCTCATATCCTCCATCAAAATGTTTACTTTTGAGTATTCTTTGTCAAGGATAGTGGTGCATAATTTAGTCTCTCCTGGTGGTACAAATGAGGGACCAGCAGCATAAATATCTTTGCACATTTGTTTATAGAATGAGAAACGAGAAACATGGTATGGTATGCCATGAGCAACAAGAAATCTGCCAATGGACTCTTCAGCTCTCTCTTTTGCTTGTATGTTGAATAAATCAGCCACATTGGTATCTCTCTTAGTCTTGGCCTTTCCCTTCCCTTTACTAACAGTGCTACTGGGAGTCAGTGAGGGTGTGGGTGTGCTACTCGTAGGACCCCCGGATTTCAATAACTCCCCCTCCACATACAACCTATTGGCCTCAAGTTTTTCTTCCTCCGTAATTTTTTTGCAACTTTTCACCCCTTGCCCACCTATTCATAAAAGATGGCAATACACTCTTGTGTAGCTCCCAAAATAATGCTTCTTACATATATGACACTCCCGTTCCCTACTACCACCTGAATTTTTCTTCTTATTCTTGTCTACTTTTGTGGCAAATTGTAGGAGAGGTTTCTTAGGATTGAATGGGCCTTTGGCATATTGTTTTAGGGCTTTGGAAGGGCACTCAAATGGATTAGGCATTGCATCTTCCATAGGGACATCTACATTAGGCTCATCAATGGCTGCCCTAGGTCTTTTTTTTGGTCTTTGTAATTGTGACACTTGAGTTTCTTGCATGGCAACTTCCATGCTATCACTACTTCCCTCACTCTCACTGCTGCTCATGTTTTTGCCTTTGGATTTTACAATGATTTATAGTACACTACTGCAAGTTATAGAAAAAAAAAAATATTTCAATGTTCCATTAACATGCCCTCTCTATGTCATTGAAAAAACTGAAAAATGACAACAAACAACAATGAAGTTTGAATCAAACAAAAAGAAAATAAAAAACATACCTAGAATGAAGTAGAAATGAAGGCAAAACCTCCTCTTCCACCTCCAAAACACACTCCTCTTTTGTTGTTGTTGAATGTTTTCCTCTTCCTCTTCCCAACTTGCAAACAACTCCAAATGAGCAATGAACTCCAACTTTAACTATTTAAGAAGAGACATTAGGGTTAACATCCATGTGGGCCCTAGGCGGAATAGAAAAGACTCAAAAAAAAATTTTAAAAAACCTTTTTTTTTTTTAACTTTTTAACTCACCCACAGCCGGCTGGAAAATAGGGGATGGCATGAGCAAAAGGGTATGGGCGAGGGACGAGAAAGCCATCCCCGGTACGGAAATCCGTACCCAAGTTTCCTATGAAATTTGTTTTAGCATTTCGGGGACCGTCCCCTTTTCCCTCAAAAAGGGACGTCGTAGGGTACGGCCAAAATCCGTACTCGCGTCCCCGTTTCGTACCCGGTACGGGTACTAGGGTACAGAGCCAGGGGACGCGTCCCCATGGAGCATAGGACAAAAGCCTTTAGTAAAACAATTTGTTATATGAATTGAAATTGATTGATCGATCAATATTAAACACTTGAATGTCAAATTCAACTTAGAGAGACATGAAACTAGCTTGAAAAAATTGTGTAACATTTTGTGGTGACAGAATGCAAGACAACAATACCTCCATGTCACCTTTTACAAGGGCCTTAATGATTATTTGCGAATCACCTTCAACATGTAGTTTTGTGGCTCCTAATTGTTTTTTAAGTTCTGATCACCAAGAGTGTTGCTTCAAGTTTTCCTCCCTTCTCCCTTGTCTTTTTATGTGATTGCTCAAAATCCTCAAAGAATACAACCTCATTATTGATTTTGGAGATGTAGTTCTAGGAGTGTCATGCCTTCATGTCACCTTTTATAATGGCCTCGATGATTATTTGCAAATCACCTTTAACATGTAGTTTTGTGGCTCCTAATTTTTGTCAAGCTCTGGTTGCCAAGAGTGTTGCTTCATCTTCTGCAACATTATTTGTACCATCCAAATGACATTTTCCTCCACTAGCAATGATCCCCTTTTGATTCATTGATTATGAATCCTGTCCCAAAACGGCCAAGGTTCACTTTGGAAGTGCCATCAAAGCAACACTTCCACCAACCTTCTTTAGGTCTTTCCCGTTGGAAACAAGCAACCATTATTAATAAGAACTTATTCAAATGCTAAATATATCAAGTTTAACATATTGATAACTAATAATCAAAATTAAATATTTTAAGATATTAAATTTAAATATTCTAACAAATTAAACAATGTTTAATCATTTTTTATATTGTATATTTAGTATTTACTTCTAGATTCAGTTTTGAAGTATTTTTCGCATAATGTTTTTGATCACACTCCATGATCCATGTTCATTTATTATAATTTGATTCAGAAAAAAACTAAAAGAAAGATAAAGAAAAAAGAATAAGCCATAAAATCAAGTGGAGAATAAAACGAAATCCTCACACAACATGCCTTGTAACTCATCTATGCAAGCAAATTCCTGAACCCATAACAAGAGAAATAGAGTGACACATAAAAAGCCGTTGATGCTAGCAGCAAATTTGTCAATGGAAGCCCAAATTTTTACTCAGAAAAATCAGGTTTAAATTGTGTTATAATATATATACCATGGTTACCAGGAGACCCGTCTCCTACACCTGGAGACGCGTCTCGGAGACCCCCAGTACCAAAGACACGTCTCTAGGTATCGGAGACGTCCCCAAAAATGTTTGGATGCAAAAGGTTTTGGTTGCCATCTCCAAAGTCCCCCAACCAACAATTGATGTCTCCCACCAAAAATATTGAGCATAAGGCATCATAATACTCCTAAATCTTATCCTCTATCATCACCCCTTAAAAAATTGTTATTACTTATATCATATATGTTAGTAATTATAATGATAGCCACTATAGTTTTCCAATCAATTTGCTTAATTGCCTCTAGAAAGACTTGTCAATGATGTATAATTATTTCTTTATTAAACAACAATTAACGTCTCCAAGTACCCCCGTCTCCTATTTTTGAAAATTAGCCGTACCAATACCAATACTAGTCTCCAAGGTCTCCAAGTACCCCAGTCTCCTGGTAACCTTGATATATACATACATAGATATATATACATATAAATAGATATATATGTGTGTGTATATATGTATGTATGTATGAATGTATGTGTATATATAGAATCTCTAACCATTTCTACCATACAAATATTTCAAGTTTCTAAATCCATAAAATTTCAATTTTCATAGATTGAATTCGCCAAACCCTGTGACATAGCATACGACAGTGTAATATAATAAGTATTTCTCCACGTGTTAATTTTTCTAAGATTCGTTTTGTTATGACATTTTCACGCATTACTCCCTAATAAATGGGGGGGGGGGGGGGGGGGGGGGGGCCTACTTTTCTGAGGTTAGTGTTTAGGGGTATAATGTTCCCGTTTTTAGCGAGTCTCTGCAGTTGGCTTGCTCAATTCATTGTTACGACCCCCGCGAACTAATAGTGGGATTTGAGGGTCGTAGTTGTGGAGATGCCATATTTGGCAATGCAGTTGGTGGGACTGGCAGTTGGTCATCACCTGCATTGGATGGAGCTATTTAATTGAGCAGTTTATATTTATTATTTAATTAATGAAGCTTTATCTTTATAAAGGCACTTTATATTCTCTAGTGTAATAAAACATAATTGTAAAGATGTAATTTCTTAATTGAAAGTGTGTAGAAGAAGCTAAGTGCTGAATTCTGTTATAAATATGAGCCCATTTGGAGAGAAAAGCACCCTATTCTCTATTTTTCTTTATTCTCTATTTTTCTTTTTGTGGTCCTTGTGAGGGTTTCTGAGTATTCTTTGTTTCAATTCCCTTGCTACGGTATAAGGGTTTTGATTCTGAGGTGTGCATTTTAATCCATAGCTTAAGTACTATGGATTAAATTCTGAGAATTGGTAAGTGTCTTCCTGAGCTATAATTCACGTGGTTGGAAGGACTTCTAGTTTTCTGAGAAGTTTTCAAGACTGAATTATTTAGACTCCCTACTGTTTCGTCTGTATCTAGGAAGCATATGGTGGCAAGTGAGTTCAATGTGAATATTAATTCTGGACACCAATCTTTATCCAGTTTGGACTTGAGTATTACATATGTTTGGGCATTGTAAGTTTGGCAATCACTGTGCCCACAGTTAGAATATTTAACATCACAGCATGCGTCTAAGCATTGCCCATTGAGCCTGCAATCTGGGCATCTTTAGACTGCTCATGTAGATTGTTACCCACATTTCACGCAGCTTGTCTTCACCTAAAGCAGGTGGCTCTTAACTGTAAGTTAGGGTCTCCATTTTGACTGGAATAGACGTCGTTAAAGGCATCTGCTGATGCATGTGTTGCCTGTTTGAACGTTCGACGGTTGGAGCCACCAGTACCAATACCTTTAGCAGCCACCTATGAGGAAGAAAATGTTGCTAATGGTGGCAGTTAGAAGTGCATTCATTGAATCTGAAGGTTGGGTTGAGAATTTGGACTTGCATCATAAATACCAGGTTCCACTATTTGACTGAAATTTCTTTATAGCTAAAGCATCTAAGCTGTAACACTTCCATTACTCATCAGTAATTGATGTTGAATTGTGATTATTTGTAAAAATTCCATATAGTTAATATTGCATGTCATTTGTTTGTCAAAATGCCCTTCGCTGTAGTTGGATGTTTGTTTTTCTTAGGACACATAGGAAGTGTTTGACAATATCTGAACTCATTGTAAAACTCGTTTCAGTCACTCATATCTATGAGAAGGTTGAATATAAGATAGCATGTTATCACTACTACTTTGCCAATCAATTTTGCATCAATAGAAGTATTTCAAAAAGCATTTGTAGCACACAAATCCAAAGCAACGCAGACTTAAACAAAGAACAGCAAGTAAAGACTATTAAAATAATGTTTTATTGTTTATTTAATGCTCAATAATGTACTTTATTGTAATATTAGGTGATAAGATTGTCTCAAAAATTATCTGCAGTTCCGTTTTAGAAACTTGCTTGATTTATAAATATTGTAAACTTATTAGAGTCATTGTTAATACATCAGATAATTTACAAATTACTTGTGTAATATAGTATTCGAGTCCGCATTTTTTTGAAAAAAGATTGAAATAAAAATTCATAAAGAACAGAGTTTTTTCGATAAATCTTCTGATTTTTGAAATTGTCTTGTGATAACGGTTTTGATTTTTAGAAAAATCGTGGAAAGGAAGAATCGCGGGTTTCGTTTCACCTTCATCTTTTGTCTTCAAAATTTGTTTTTTTTCCTGATATTCCCATTTTTTCTTAGGCGCAACTTTGTTCAGTGCAATTTTTGGCACAATTCTAGTCCATGTTTGGTCGGGTATTAGTTGCTTCTTACCATGTTTTTTGGGGTTATTTTTGGCCGCAACTGGTTCTGTTGTCCTACATTTCTAGCCTGTGTTTGTTTGGACGCAATTTTTAGTTATGTTTAGTCACGATTTTGATCTTTCTGCGGCTCCATTCTCTCTACTTTCGTCATGTTTTGTAGACATTTCCCTTTTTTTTTTACTAGACAAGTTTATGCAAACCGTGATCTGGGTTTTTTGCAATTTTTTGTGCTTTCATGGCTGCCTAGGTAACTAGAAAATTTGCAACTAGGGTTTTGTCCCTTCAGTTCAAGCTGGAAAAAAATCGATTGCAATTTCTTGGTGGTTTTTTTGAGATCTCATTTGGGTTGCCAAAATTTTCGAGGCACCTCAATTTCTGTGCCTCAATTTCCATGTAAGAATTTTATTTTGATTTCATAGTCTTTCTAGAGCTTTGTGAGATTTTTTTGGCCCTTCCGACAATTTTGTCTTGAAATCCATGCATTGATATTTGCATTAGTAGATTGTTATTAAAATTTATTCCTATCCCAGTGCATTGAAATTTGTGCATAGAATTTTGTGCAATCAACATCTTTATAGTACCTTTTTTTGTCTCAAAAAACGTGAAGAGGGCTTCATTGACTTACATCACGTTGGAAGACAGTCAACATTTCGATGGCAGAAACTACAACACTTGGAAGCATCAAATCATGACAGTTTTTGAATATCGTTGCCTTGATAAGATTGTCTTGGGCACCATTCAACATCCAATCATCATAGATAAAGATCAAGAAAAGTTTGACGAGTACAATCGTAAAGCTATTATGCTCATTAAGCTTTTTATTACAGATGATCAACTTCCGTAGGTTCCCTTTGGAAAATCAGTTGCTGACATATGGAAGCACTTGAAAGCATTGCATGAAAGCTCCAATAAAAGCCTTGCATTCTTTTTAAAGAATCATCTTTTCTCCATCATGATAGATGATAGTGTCCTTACAGGAGCATGTAACGAAGATTAAGGACGTTCGTGATCAATTGGAGGTGATTTGTCAAAAGATGGAGGAAGAAGACATGGTGGTTATTACCTTGAAGAACCTTCCAAGGTCTTATGTTGAAACTCTCACCATTACTTCCACGAATGTTTATTAGAAGTTTCTAGACCTCTATACCAAGCTTTTGTAGCAGGACCATTCAAAACAATAGTTTGGTACTAGTTCTTCTTCATCTTCTACAAAGCAAGCTTTTGTAGCACACTCTCAGCCGAAAAACAAAGCGAAATGCCATCCTTCATAGCAGATAGGCTTAGGTCAACCTCCGGATAGTTCTAAGAAAAAGAACATACAGTGTAATTACTATCATAAATACAGTCACATGAAGGAGTGTCGTCAGTAATTGGCTCCTGAACAAACTGTTGAGACTTGCCTTTATCCTTTGGAAAGGACTTAGCAACAAAGGCTTGCTCTGAGGATGTAGAGTTGGAACTGCTACCGAACCGTTGTTTCCACCGATCCTACTGAAGCAGGAGTGAACAGAGATTGATGAATTTCAAAGCAACACTAGAAGAAGTGATGTTGAGAGTCTAGATAAAATGCTCATAGGACTTGGGTAAACCTATGAGAGTAATGACCACAGTGTCCTTTTCCTCCATCTTGCAACCAATGGCAAGCAACTAATCACGGATTTCTTTAATCCTATTCAAGTGAGCCTGGAGCAATGTTCATCCATCCATGACAAAAGAAAATATTGTTCTTCAAGAAGAAAGCTTTTCTTTTATCAGAAGTCCCATGAAGATTTTTGAGACGTGCCCATATCTCGACAACTGTTTTGTTGGATGGAATCTAAGAGAGCTGATCATCAGCTATAAATAATTTGAGAACCATTACCACCTCCCGATTACTCAGATCTCATGTACCCTGATTAGTACCAAGGGTAGTGTAACACTACGTAACACCCAGAACAATCAAATTAGTATTCCAATACTAGAAAATTGCTATTATCTGCTGCTTCCAAGTGTCATAATTCTGACCATTGAATTTTGAATTGCTCTCAAGCAAAATATTAGTCAATGATGCTATAGCACGTTTTTCAATGGAAAAGGTCAAAATTTGTAAAGGCATGTACTTTAAGGCAAAACAATGAAAGACACAGAAAATTGAAGGGATACACAAAAGAGAGCTTCAAAAACCCAAAAAGAATATATTGTCAATTTTTCGTTCCACTGGCTTGAAAATCGAGGCACCTGGAAAAAGCAGACGACAACCAAATTCACATCTCAAGAAACCCACCAAAAATCTTTTAAAAATAATTGATCTGCTATAGAAAATTAGGGCTTTGAACAAAAACAGCCCTGCTGCAAAAAAAACCACAAAAATTGGCAAAAATGTGCAAAAAAATAGACGGCAGTTGTAGAAAAATGGTCATAAGTTCATAGAAAATAATTTCGAAAAATATTGCTCTAATAACTTCAAACAAGAAATTATAATATTTTTCGAAAAAATTCAAAGAATTGGCTCTGATACCATATTACGAAGTAAGTGGTAAAATACTTGCTTGTTATTAACAGAGACCGAGAGGTCAATATATACAAAAGAATTGAACGATGTCTCCCTAGGAAACGGTCGTAAAGAATAGAAACATTCTATTCTATCCAAAACAAAGCCAAAGAAAGCTAACAAATAACTACAGACTAACTAATATTAGAAACATTCTAATATTTACAATAGACTACAAATAGATTAACCATCAACTAATAATAGAAACTCACCTATTATCATAATATTGGCTACTTCTACAATTATCCTATTTTTCCTTGTTGTCACCCCCATTTTGTTGAGGGCTGTAAGGAACAGTAAAGTGCCTCTTAATCCCAACATTATTACAAAAGGTTTGAAGTTATCAGAGATGTATTCCACTCCTTTATCTGATCTTAGGGTTTTGATTCTTTTACGCGACATATTTTCTACTAGAGGCCTGAATTCCTTAAACCTCATAAGGAATTCATCGAACTCTTTATATTTCAGAAAATATATCTATGTTTTCATACAATAGTCACATACAAAAATAACATAGTACAAAAATCCTCTTAAAGAGATTATCCTCATGGGTCCACATAAATATGAACAAATAAGTTCTAATACATCTTTAGATCTACTTTCACTACAATGAAAGATTCCTTTGGTGTTCTTTCCTAAGGCACACCCTTTGCAAGTTCCTTTGAGTTCTTGTTTAAGTATAGCTCAACCTGTTATGATTTTCTCTACTAAAGAAAGAGCACGAAAGTGGAGATGCCCTAATCTTCTATGCCAAATCTCACATGTATTAGAAGATTAATGAATTAAGGCTTGAGAAGTTCAAAGACTGTATAAGCATCCATGTTGAACTCTTATAGTGTGAGCTTTCTTGATGTTTGAATTCTTGGGTCAAGCCAGAACTTTACCATCCATGAAGGTAATTCGATATCGTTTGCCTTCAAGGGCTGAAATGGAAGCCAAATTACGTTTGAACATATGCACATACCCAAGGGGAAAAAATTACTATGCATGCTACCCATACCCATAATAGTACAGATAACTTGGCTCTCCGAACAATCACTTTGCTGTTTCTAATTATATATCTAATAGTCTTTGT
This sequence comes from Cupressus sempervirens, assembly GCA_028749045.1. Lineage (NCBI taxonomy): Eukaryota > Viridiplantae > Streptophyta > Pinopsida > Cupressales > Cupressaceae > Cupressus > Cupressus sempervirens. The sequence continues at coordinate 1,033,702,285 of CM053787.1, read as the reverse complement.
TTTTCAATAGACTATGGCTAAACCCCATCTCATTCTGATCTTTGCAATACATACTGAAAAATAAAATAAAAGACAAAAGGTTCAAGATTCAAGAATGAGAACAAACTTGGTAAACCAAACTAAAATATTCAAGATTAAACTTAACTCAGATACCTTTAACCAAAGATGCCAATTACATATGACCTTCACTTTTAATGATAGTGTTTATCTCCTGGCTTTGCAGAGGTTTGTCTTTTATAATCTCATATATTTCTGAAAAACTTAAATCCAAAAAGCCAACAAATCTTGTAACTATGCACTCATACTCAAGTTGACATTCCAATTTTATAAAATTATGTCCACAGTAGGATAGAGAATTGAGAAGTTTCAAGCTTGATCAGTGTTGTTGGTCACCTAGTTTATTTACTTCGAGTTCAGAATTTCAGCATTCATTTCAGATAATTCAGTATATATTTGGTAAATTCTTACAAGAACAGTTATTTTCACCCTTCTGATGTTCCAGCTACAATAATACAGAATATGGCAAAACCATAAGGCAGCTTAACAGCAAAGATACAATTTATTACTTGCAACAACATCTGCTGAAGTTCCTTCACTTTTTCCTCAAGAGCTGCATTTGTGTATTTCTCTAGCAAATGTCTTTCCTCCTGTTGTGAAAGCAACAATAGCGCTTCAACCTGTCATTGGTTTAACCATCCAATAATAACAGATTAGCATTTGAAATGTTCAGACATTACCTACTCAGTGTAACCTGCAACTTCAATGTCTAGCCTCTAAACTATAAAATAACCCATTTGCCCACTTTTTCCTGTAAAGCCTGAGCAAGCGCCTTCCTATCATCATCAGTATTCCACTGGTCTTCAGAACCAATATGCCTGGAATCAGAGACCTTTTTCTGAGACATGGGAAAAATAACTGATTAGTTGCAACCAAAATCACAAACATTTATAGACTAATGGTTCTATTACAACCAATAACACAATCCACTAGCATTAACATAAGTTAAAACTTAAAAGCATGTTGATTTATTAAATGTTGGAATTGATACATTAGGTTTTAGGATGTTATACTACAATTTATTATAAATTTACAATGTATTTGCATTACGCTTCCCAAATAAAGATCACGTTAAAATGGAAAGTAGCCTAAGAACCATGCTATTCTTTTATCACTGAAGCAATACCTCTGAAAATACATCAAAGAGAAACAGACAAAAGTCATTCACTTGGCAGACCTTACTGGCATTTACACTTTCGATCATCGCAAAGGGTTAAACTTGTTTTCTGAAGGCATCTATTCCACGCATAGTCTAAGGCATAGTTGAAAAACTCTCCAAGGCCAGATTTATTTTTTTTTAAAAGCTCGGCACAAAACTCAGCAACTTAGAAATTTTCTTACAACTATTTTGAAATGCATTTTTTAACCAATTTCAATGAGGCACTGCATCCAATGAGAAAACAAATGTGTACATGAATGAAACAACCCAACTCTGGATATATTTGATTAATTTAGTGCAAATTGGGTATAAAATGGCATCCTCGTGTGGTAGTCCAATAGTTAGAAGAAAAATTAAAATAGCAAATTGTTTTTGTAAAACTAAAAGTAAATAGCCTGATAGTCTGAAGCAAAATTAAAATAGTAAATTCTTTTTGCAAAACTAAAAGTAAATACAAAATAAAAACATTATACATCTTCCTCTGTCAGCATTAATTAAAACTACAGGAGAGGATCTAATCCTAGGAGTCTGCTATGGTTGTGTCTCTTGGCTTGCAATGACAGGCTATGATTAGACCGCCATCCTAGATGCAAATGCTTCTGACACTAGCAATTTTCTTCTCATTATCCTCAACCTCCTCATCTTCCTCAATGTCATCCAATCTGCTTCCATATCCACACACCTTCTATAGCCTGCCTCACCAACTCATAGGTGCCATCATCAGTAAACAATGGAGGCTGCTGCTCTATTGTACAATCACTGCAAGGAACTGTATAATCAAAATCAATTGAACCACCTAATATTTCCTCCACCTTCCTCGTGCACAACTTTGTGCAATTATATTGTAAAAGGCTTCCTCTTGTTTGTTTGGACAGCCTTGAACAAGCTCCAATTGCACTTACAGCTTGTTGAACTACAAATCTTCACTTCTTGACACAAAATCACTGCAAATGACCTCATCAAAGGTTGTGAGGGTGTATTATCACTGCAGAACCAACAGAGATTGAACAAAATGAAACAAGAATGAGCTTTTTTGCATCCCAGACTTTATACTCTTCAAAACTTGGTGAGTAAGTTCTGTGAATTTTTGGCATAAATACACAACATGAAAAAAACACCACCTGTGTTTATAAAAATTTGTTGTGTTTTTTAAAAGTCGCCCCAATTTTTTCGCAAGATTTGCAACAATGGTCATAGGAATCACCTTGGACTTTGCCAAGACATGCGACCATGCTTCATCTCAGTCCGCAAACAAGATAATTGGGGTTCTTTTACAAGCATCAACTGTGACTAAATGACAGATTAAGATTCATATAATTCTGGTTTCCATTCTTGTTGGCAATATTTCCAATCGGCACTCACAAACATTGTTCCCGCTGCTCAATTACCAGGAGAACATGGAAGGAAGAAGGAAAGTGGAGCAAGTACAGTGGACAAAAAGGAGAAGGAAAGTGGCGCAAGTGCAGAAGATCCGATGTTGTTAGCCCTCTCATCCGGACGCCATCCAGCAGTCGTCGAAATGGGAATTCTCAAGACTGTATTGACGGAAACAATTGTGGACGGAAGGTCTAGTGTCAATGTGTTGCCTGAAGACACTTGGAAAAAGTTGGGACAGCCGACATTATGGCCGCCTACATTCCAGCTGCTAACGGCCGATCAACATGGAATCAAGCCATTGGGAGTCCTGACAGCACAACCAGTGACGATTGGAACACAACCGTTCCTGTTGGACTTTGTCGTGATCCCACTGAAGCAGAGAGGATACGATGCCATTCTGGACCGGGGGTGGTTGATACAAGCCAAGGCAAAACATGATTGGAAGAAAAATACTTTATCACTCGAAAACAAAGGCCGGAAGTATGTCATTGATCTGCACACTCAGATGGTCGGGGACGAAGCCCTCTCGTCAGATTCTGAGGGACAGGCGGATGAAAAGGGGCAAATTATGGAACCGGATCAGGAGTGAGTTTTACGATTGGAAGGAGATGACGATCTGGATTCAGTAAATGGTCTTTACCACTGGCAGATAGAGGATTACGAGCTTTTTCCAAGTTGTAATATGCTAAGGATCGACGAAGGTAAGAAAGAAGAAGGAAATGAATGTCTGAAGGAACACAGAGAAGCCGAAGGAGGAAATGACTGTCCGAAGAAACACAGAGAAGCCGACGGAGGAAATGAATGTCTGAAGGAACACGGAGAAGCCGAAGGAAGAAATGAATGTTCCAAGCAACACAGAAAAGTCGAAGAAGAAAACGCGGATATGACTGAAGCTGAAGGACAGAACATACAGTACAAACCCAAAAGAAGGAAAGTTTCTACTGTATGACTACGCAGGAAGAAAGTATTACATCGAACCATAGATATAGCAGAAAGGTACCGGCGGCAAGGAAAACACACGATACGGTCTGCACAGGCAAGAAAGAGGAAGGGTTTAATAAAAGTTGGAGCAGTACAAAGTCAACGTGTTATTCACAGCCAGAAGGGGCAGCTGACGGAGTCCATGGTACAGAGCTTCGGGAACAAACTGGGCGATATGGAGATGACACAGAACAGGCGTAGCAGGTTTCAACCAGGACAGTTGGCGTTGAGGGATGATGGACGGAATAAGATCAACCCAAGCAAGTTCAGAGTTAAGTGGGTCGGACAATATCAAATTCGGGAAGTGGGTGATAATGGAGCAGTAAAACAATGGATGCTAGACGGAAAGGAAGTTGCCGACACAGTGAATAGGTTGAAGTTGAATGTCTGCCATGAAAGAAGTAACGCACCTCCATGGACGAACAACTAAGAGAAGAAGACTGTAAGTACTGTACATATGTAAATATTGTACATAGTTCAAAAAAAAATTTTTTAAAAAAAAAAAAAGAAAGAAAAAAGATAAGTGAAGTAAAGCACCGTACGGTTTCTGGAAAGCACCGTATGGTTTCTGGGAAGCACCGTATGGGGTTTTTGTCTGAAGGGAAAAGGAAGTACGTACGGTTTTTCATATCTGAAGGAGGACGTACGGATTTCATGTTTGCAGTACGGTTTTTAAAGCCAACGTACGGATTTCATGCTTGCAGTATGGTTTTTAGAGCCAACATACTGATTTCATGTTTGGAGTACGGATTTCATTGCCACCGTACGGATTTCACTGCCAGAGTACAGATTTCATTACCACCATACGGATTTCACAGTAAAGGGCGCTGTACGGTTTCCACAAACACCGTACGGATTTCACAGTAAAAAAGGACTGCCGTACGGTTTTCAATGTCTAAAGGATGGTGTACGGCTTTCCAGATAAATTAATTGTACAGGTTCTCAAGAGGCTGCTATACGGATTTTTGGAGGAAGATACCGTACGGCTTGTTATAAGCTTGTGTTTCATACGGATTTTTAAGCAAATATATTAAGCATACGGATTTTAGAGCCATTTTTCTGTACGGATTTTTAAAGGAAAGCAACGTACAGAAATTGCAGTTGGGAATGTGAGGTGATTATACGGACTTTTCAAGCATGTCATGTGTACGGATCTGGATTGCAAGATTATAGATTTTGAAGAGTGGGGTTTTGGCGTACAGCTTCTACTTGCTATTTGGTAGCACAGAAGGGTGACAGGAGGTTTTCTGCAAAAAAATTAAAAAAAAAAAAAAAAACGTCAACAAATCAAGAATGCCCAAAATGAGTATCAGATGATGCCATAGGGAAGGGGAAGCATTAGCAATTGCTAGAAAGAGTACAAAATCGGCAGATAATGACAGAAATGGTGTGTTCCGTGCATTTCTGTGTGGGTTACGAAGTGCTAATTTGGTCTTGGTGACGAGGGACGCTGCCCCTCGACCCTACTCTGTACTGCGACAGGGAGCGCACCCGAGGCGCTGCCCCTCGACCCAGCCGGAACCCCCAGTCGTTGCGGATATCAGTCGTGGGAGTCTGACCAATTGCGAAGACTTGGAGCTGCTACAGGCATGGAGTGTCTGTGTATCAGAGGCACTGAGAGTAGGTGTTCGCCGTGAGGCTGTCTTGGTGGATGCGTAGAGAGCTCGGGAGGAGCTGATCATCCAGTTGGAGGTAGTGCAGCGACACTTGGCTCAAGGTTCCGAGGAGTTGGAAGCAGAGGAAGCAGCACAAGTGGCTATCAAGGTCAGCTTGAGGAGTCAAGTATTGTGTTAGCAAAGGCTATAGATGCAACGGGATGTGAAAGTAATATGGCAAATCAATATTGTTGTATTAGTTGTTTGAGTTTTGTTCTGTAGTCGTCAGGAGACGACTTTTCTTTTTTAGGGGGGATGATGTCGTTGGTAGAAATTGTGTATTGGCCGACGAGTCCCTTCGGGAAGGAAATTGTGTATTAGCCGACGGGTCCCTTCGGAAAGGAAATTGTGTATCAGCCGACGGGTCCCTTCGGGAAAGTTCTTGTTATGTAGCCGACAGTAAATAGTTTGTAGCGGACATGATGTATCTGGCCGACGGATACCTTCGGGAAGGTTCGTTGAAAAGTATTTATAACCCCTTCGGGAAGCATTGTAATGATGATATCATTATCATATGAGAAAAGCATGATGTACTGTTGGTATATGCAAATAATAATAAGAGTTATGTTGTTTTCTGTTCGATGTTCGTGTCTATTTCCTATGTGCGTTGCTTGATTAATCCATACGGCAAACAGGGTGAAGTTACATTTTGGCAACAAAAAGGGCATCTGGAGGTTATAAATACAAGCCCATTTGTTGAAAAAAGCACGCATGAATATTTAGTTTCTTTTGTTGCCTTTGTGGCTTTTTATGAGTTTTCAGCATTGTGCGCCCTTGTTGAAGTATAAGGGTTATTCTAAGAATTACTCTTGCAAATTGTGTTGAACTATACGATTTGCCATTCTCCTACTGTTAACTATGTCTACGGAGAATTTCCTAATGTGATTTATCTTTTGATTATCTCTTGTGAGGGTTTTTGAGTTGTAAGTTTCCATCCATTGCTGATTGTTTACCATACAAGGTAAACAGATAGTTAAGAGACTAGAATATAATACAGAACAAGATAGTACTTTATTCACATAAGCATAGTATACAATCACGAGTACAATGATGCTTCATAATTCCATTCAAACGATGTACATATATCTCTCGAAGGGGTGAATCAACCGTCACACAACCTTTCGGACACTAACTTATCCCGTCGGTTGTAGTATAGTTTTACCGACAACATCTCATCTCCGGATGACAAAATAGAGACAACTAAACTACTAAGTACATCAAGGAAAAAACTAAGAAGAAAAAGGGTGCGTCCCTGGTGGAGCGGGTGTACTAGTCATCCTCTGTGCCCGTAACTCGTTCAGTTGTGCCCATAACTTGTTAAACTGTGCCCGCAACTCGTGCACCTATTGCGTCCGGGCATCCAAATCCACCTTAGCTTGTATCTGAAGTTCTAATGTTCTCTTCGTCATCTCAACTATGTTTCAAAGCTCCACCTCCTTTGCATTTGACTCCCTCTTTGCATCCCCCAACTTAGATACGAATGTTTTCTTCTCTGATTCCCTCTCAGCAATGAATGTTGCCCACTTAATCTTCCAAGTTGACTGTTGCGCGTCCAAACTGGCTTCTACTACGACTAATCTAGTAGTTGTCTCCTCTCGAGCCCTCACTGCTGCTACCTAATCCACCTAACTTCTTCGTAGAGAGTATGCCTCCCAATACACTTGTACTACCTCTCGCGTCAGGTTCTCAACTCTGCTCTCTACTGTAGGCTCCTGCCGCATCTTTGGGATCTCTGTGTTTGGCCATCCCTGTGCCTCAAAACATAATAAGAAGGTCGTTGGACAACCAACCCACATGAATGAGAAAACCTACTCCAACTCCCGCACCACTACCTCCAAAGCACATGTCTGTGCTAAAATCATTACTTGGTGACCTCGAGTCACCACATCTACTAAGTACGTCTCAACATCCTCACCTATAGCTATTGATGGGCCTAATGATGTGGGGTGCTACGTGGCCATTGCAAACTCTACTGCTTCTAACATCCTCTCCGTAGTACTTCCCATCAGAGGTGGGGTGGTAGTTCAACTGCAACAGTAGGATGACTCTCCTCTGATGGGGCTAGAGTGTCCATCGCCTGAGATACTTCTGTCATAGGTGAGAGAGTGCTAGATGTCGGTGTTACTAGTCTAATGTAATCTCCTACTCAAGTACACAATCAAGTCTTGTGTTGAAATACCCTAACTAGTAGTCAATAATGAATTATCTATAATGACCACTGCATCAAATCCCACTACCTCCAGTCTGACCTACAGTGCCTCCGAACTCTCAAGAGCCTCCTAGGCCTGTAACTCCATCACCTCGTCTAACAAGGCTGTAAGCAATGATGGGTGAGACTCTGTCTGAACTATAGCCACGACCTCCGGAAAGGTCAAGGTTGCTGCAACCAATTGAGTTGCTACTATGACAGGGGTCGTCACTACTGGTTGTTTGAGCTATCCAAATCCCAGATTGTGTGCACTATGCGTACTCATAGTGACCAAATGTGTTGTCGCCAAGAGTGTAGGCCGTGGGAATAGAAATGGTGTCACCATAATGACTTCGACCCCTTCATCATCCTCTTCATCCTCTTCCTCTCTGTCAGTCTCACTATCGTCAGATGATGTCTCCTATCAGCCACTATCAGTATTCTCATGCTTTGAACCTGCGTCCAACTCCTGTCTGGGATGCTTCTACCCGACCGTGGCCTTCTGCCCACCTAGTCTGTCTATTTGTCTCCACTGCATGATGGGGGGACGCACTTGGCACGAGTGGGCCAAGCTTGACATCTTCTTAGGACATCGTATAATGGATTGGATCAGAGATTGTGACATCTTCTTACTGTGTTCATCTGTGGCTAGGAGAAGCATTTGTTAGCTAGGAATTTTGGGATTAATTCTAAAAAATCTGGGAGTAGCGTTTATATATTACTGACCTGTGTATGTTGGTTAGAGCTTGTTGTGCATTCTTGAAGGCTGCCATCTTCTCGTGTGTCAGCAACTGGTGTTATTTTTTATGCATGCAATCACTTTTGCTAGTTCAGCAAACACCAATTAGGGCCTGCATTTATCTTCAGACAGGCTGGAATTGTATTGGGAGAACTTGTGTTGACTTTTGTGACCTGCTTTGCAAGTTGCATGCCCATGTTGTGCTGAAGTGGGGCTGTGTTCAACACCTGGAGATTTGCAATTTGATTTTGAAACTTCACTATCCTATGTGAGGCTCACATAGCAGACATTAGAGGCCATAATTTGGTTCAGAATTTAATTGGACGCTCAATAATAGATTCTATGCTTCCAATTGATATAAATAAATGAATCAGCAGTTTATTACTGTGCAAAGACAGTGAATGAGGACATTGTTCTTTGTTCATTACTAAATTAGTAAAAAATTCAGCCAGTAGATCTTTTACAAATGAGTTGGAACTAAATTAATAAGATTGCTACTTGGGAATATGTAGTTTGTCGATTAGTTTAGCCCATAGCAATTTAAATGATATATTTGGTAGAACTAGCTAGTATTGGAGAATGCTTGCCAAGTGTTTGACGAAATGTCAAATCACTGAATTGTGAAAAGGTTTGTTATGTTTGTTTATTACAAAGAAACAAATTGCTCACTTATGCAAATTCGAATTTAGAATTTGCTTAAATTCTAAACACTCAAAAAGGGATGTTCTCTTATTTAAAGAGAAATTGCACTTTTCATGGCACATCTTGACACAAATGTTGGGTTTTATTGTTTTCTCCTAAAAAAGACAGTTTTGTTTTCTTTGATTGTAATGTCCTCATTTTTGAGTTACAGAAGATTTAAGGGATTCAATCCGGTCCTTGTAGGTTGATTGTGGTGTTTAGAGGACCTTGTTGCGGAGTTATTAGGCTCGCCAGTGGCCAATGGTGAATTTGGGATTTGATTTGAGGGACTTACTACGTCATGTCCCCTCCCCTACGCTAGTTCTATGGCGCTAGGTTAAATTATCTCCACATCCGGATAGATTAACAACACTCACCAATCAAGATGCCTGCTAGTCACAAGGGAGATTTATCTTAAGTCGTCACTTAATGTATTAAAGACGCTTTAATAAAGTTATTTTATGTTTTAAAACTCATTTACTTTATACAGTGACTTAAGTGACTCGAGGACAAATTTGGAGTTTTATCCCACATCTCCTATTCCAACACTTTTCTCACAATTTGAGGTTATAAATAAGAGACTCTGTCTCGGGGTTTACACAACAATTTATGAACTCAACATATTGAAATTTCTGGTTGCTTTAATGTGACTGGCAAACTCTGAGGACGAAATCCCTTGAGTTGTTTGAGGAAGTTGGATGTCACCCTAATTTTCCTCTTTGGAACTAACACACCGCCCAATCAGAAATAGGCAATAAGGAATGTTATCCCAGTTTCGACAGTTAGAAGTAAGTACAGTCAGAATACATAGTGAAATATGGATTAAATGCATTATTTGACTTCCATACGAATGAACAGTGATTTTGCCGGCTAAATAAGATAGTGTTCGGATTGAGGATTGTAAGTAAGATAGTGCATGTCAATCTTACCAAACGGTTTGAAGGCATTCTACGGTCAAGTAGGGTTACGGACATTTCTATCACGAACTGAGCCATTAACATCTACTCCATCATCACTCGGCAACATTCTCTTTCAGTATTAGAGATGCCTAGAGGAGTGGTATCACCTACAGGTCATTGACTGATAGTATATAGGAGTTGCGGGTTGCAACAGAAATCAAGGGGCCAGGCCTTCACCAGTGGTAGACATCCCAACTCTCACGTCCAACAGGGAAATCACAGCTTGTATGCCGCCTTGCCTACACCCATTCACATGGTCGGTTCATACAAGCAGCTGACTCAGGAGTTACATATTTCTTATCTCAGATTACGACATTGTAATAACGTGCTGTCAGTAATGTTATCAACTCCATTTCCTCACATTGCTGTACATCAGTAGTATTTTTCTATTCAGTATTAATATGATAATTAATCCCAGCATTGCTATTGTGCTGGAGTTCCGTGTTATTCAACTTCATTTAGACTTTGAGCTTGTGTTAGTATAGTCAGATTTGTAGTCGCTTCACAATATAAACTCAAAGAACTTACACCAAGTGTTTGACAAAATTCCTTAAGCAAACATTTAAAGTTTCTTTGTCAAATTAGACAGAGATCATTACATACTATTTATAGTAAGTCAAGAGATGGTTTCAATGAGTTCAGATGAGTTAAGAGGAGTAGGGTGATGCTCTAAGTTTTTATTTCTAGCTTATGGTTTGGGCTCCAAGAATCTTGGAGGGAGTGTCTAATTTTAGTAAGTCACTTCCGTCAAGTGCATTCATCGTCTTTCTTCATCAGGATCACTTATGTGTTGTCAAATTTCAATTTTGTTGCTTCTTCATCCATTTTTACAAGACAAGTGAAATATAATTATTATTTAACTAAATATGTTGGCGTTGCTATTTTTGATGGTATTGTATATCAGCCGCCTTAGTGTCATAGCTTGTTGGAACTGGATTGAAAAGTTTCAAATCTTAGGCACAAGAAACAATGACCTTGTGTGTCAAAATGTCATAGTATGGTTGAAAAGGTCATTTTCAGAGCCAAAGAGAATTAATAAATTGTATTATTCAATTATATGCCACAGTATAAACCAAAGAGGCTTTTAAGTGTAAGGTGTCTTGAAGAAGTCGTCTTTATTTATTATGAAAGCAATGCTTCATGAAAGGAAATCATTCTATTGCCTATTGACTTCTTTATTCTGTGAATTCGTTAAAAGGGTTTCAACAATGGTTTTGAGGACTGATTCCTCTCCATTGGTACTTTGAATCACTGAAACATTGCAGCAAATTGTGCTCTGATTATCTAGTGATTAATTCTTATTGTATTGATGGTAATTTTGGTGTTGTTGCATACTAAAATTATTAAGTTTTGCTGACGAATAATCGAGCATTTGGATGCAATCCATTTCCTCTTCTTGGCGTGACTTTGTAGCTGATTGGAATGCCATTGCTAGGTGTTTTTAGTTACTAAGAAGAGTTGTGATTCATATCAGGTTTGGCCTGGTTTTGATTTGCCTTCATTAGTGTTTCATATGACTTTGACAGTGGTTCCTGCATATTGGTGTTTTAGCCTGCAAACACAGACATTATAAGCAGCCATAATTTCGTGAATAATTAAGGTAATTGGCTGCCTCTATTAGATGTCACTGTTTGCGTTCTTGAGGCTGTGGTTATCTAATTTATATAGCAGCATTTGGATGCAAGAAGCTGTATTGGAAATTATGGTGTTTATTGACTTGTAAGGTGACCAAATACTGCTGGAAAATAATGTCACCTCCTCAATCTTTTCTACACCAAGTTTGGCATTGCATTTTCTTGGGTTCATTGCAACTAATTTGGACACCATTCATATATAGGTTCCAATTTTATTTCATGAATTATAAGAGGATTATTTGTAATAATATTGCACGTAAAAAGATTGCAATTTCCTAGTTTGCTATTGGCATTATAGGTAGTTGTCTCTGATTGTTCATTTCAGCATCTTATATGTATTTCAAAATACCAAAAATTTATATATTTCAAAAAAAAAAAGCAAATTGCAAAAACCAAAACACTAGCTAGCATTGCACTAGTGTGAAATAGCAGGGCTCTTACACTGATTCATTTCTCAACAACTTTTAATTCTGGTTTCGCTCCATTTTTCACCTCAAAATATCATAGCTTCTTGCAGAATATGTTGAGTCATAGTGCTCATCTGCAAAAGTTCTTGGTAAATAGTCTTGCAGTATATTTTGGAGCATAGTGGTCATCTGAAAATAAAAGTTTAACAATCTTCCTCAAAATCATGATTTTAGTTTCATCCCCATGTCTCTGGCTACAAGGAGTATATACATTTGTTATTCAACATCAGATTCTTCATCATTAACATTTTGTGAATCCAAGGAAGGTCTCAACAGCAAAAAAATATTCTGAAAAAGTTTGTGGCCAAAAGACAATAGTTAGACGATGACCTTTAAGGGAGGGTATTAGAATATTATAGGCGGTAATAAAGTCATTAAGGTAATTTGTATAGTGGAGCTGAGGATAATGAAGGGTGCAGCTCACATGGTACCCATCACAACATCACAAGGAATCGAGACTCCACAGCCAATTGCACTGGTAGTGGCACCGAGAAGAGTAACTACTACTCAACCCACCTTCGCATCTACGTTACCACAGATCATTCCTCCAACACCTATACTTACAATGGATAATGAAGGGCAACAGGACCAACAAGAGCTTGGCACCATGGATACAAATGTGGATAACCTACTCGCCAAGTTCCAGCTTGGCATACCAGATATACCACCACCTACCCCAACTCTAATTTGGGAACCTTCCCTAATGTTATGGGAAGACATGAGGATGTGGACCAACAAATGGAGCCTACAGCAATGGCAAGCGAGAGTCCACAGATGGGAGGAGGGATGGCCATGCAACCCATGCACTTCGAAGAATGCACTCAGCAGTTCTTGGCTGAATTGGAAGTCATGACTAGAGCTACACACGAAATAAGGAGAGAAGCTAAGGAGGTTGATATGACAATAGCAGTTTCGGCAGCCCAATCCCTCCTACACTTCATGAAGGTAGGATGCCACAGGGAGTTCAAAAAGTTATTTACTGAGCAAGGATGGCCTATTGAGGAGATGGAAAAGAAGACTAATAATTGGTAAGCATCACAAATTATAAAGGTTGATGGACCCCTCATGACCACTCTATCCCTGATGAAGGAGAACTTCAGATCCACCTTTATGGAGTTATAAAAAGTGAGTTGAGAATCGACAAAGTCAGAAGGTGATAGGATCATTCTTGGAAAACAGGTAGAAGAAATGGAGGCTCAGCTAGAGAAGGAAAGGATCATGATACAGAGAAGTTGGCAGCAGGAGAACCAGACATGATGGATGTGCTTAGAATTTTACAAGGAGCACATAAACAACTCACTCCAAAAAGAGAGGCGAAGCTCCTAAGGCATCAACTAGCACGACTCGCAACCACACCATGGACGTCTTCTCACTCGTCGCATTAGTTTATTATTTTGTTCAATCATCCAGAAGACAACTTCCTTTTTTGGGATGGGTGGGGGGAAAAGGGGGGGTGGATAATATAGGTCATAATAAAGTCGTTAAGGTAATTAATATAGTTGTTAGGAAACCATATGTACCAAGAGTTGCGACAGTTGATTCTTCTAACAAACAAGAGTGCTATATGTAGGAATCGTTGGGCATCGGGACGGTATGGTATTGTGGAGAATATTGGCAACTTTGGCAATGTAATATTCTTGGTATATTCAATAAAGTGATAATTTTCCATATCTATGTGATGTGTATATCTTGGTTTTTGGTTTAAGTACAATAATTGCTTTAGTAGCTACTATTTGTATGTGGCTTCCATATTTGGCATAGAGTCCTCTCCACCTTTGGCATATAACCACTTACACATGATGAAAGCATGTATAGTTCATTCTTAGAAGTGTCACCAATTTCTTATGGCATGGCAAATGTTAATTTATCAGTTGGTCATTTTATCTTTAGAGATACTTCAATCGATAGTGGCCATCCTACTTAGTCTTCCATTGAACTTTCAGATTTGGCATGGTCTGCAATAGTTATTGTCTTGGAAATTTGTGGAGGTATTTTTACTTGAGGCATATTCCATATGAGATGATTATTTCCACTACAAAGGAATAGTAACATTGATATCTTCTTTTTTCTGACCTGGGTTATAGCAGAAGCATTTGGTGGTTAAATTTTGTGCATAATGGAATTACTTTTGGCATCTCTGGATGGACTACTTAATCAGATGGATGTTACAAGAAGATGGTATAATGGTAGATATATATTTCTACTCTCATGGTCAGATGAATACATTGGTTTGTGACCCAGGTGTTGACAGATTCAATTCTCTGTATCTTATGGATCATGATAAGTGGAATCACAGATTGAGGCATTGTGTGGTTATTTACAGAATGATGCAGATTGGTGAAGCAGTGTTTTTGAGATTGCTTTGGGATCCGCAGATCTTATTGATGAATGAATTGCATCCAAACATTTTTCTACATAATGTGGTAGGTTATGATTTCAGTTATTCCAGAATGTGTAATTGAGCAGCTTGCAGATTTATGTGGGACCCTGGTATTGGTATGCAAATTCATGATTGCTTGAGGACAAGCAATCTCTAAGGAGGGAGGACTGTAATGTCCCCTTTTCTGGAAACATTAGAAAATTAAATGACAACTCCATAGGGTATTAAAATATCTTATTTGCGGCTTAATGAAAATTAATAAAAGTCACTTTACTTTCCAAAAAGGAACAAAAGAAACAAGACAAAGGGACAGGCAAGGGAAATTGAAGGTTCACTGCATCAGGTTTTAATAGAAACATAAGAGATTCATTTCAGTACGCATGGTCTATGTTTGATTATTGTTCTCTTTGAGGAATTGGAAGCTTCAGCTTTCAGTAGGTTTGAGGACGGAAACCCTCGATCTTGGAGGTCGTAGATGGAAACCCATTGTCTGTTGGAGATATCATCCAAGCGTTCCACTTGGGCTTTAAATCTATTTTTCTGGTTGTCCGATCTGGCTGTAAATTATGTGTTTATGATTGGATATTTTGTTATTGTCTGCTGAAGATTTAAATACAATGTTCATTTCAGGAATCTATATTTCTGTCTGTTGCTGTATGATTTCCAATATAGTTAATGGATAAATTGAAAATCAGTTGTATACAAATGTTTGTTTACATATTGTGGATTCTTTGGAAAAGTCTGGTAAAAATATACCAGCGGGATATTACAATTTTCTTCTACCAATTCATGTTTCCTTTCTTTAATTTCTTAGACTCCACACAATAAAATGCAGGTCACAATCAACAAAATTTCATACTTTATCGCAAATATGTAGTCCTTACCTCGTCATCCAATGTCCCTAGTCTTGTGCTTTGGCCCTTTTTAAGCTTCAATTATAGAAAACTCTAGCTTATGGAATTTGGAAGGAAAACAAAGCATCACCCATGGGATGATACTTGAAAACTAAAATATTTAAACCCAACTGATAGATTATATCACTCAGTCAATCACTATTTAATCGTGTAGGGATAGCTGATTTTAGTATTTGTTGGAAAAATGAAGGCCTATTGATGATCACATCCTTCTTTACTGAAGATGTCTAGGTTCAGTATTGTAGCCATTCTTATATAAGTATCCACTCTTGAATGTGTAAGTCAATTAATAGAGTGTTGGGTGTTAGGAATGACTATAAGGTTAAGTATAATGAGAAGTTCCTTAGGTTAAGTATAATGAGAAGTTCCTTACAATTATCTTTATAACACAGAATGACCATTTGTGGCAAAAGTAGAGATTAGAAAAAGTCATGATAATGTTTGGATTACTCATGAATTTGATGGATTGAGAAATCACTGAAATCTACATATTTTGGTTTTCTTGAGATGTTTTAGGGAAATGAATGGACTTGAGTTCTATTATCAACTTTCCTTTCTTGTTAGAAAGCTTGGGCCTTGCTTTCAAGGATACACGCAATACTGTATATATCATATTATAAGTTGATCTGGCTCAGTCTGAATTGATTGCATGTTTTGATAAGAAATTGAAAATAATTTTATATTTTTCCTGTTGGCTTACATTTTTTTGCTGAAAGCTTGGTTGAGAGAGATCCATTTGACCTTTGCTAGTTGGGAGACTCATTCTTCTCTTTATGTTTTATAAGTGAATGGGCATCAAAGGCTAGTTACATAGGGCTTTCTTTCAACTCTTCTACTGCATCTTACCACTCCTCACTTTTGATCACCCAAAACTCTTAATATTTTATTGTGAAACTCGCAATAGCTAATATATTCACCTCCTCATTGGCAGATCTCTAAATTAACCAACAATAACATGATTACTATGAAAAAAACATACAAATTCTACTGGTGAAGAAAAATAATGAGATAGCTAGCAAACTGCAAAGAATTTCAAGCTCCTCCAATACTAATTCCCAGGAGCAAGCTTGCTACAAAATATGGCTGAAAGGGATTCTTGTAACATCAATATCAACAGGCATATAATAGAGATCATCATAAAAAGCATGTTTGAATTAATCAGTAGACATGCCACACTCTCTACCATAATAAGTAATTTTAAATCATTTAAACTTATGATGGTGTCCCTCTATCTATAACTTGCTCCCCACCATCATGCCCCAGCCCCTATATAGAGTATAGAGCCGGGGGGGCTCCTAATGTAAATAACACTCAAAATCTTTTTCTGCTGCTTTCATGCAATCTGGCATAAGCTTCTTCAGAACTCCGAGTTGTCTTTTACAAATAATTACCAATATTTAGAATATAGTATGTCAAGAGAGAACACCTCACACCTCTGTATGTTCAGTGTTCCCATTATGGATGGTTCTCTCACTCTGCACTAACCTCATGATCTGACTCCCTCTACTAGTAAAGTTAAGGGAATCAAGAACATATTTCACAGAGCATTACCAATATTTATAATACAATAGTGCAGGAAAGCACACCTTTGCATGTTCTATGTTTTCCATAAAGATCATACACTCACTCTGTGCTAGGTTCACCCTCTGCCTTTCACCAAGAAATTTAAGGAAACAAAATTTTATTTTACTGGTGACTACACATAATTAAAATGCAGTATGGCAAAAACATACACCTTTGCACCTGCTGTGTTTTAATTGTGGATGATAATCTCGTTTTGTGCTAAGCATATGCTCTGCCTCTCTCTATTCAATTTAAGGGAATACAGATTACATTTTACAAATAATTGCCTCTATTTACGATACAGCAGAGCAAGAAAGCACACCTCTGCATGTTTTGTTTTTTCATTGAGCATGATACTCTTGCTTTGTTTTAGCATGGTGTTCTGCCTCTCTTCATTCAATTTAAGATAATCCATATCAACCAATCTATCCATGACCTGTTGTTTAATATGAGCTTCAATATCTGCTGCCATTGATTCAAGCCATTTCCGCTCATCTTCAAGTAGATTAATAATATCATTTCTCTTCTGAACTTGGAAAATACGGAGACGGTCAATCTCATTTTTTTTTGTGTTTTCTGAATCCTTCTGTATAGATTTAGAGGAAGAAATTCTTAGTAAGATATCAAAAATGAAATATTTAACCAAAATCAATCAATACATAATGTGGAATTAAATACCAGCTTGGCTTCAAGAGCATTCACGCACTGCATAAGATGATCTTCAGAAGCACGTGCCTGAAATGTAACATTCTAGTTTCAGTAATCTATCTCAGGATGTTATTTTGCTCCACTAAGCAATCAATGATTCAAAACGATTCAAACTTCACTGCTTACCTCTTCCAGCCGCTTATGCAGTTTCTCTACAAAATCTCTGGAAGATGATAACTCCTCTTGCATAGCAACCTGGTCATGAAAATTGAGGGTAACCTTAAAATTGTGGAGTGGATAAATAATAACTGTAAAATTGAAAAGTGTGAAATACAAGGATTTTCCACAAAAGCTTTAAAGGTTGTTAAGTCATCTTGCACAGAAATCTAAGCATAAATATATTCAGTAACCTTAAACAGTGTAGAATATATATATAACAACTGTAAACTTGAAAAAATGTGGAATTGAATGATGCGTGCGATGCTTCTTCTCAGTCAAATTAAGATAAAATGTCAACAGGAACTGAAAATTTGCTTGAAGATGTACCTAATATGTGCATGTTTTCAGACATCACAAAGCCTGTGCAAGGTGGAACAGGTCTTCCAGTCATGCATCCACTTGCAGATTCTAATATCGAAAAACTCATCCTTATGTACTTGAAAACACACAGTTCCTTGAAAATGAGCATCCCTTCTGTGCTATAGCACACCAACAATATATAGCATAGTCTTCATAGAGGTGATTTGACAGTTATTGATCCTCTATCTGTCTTCTAAGGCTTCATTTTGTTGATTCTCAAAGAGAAATTCAAATTTTTCAAGGCAGGTTATAAACCTCTAGTTGCAAAGCATCCAAGACAAGGCTAGAGAAGGATAAAGCCACAATCCAATTTATTTTTTAAATCTATATATGGAAAAATGTGAGTATTGATTATAAGATATACACCAGAAACAGAAAATTTCCACAATCCATGAACTTGCATGATGCTTCTAGGTCTGATTGGGTAAAAAAAAATTTTTACATCCAGCTCATATTGAAAAACTTGAACTCGCAAATAATTTGGTAGACCCCTGTTGTGAGGTTCTCACATCATTGCCCCAAAATATTGGGGACCCACTTTTTTCTGGATTGCCTTGACAAATTTTTTGAGTTCTCAAAAAAATCTCAATTTAAAAAATTTTACGCCTTGGACGCCTTTGGGCCAAGAAAGATGTGGTTAGATTTGTTTTTTCACCTAGTCTTAACTTGATTTGCCAGAATTTATAATTTTATCATTAGGCCAAACAAATTTCAAAAACAACATTTTTTCGATGGTTAGAACAATACCCGGCAGGATAAATTTATAAATTATTTTGGACTTAGACAATTTATTTTGAAAATTGGATGTAATTATATAATCTTGAGCATTTTCAAAATGAAATTCTTTAGATTTAATTGTTTTGGAAAATCTTAAATTTTTCGGTGAAAAGGAAAATTTTGCGATAGTGAAATTAAATTGGAAAATCATTTTGGATGCTAAAAAAAATGAATTATCTTGGAAAAATTTTAAATTGCGTTGCAAAATCAAAAATGGATTAAATTGCAAAATTTTGCATTGAATTGGTTAAATTTGCCTTGAAGATTTTAAAAATATTTAAAGAGGTTGGTGAACTAAAATTTAAAATCAACCTCAATCCAATTTTAATGATATCTTAATTACCAAAACGTTATTAAATGAAAAATTTTAACATCTATAAGGCTTTCTTAATTTTATTTTGCAATTTTCGGTCCGAACTGGCAATTAAATGTGCAAATTTCACTATAGGCAAAATTAAAAACATTAATTTAATTGTCTTCTCCTATAGGTGCTAGTCGGTCAGCTTGGAGGAGTAAAGGGAAAATGGTATAAGGGGGCTCCTCCCTCTCCCATTTCTTCATTCCATCACAGCCTTCTTCTCTTGTGTTTGGTGATTTTTTGGAACAGCCATCTCTTTGTGCTTTGCAATTTTGCAAGGAACAGCTCTATGTGTTTAGCGATTTTTGGAGCATCTTTTTTCTATATGTTGGGCAATTTTCTCTTGGAGGAGCAGATTTCACATTGTTTGGCGATTTTCTAAGGAAGGGCAGCTTTGCATGCTTGCCAATTTCTTTTGCAAGGTTAAATTTCAACCTTGGCGATTTATTTTCCCTTGGAGCAGATTTGTCATTGTTTTGGCATCAATTTCCTACTTGGGCCACGATTTTTGACCTAGGCAATTCGAGGCAGATCTGAAACTTCTTGTTTGGCATTTTTCAGGACTGATTTTCTTGCAAAGGGCTGTGAATTTTTTTGCCCTAGATCTGGGCGATTTAACTCAGAGAAGGAAACACATAATCAAAATTCTGATTTTTTGCATGGAGGCTTGAAATTTTTTTAAGCCTGATCCGAATTCAAAGAGGGCCCGGCTATTGGTAAAGGTAAAATTAAGATAGAATTCAATTCATTTTAGAGCTGAAGATTGGTTCAAAGACGAATTTTACTCCTTGTTCTTGCTTGGTTTCATTTCCCTTATATTCTTCTTGCATTCATCATCCACCACTTTATCATCCCATTGCTAGGTGGAAGATTGGAGAGATAAGTGTAGATTTCATGATAGAACACTTGGCGAGGCAGAAATAAGCTAGACCACCCTAGGTTGAAGTTGGAAGATATAAGTGTAATCCATCCTAAAGTAACGAAAAGGAAGAAATAAGTAGTAGTCCCATCCCTAGGTTGAAGGTTGGAGATTGATAAGTGTAGACATAGGACTTGGCGAGGCAGAAATAAGCTAGATTCCATCGATAAAAAGAAGGTTGGAGATCAATAAGAGTAGTCCATATCACTCAGAATGAAGGGGCAGAAATAAGTGTTTAGAATGGTAGATGTTAGTGCAAGAAAGAACCCAAAGGGAATGAACACCAAAAAAGACAAGACATGATGCCTAAGACCACCTTCATCTCAAAAGTGAGGCAAATAAGTGATACCAATATCACCATAGTAAACATGATACAATTAAAGCACAGACTGAAGGAAGGACAATCCCCGATGGCAAAGAAGATTTACAAAAGCGCAAGTGTACACGCGACGGCCTTCCCTCCTACCTTGCCTTCTCCGGAATTGGTCATGGAGTGTGCATCCCAATTTGATTTGGTTAGTAAATCCATCATTTTTGAAGGGAAGAGGGTGTTAGCCAACATTGGCGGACAAGTGGTCGAAGATGCATTCAATATCCCCCCAATACAAAAGCATCACAATGGTAATGATGGATCGAGCAACTAACTAAGTTATTCCACAATAACCAAGAGGCTTATTTCATTTATCTAAAGCAAGATTGGCTACACAAAGGCAAGAATGGAGTCACCAGATCATCAAGGCTCACCGTGTCAGATTTCAAATCAGAATATGTCGATCTCATTGTGCTTCTCAGCCGAATCATGGGCCTAGCTCAAGGTATGCAATTTGAAAACTAGATGTACTTCTTTATTGATGAAATTGAAAAAGGGAAAAGAAGATTTAGTTAAGCTAGGATCATAAGCAAGGTTGCATGGGTACTCGTACCCACACCCCTGGTACTCGTACCCACGTACCCAAGTACCGGGTACACGTATCCCACGTACCGGGTACTCGGTGGAGAGCATCATAGCTAAGGACCTTGATTAAGATTCTGATTTTTTTTTTTTGGTTTTTTGATTTTGTATTAGCTTGTTGTTTATCAAACTTAATTCAAAACCAAAGCAGTTTGAAACTTTGATACTCACTAACAATAAACTTTATCACTGTTCAAGTTAAAAGTTTATCATTTGCAATATGTCATTGTCATATGGTTTAGGATCTTCTTGTTCATGTTTAAAGTCTGCCTTCTTTGTTATGCATCTAAGCATTTATCATGTATTATTATTTCAAACATATAGCAAATCTGAAACTGAAAACAGTACATTACATTTGCAAACTTTATCACTGTTCTTGTTTTGAAAAACCATTGTCATGACTCATAAAATCAGATTTTTTATAAATATAAAAGTGTAATTTTTAAGTAAGTTTGACATACCCAAGTACCTCCGTCCCCAATTATGAAAAATACTTTAAACATTCAGCAATAGCATATATATATATATTTGACTTATGGCTTATATTTTCAAATTTCTTGTTTTGAATGCTCAATGTCATGACTCATGACAGATATTTTGATTTTTATATTTTCTATAAAATATTAATTATATAGAAAAAATTAGGCTTACACACGTACCCCCGTCCCCTATTTTGAAAAATATGCGTACCCGTACCCGCTCCCGTTCCCGTACCCACGTACCCATGCAACCTTGATCATAAGCGAAAATCTAGAATTATAACTTAGGACCGTGCAAAATCAAAAACAATTCTACATGGGATCCTATCTGTTCTATCTGATTGCAAGATTGTACGAAAATCCGGGACTTAAGGCCTTAGGAGTAATTGGTAATGGGCCGGTGCAATGTTTGGTGCATGAATGCTATCCACAACTTCATTTGCACCACAACAAAGACTATAAAATGTTTTGTGATGCCTTTGCCATGAAGACAGTAAGGATATTACAAGGGAAACCTGCTAAGAGGCTCTCATCGGAACCAAAAGCAAAGGTTAAGAAGTATGGGAGTTGGTTTATTTAGTTCCTGCAATTCACTTATATTAGAGTAGCAAGAAGCACAGTATGTCCCAAGAGACTTCCAAGGTACCCACCCAACAAGGTAGTTTTGATGGAATTGGCTAGGCAACTTGAGCATTATGACAAAATGATGAAACTCAAAGGTGAGACAGGCATTACCTTCTCATTTGGAATTGGCAATGATAGTTGTCCCAATCCTATTGCCTTTGCAACTGCAAAAAAAGAATTGGAATGGTATCATCTAGCATGGTATAGAGCAAGGCAAGGATTTGATCCTAACAGTCTTATCAAGGCATCTTATGGAAATACATTCAAACATGTGCCTACTATACAAGATTTCTGGGTCAATGCACGAGATGACTTTCACATGAGAAATCTAGCTTTGTCAAGATTGTTAGGAAACATGATGAGGGCAATCAGATGAAGAGGCCTTGATATTCCCGATCAACTAGAAGATGATGAAAATGTGCTGAGAAAAGATTATGATACAATGGATGGAACGGAGTTGAATCTAGTGGATTGGGGTGATCATCGGGATCCTTTCTTGGAGGCAGTTACAAGGACAATCAATTTGCACACCGAGTCATGGTACAATGAGAAGTTAAGGAATTACAAAGTCAGAGGATACACCTTACTAATGAGAAGATGAATCCAAAAGAAGGTCCAGTAGAGTCAATCGGACAGAAGGGTGAAGGAAGTAGCTAGCAACAAGGAACAATTAGGAGCAAGAAGAGAGGTTTGGAGGTTGAGAAAGGAAAAGAACATTAGGACCCTCGAGCAAAGAAACAGAAGGCAGCACCATCAAGGGAGAGCATAATTGAGGCTAGAGGCCAAAAAGATAATACAAGTGGACAAGAGGCCACGGTAGAGGTGAGCTCTGATTTAAAATCAAATGGTTACAATGGCAGCACCGAATACTCTGCTCTCTTAGAGAATCAATATGGAAATGACATGGCAGTTACTTGTGAAGAAGAAGATGGGTCAATTGATATTAATGAAGTAAGCCATGCGCCCGAGGCTGTTGGTGAGAATCGACTAATCAAACCAAATCCAGATTTGGGGAGATGCACAGCACCACTATGGTTAAGGCAAATGGTTATGCCGAGAGGTGAGGTAGTAACCACCTGAATAGCTGAAGACATCCAAGGATTAGTGGAAAAGGGTGATAGCGAGAACCAGAGACAAATTGCAAAAACAATGGCAAAGGTAATTAGGAGCGACAATGATGGTCACCGAAAGGTTTAGATTTCTATACCAACGGTTAACAAGGCACTGGATGAAATTGTAGCTCAGTAATATGAGATAGTTGAGCATAACTTGGGAAGAAACACGAATGACATGGAATGTGAGGAGATCCAAGAAGGCATCATTTCAATCAGAGAAAGGTTGAGGAAGGCAAACGAAAGGATTGTAAAGTTGGAGGCCAAAAACAAGAATTGGAGAGATTACTAGCCTATCCAATAGTTGCACTAGGCAGCCCTTCCTCAAGATAGCAGGAGCAACACAGAAGAGATATCGGCTCAGCTACGTGAAGTCAAGGATTGGATCCATGATACAATCCAAGATGGGCGAAATTTCTTGCCTTCCTTTGTCTCAACATTCAGGTCATTAGTGGCTATTAGAGATAAATTTAGAATATTTGAAGATGAGTGGAAGGATTTCTTTCTAGTCAAGGACTTAACCATTCCTAGGCTACAGGCATTCATTGAGCTACCCAAGAAATATTTGGAAAGAGCCAAGTTGATAGATGAAGGAGGATTGAGTACAGTAGAGTACTGGTTCGTTGCCTTGACTATTAGATTGAGAATACTTGAAGAGGTATGGAACGAGGTTGCACAGCACAGCCCAAGCATTGACACTTTCATTTCAGCCATGATGAGCGATGTTGGGGCTACACTTGATTTTGAAGATATCAAAGAGGAGAACATCAATGAGACAGAAATTGGGTCGAGTTTGGATGAGTTGGGGAAGGTTGCCATCAAAAAGAAACATTTGGACACACTTGCCTCCCTCAATGCTTTTATCGGATATGCAAAAGAATATGAGAACCATGAGAAGACACTACAAGCAACAAGCAGCATCATGAACTCAGCGGAGCTCAAGATGAAACATACAATTTGCCCTCCCATGAAAGAAGCCAACGACAAGCTAGCCAAGCTCATTGCTTTGGCTAAAAAGATGACAAAAAGGTGTAGAACTATATTAGAAGATCATTTGATGTAAGCCCAAGTGACAAATTCTCCATCTTGGGTAGGATAGGTGTCTGATTCTGATTGGCTACCATTTTGGTGCCTTCTCATTGGTTGCCACTTTTCCATTTTTTCATTGAATTATTGATGAGGTGGTGCCTTCTCATTGGGCAATGGGGTGGCAACCCTAATTAGAGTTCCTAGGATCCAATCTAGATCGTTGGTTTTGCCTCTTTATCTCTACCGTCAATTGTAATTTTGGCCTCTATATAAGGCCATCTACTCTCATTTGTAAATGGTTGGAGAAAATTCTTGCTAAGATAATACAAAAATTGCCTCTCTTTATCATTGTTGTGACTTGCAAGGTAATTATGAACATTTGGTATTATTGCATGGTTTTTACTTCCAATAGTTAGAATTAGATTTTCTTTGAAGTTGTTAAGTAGATTTCATTTCAAAAAGTTGTTGAGCAAGAGTAGATGGATAGTTGCATGGTAATATTAGTGGATGTTTGATAGGGATCTATAACTAGGCCACTAGCATCCTAGCAGCTTGTTAGGAAGCCTTGTGTGGTAAACTAGTCATTTTCCCTTGAATCATTGCATCTATGGAGGTAGAGTCGCTGGTTAGCTTTCATCAGATTCAATCCTCGTCCATTTGCTAACCTTTCAATTCATAGGAGTACGAGTAGAATACCAAGTAGTTGAGTAATCGGATTTCATTCTATGAAAGTTAGGAAGGTAAAAGTCATTAGAGCATTATTGCCTCGATCGTCGCAGCCCTCAACATTATTTGGCACTACACCCTCCATCGTCACCGCCACCATCAACAATATCCGGCACTCATACAAAATCATCACCATCATCCCAAAACCCAAGTCATCTTTGAATTAACAACGTAAGGCCACCTACGTGATTAACAGCAAATCACATCGATAACTGAGTTAGTATCCACAGGTGTAAAGAACATTGGAGTTTTTCTCCTGTCTTCATGAGTATTAACTTTTCAAGAGAGGAATTGAGTGTTTGATATCCTATATCAAGTGTTCAATTACTATATGTTATGTAGTGGTACAAAACTGTCATCAACAACCCCCAAAAAAAATCTTGGAGCTCAGTAAAAAATGAGGGAAAACCTCAATTAAGTATCTACAACATTGAACAACTTCTTTAATATCAATTGACCCATCTTCTTCTTCAAAGAGAACTTATCACCCACCAAAGGTGGAAAAGTGAAAGTATCACATGTCCACTTAAGGTGGATCATCCTCCGAAGTGTAAAGATGTCTATGCCATAAATCTACTAAAGGTGGATCATCTTCCAATGTGGAAGGTGTTTGTGCAACATATCCATGAAAGGTGGAAAAGCGTTAATCTGATAACACCAACGAAAGTAGGAATAATCCAATGTGGTCCCTAAGTAGAATTAGGCGGCATGTGCGTTTAGAACCTAGGAGAATAACTTAAAAGATGGAAAAGTGTCACCCACAAAACAAACTTGTCACCCACCAAAGGTGGAAAAGTGAGACCGTCATATGTTCACTTAAGGTGGATCATCCTCCAAATTGTAAAGACATTTGTGACATCGATCCACCTTAGGTGGATCATCTTCCAATGTGGAGACGTGTTTGTTCAAAAAATCCACAAAATGCAGAAAAGTGATAATCTGATAACACTAATGAAAGTGGGAATAATCCAACGTGATCCCTAAGTAGACTTGAGCACCATGTGAATTTAGAACCTAGGAGAATAACTTAAAAGGTAAAAAAAGTGAGTGTCACCCACAAAAAAAACTTATTGTCCACCAAAGCTAAAAAAGTGAAATTGTCGCATGTCCACTTAAGGTGGATCATCCTCCAAAGTGTAAAGATATTTGTGCCATAGATCCACCTTTCACCATACAATGTGGCAAGGTGCTTGTGCAACTCATCCATGAAAGGTGGAAAATTGATAATCTGATAACAACAATGAAAGTGGGAATAATCCAATGTCGTCCCTAAATAGACTTAATCAGCACATGTTTAGAACCTAGGAGAATAACTTTAAAGGTAGAACAAATAAACACACCAACTGTAAAGGTTTTGAAGGCCTTAACTTGGGCTTGGCTGCCACTCGACCCCTTTAAGGACGTGGCCCCCAAAGCTCCACAAGGGCTGCTTCACCTTGATCTCATTGGGGGCATTGCCCCCAGACTCCCATGAGAGGCATTAACCCTCCTCATTAGGGTCTCCACTCCCAAATCCATATCAAGGGCAACAAGGAATTGGGATATATCTCGAGTGTGCCTACTTGCCAAAAATAAATTTAGGCAACGCATTGGTATGTATTAAATTAGAAACAAATTGTTTTAGGTCTATGGCATTGGTATGTATTAAATTCTAATTTTGATTTACATACGATGGAAATTAGAAACATGCTCAACAAATTTTAGTGTCGTTTTTTATTGAAGAATATTTTTTAACATTTGTTTGACCCCATGGAGTAATAGGTTTAATGCACATAATAATAGTATAAAATGTTAAAGAACATGATATGCCAGAGAATACCCTATGCTTTTGTATTGATTCATCAAATGTGTGCAATGTCTGACAGCAATATGACATCACAATAACAACTCCAATCTTATGATCTATGATCTAATGATATATTCTATCTGAAAGAAGTACATAAATAGACCCAAAAGGTACGAGGCAAACCGTCACAACTCGTAACTGTCTACCCTTTGGTTAAACTAACAACACAATGAACCTTAATCTTTATTATTATCTCCCGACAACATCATTCCCCCCCAAAAAAGAAGTCATCTTTGATAATGTACAACAAAATGGGAATGACAACAACTAAATAACTATACAAGACAAGAAGAGAAAATCAAGACAGTGGAGGCAAAGAATCTGTCCCTAATGATGTAGGCTCTCGTTATAATGTGAAGACGCCAAGCAAACCTCCAACTCATACCCCTGTTGCGTCCTCAACTGTAGATCATGGTCAGCCACCATCATTGCTCCATGGTTTTCTTTATCATCATTGCTGCCTCTACAAGCTTCTTTTCTTTCACATCCACGGTCTCCATAGAACTGGCTAGATAGGACTCCAAGATAACCTTCTCTGAAAGGGCCTCCTCCAATTGAGCTACTAATGCATCCCTCTCGACCTGTCCTACCTCAAGCTGAGGCTTCATGGTCATTTTCTCTACTACCTATGCCTCCTACACCTAAACCATATCCATCTTGAGATGAGCCAACTCTCCTTGTACTGCCTAAAACCAAGTAGCCAACTCCTCCTAAGCTAAAACAGCTGCCACCTGTTCGGCCTCTTGTGTAGAGGAAATGTATTGTATCTGCCAAAGAGTATAGCAACCTTTTTGCAACACCTACTCAATCTCACAAATCAGAGCATTCACCTGACTCTCCTCCACTCTCTCAGAGAGCCCAATCCTCTAACATAGTCAAGTTCTCCATAGTTTGTCATCTGCGAGACTCATAACACATGGCGCAACCTTCGCTTATGAAAGCCAAAAACAGCTCCAACTCCTGGACAACTCCCTCCAAAGCCTATGATTGAGAAGAGGCCACAAAACTTCTACAACCATCTCCTGTAAATACATTTCCAAGCCACTATCACCAATCTCCATCAAAGGCTCTCATATGCGGTTGTGCTAAAGACTCTTTGTCAACTGTCCAATAGCCAAAGTGTCTCTCTCTAACGGATGCTCCTACTCCAACCCTATCTACCTAAAAAGTAAGTTCTCCCCATCCAGATCCACTATCTTGTGAGGATGAGGTGATGCTCGTCGAAGGAAGGCAAGGTTTGTCTCAAAAGTGTTATATTATACTCGCTAAGCCGAGAATTCCCTGTTGTTGTCTTGGCCTCTAATATAGCAATACTACCCAATATTTGTGTCCCTCCCAACAACTCATCAATCGGCTCAACTCTCTCAAGGAACTCCATACTTAGCATCTCAACTATGGACTTTGCTCTAGCCTCTACTTTCTCATCTACAATTGGAGGTCCTGCAACCAAATCCATTGACTCCCTCACACATGGTGCATCTTCTCGTGGCATACCCACATTTGGTGCCGTCATGGTGATCGGTACTCTCTGTTGACCAAATCCAAGCACTCAAACTATATCGAGAGTACTCCTTAGAGGCATAGATAGTGTCAAGGAGACTGTGTCAAAGAGTGGTCAGGCGATCAAAACTCGTGCTTATCCAACAATAGAAGGAGTGGGTATGTCTGTTCCTATCGTCGTCACCAAATTTGTTGTCTCCCCTCCATTAGTTGCACTACCATCACTATCTTTCGACATCTCGCTAGTAACCTCCTGATCATTATCAACATCGCCTTCTCACCTAGATGCCACCTCACGTCTCCTCTTCTATCTCTTCGGAACAGCAATTGTGTCCAAGTGTCACCAATAGAAAATGGGTGGTATGGGTGGTTGTCCTGTGCCTTACCTCCAATTTCTCAATGGGTACTTGGCCTCCAAGAAAAACCCTATGGTATAGTGAGGCATATAGAATGCCTTGCGTTGAAGAGTCATAAACTTGTACATTCACTTTGTCAATAAAGATGCACAATCATACACTACCATTTCTAATACAATTCATCAAGAAAGATTTGTGGAAGGTCAATGTCAAAGGCTTGGCTCGAACCTGTAAGAGTACTCTTTATCAATTCCATTAGACATCGCCACTCACCAAATGCCACGAAGTTCCTGATACCACAGCTCTTGGAGGTTGTGCTGGCAATAAAATCCATCTTGACTAGTGTCAAAGACCATGAAACTAGCTTTATCCATTTTTCCTTATCCTCCTGAGACAGGTGTTGTCAAGAATCCCAAACAATCTCATAAGGTCAGTTGCTACATAACTGATGATGATGTCTGTCAAGATACTAGAACCCACTTTGGCAGCTATGTATTGTTTGTATCGATCATCATTCTCAAGGCGCCCTTATAATCTCATATGCAAAAGATAGGCATTTGTATTGCACAATGTACTTTTTCCTTCTTATAGAATCATCATTTGTCATCTCCTACCACCATCTTTTACTTTCTAACCCATTCAAACCTTCAAATTGCATCATCTATGGTGTAATGGCATATTTTTGGACAGCCATTTGAACTCTACTTGCAACTTTCACACTAAAAGATCAAACCTTGCATCTTTTCTCATGTTGGAACTACTAGATTGTGATGCCTATAACTGTGTCTTCCAAACTTTCTTTCTTGTTGAATCCATCAATAACTACTTCTTCCCTTGTTGTTATATGTGCATTGAATTCACAAACCATTAGGACTACCTATCGTTGTCTACTCACTCCATGTGGCTTCCCTGGGTTGTTCCTCAACCTACTATAGTATACCATTTTCTTGCATATGCACTTATTCCTTCAGCGTGTTTCTTCCTATCATGTGTCTTCTCTGCACTTAACGACTACTTAAGTGGCACAGTTCGGTGTTTGTAGTTTTGTATAGTTTCTTTAATGTCTTCCTTTCTTTCTTTGTCTACGGTCAGCTTCTACTTCGTGTCATTCTCAGGACTGATGAAATCAAAAGAAATAACAATTATTTCTAGTCCGACTCCTATTACAAACACCATCATTCCCCATGCCTTGTATTTCTTGTACAGATAGGGTGACCTAGTAACTAACTTACCAACATTGGTAGTAGATCATATTGCTCATGCACCCACGAATCGGTTGCACATATGCCATCTCTTCATCTTCATTGTAGACTCTCTCGCATACTGGAGATTTGTCATTTTGGATATTGACTGGAGGTTCCAAACTTTAGTTAAATGTCGACAATGGTTAGTGTCCAACAAGATGCACAATACGAACTATCTTCTCTACTTCGTCGTCATCCTTCATGTGGGATCTTCTATTCCGTGGTTGGCACACAGTTTTTTATTTACTCTACATTGTCATTGTTTCTATCATATGCTCGAACCACAATTTTATGCTTCTCTTTGTTTGCCAACTGTGAGATCTTTACTCATGTTGCACCAGCATTTTTCCAATGTCGTACAGCTTCCTTGTTTTCCCAGATCACCTTGCCCAACACTGTACAGTGTGACTAGTTCAATATCTCACGTAGAAGGCACCTTACGATGTTTTGGTCTTCCTTCACTGACCTTCTTGTAGCTAGTGGGCCTCATGCGGCATCCACTATAGAGTGTTCACTGCACGACACCTGCAGCAAGGTGGTTACTGCATGACAGGCATCGCACAGTGCTCTCTAACAGTTTTGTTTTAGTTTTTGTATTTTTTTATAGTTTCTTATTTCGTTTTTTTTTTAATAATAATCCTACTTATTTCCCTATGCCCCTTGGGTTAAACCGATTCCTTATAATGTCTTTCATGATAGTTCTTTAGTTTCTACCTATTTACTACCCTCACCACTTCCTCCCTGACGAGGGACCACAACTTGATGGCCTATTCTCTGCAACCTCTCAAACTTTATAAGGGCCCAAACATCTAACTTTGAGCTTACAGGGTTTGATCTTGTTCTATCCATTATACTTAAGCACTAGTTGACCAAGTTGAAGTCTCATCCTCCTCAAGTACTTATCATGTCATGCCTTCTGCCGCTGTTGAGCTACACCTATCACCCATTGTGTCATTATTTGATGCTCATCAATTTTATTGAGTGTGTATTGTTGCTCCCTAAAACTCTCCATATCGCCCAACCTATTTTCAATTGCTCTTCCAAGACTTGCTACGATAAACTCCATTGGGATGACACCTTCATGTCCATAAATTAGTTGGAAGCACATCTAACAAGTTGTCACCTTATATGTGGTAGGGTATGCCCACAGACTAAAGGCAACTTTTCCTCCCTATCCTCTTATTCCACTCCACATGATTCATAGATGACCAATAACAAGATCTTTGTTGCCTAAACCTACCCATTGGCCCTCAGGTAGTACAGAATTCACAAAGAATGGAAAATCTTAAATTCTATATTCAACAGTATCAAAAGGTTGTTCACAAAATGGCTTGCTCTATCACTCGTTTGCTGGATAGGAATGTCGTACCATATTGTAATTTGTTCATAAATGAATTTGGTCATGCTTAACGTTGAATTGTTTGGCAAAGCCCTTGCTTCCACACACTTTGTTAAATACTCAATTGCTACAACTATTTATCGGCACCTCCAAGCCCGACTTACCTTTAACGGTCCAATAAAGTCCAAGCCCCAATGTTCGAAGAGTTTTTGTGCGTGAAGGAACTCAGAGGCATGAATTCCCTCCTCAATGACTTTCCCGCCCTCTGACACGTATCACACCCTACGACCCACTCCCTCGCATCATTGTACAATGTGGGCCACAACACTCATACAAAATGTTTCGTTCTCAACATCCCTTCCAGGAAGATCAGTTGACTATATAGTAATGATTCTATGCACAGTAGGGAGGCCTTACAGTAGAGTGGTAGGTAGGCCGTATGGTACCGTGGGAGCAAACGGTACAAAATGGAAAGGGGTCGTATGGTAGTGGTGGAGCAAGGGTTGTACAATGCAAGGTGAAGAAGGGGTCGTACGGTAGTCACTGGAGAAGCCATAAGGTTGTGATGGAATGGTCGTATAGTGGTGACAAGGTGGTTGCACAGTTGGTCTGCGGAGGTTGTACGATGAGGAGGGAGATACCATATGGTGATAGAGATGAAGCATATGATGAGGGTAAAGAAGTCATGAGGTAATGAGGGCGATATTGTACAGAGCCAATCTTAAGATTTACTAATGCTAAGTCCTCTGAATAAATTGACAACTCAAGGAAATTGTACAAAGAGACACCAAAATATATTGAGATAAACATGGATAGTTATACATATTCCAGATTAAAATGGTGTTCCGGATTCGTCAGATTCGAGGCAAAGTAATACACCAATAGAATAGGGTGAGGGTTAAATCCCACCGAAACTGGAGAAACCAAGTAGGGAAGATCCTTCAATTCTAAAATGGCGAACAATACTGAACTCCAACAAGATTTCGCAGTACAAAGAAATAATTCAAATCACATGCCAACTACTACCTACATGTCGTGCTTAAATAACCTTCAGCGGAATTTCTCGAGTATTTACAAATATACCTGATGGCCACACCTACGGAAACAATAAAATAAAAATAATTCCAGTATATACTATAAATCAATCGGCCCATAAACAAATGTTTGATTAATTATTTATTTTATTACGAAAACATTACAGTCCTCCCATCCCAAAATTTGTTTGTCGTCAAGAAAATGCAGTGTCGAATGCTGCAGAATGTGTTCACCTTACCAAGTCGTGTCGTCCAACGGAAAATGTTTCCAACGTACCAAGTATTCCCTTAGGGTACAGTTCCACAAAGTCTTCTCCCATACATCAAGGATCTCGCCCGGTTCTAACACGTGCTTCCCTTCTTCATTGAGCGACGGAAGATTTGTGGTAGTTGTGATGTTCTGTCCCATGACTTTCTTCAAGCAAGAGACGTGAAAGATGTTATGTATGTTGCTCCCTTTTGGAAGTTCCAGTTCATAGCCAACTTCATCGATACAACGAGTTACATGATAAGGACCATAAAAACATCGCTTCAATTTTTCTTTCCCTTTTGCATTCAATGAGGATTACCTGTACGGCTGGAGCCTCAGATAGACCAAGTCTCCCATTTTGAGACTTCTATCGATTCAATGTCTGTCGACATGGATCTTTTGTTGATTTTGCGCCCTTTGTAAGTTCTCCTTCAAGAATCTCAGGATGTCTTACCCTTCCTGAAGCCAGTCCCTCGCCCTTGGTGCGCAGTTGTCACCCAGTACCATGTTGATAAATGAAAGGGGTTCATACCCGTATAGTGCTTTGAAGGGTGTCATCCAAACAGCCATGTGATAAGTGGTATTGTAACCGTATTCCCCAAGATGCATCCATTTGAACAACGCCCATACTATGTCGAACCGTGGTTCTGGAGGTAGCCCTCTACCCACTTGTTCACAATCTTCATCTGTCTGTCTGTTTGAGAGTGGTAGCTAGTAGTTGGCGACAATTTTGTTCCTACCAAATGAAACAATTTTGTCCAAAAAATAGTGAGAAACCAACCATCCCGGCCACTAATAATGTTCCAGGGTAACCCATGCAAACGAAAAACTTCTCTGAAAAATAAGTCGGCGACCTGTGTGGGCTGGAAATCTAACGAGATGGTGAAGAAGTGTGCATACTTCGTCAGTCTGTCGACCAGCACAAAGATACAATCCTTCCTGTTTACTTTAGGAATTCTAGTGGTGAAGTCCATGGAGATGCTTTCCCACTTCTCTTTCTAGTATAGGCAAGTTTTGCAGTAACCCAGCAAGTGTGTTCAGATTTGTTTTGCTGACAAACTTCACATTCCAGTATGTACTAATATACATCTTCGTTAAGTCCTTTCCACGAAAACCTCTCTCTGAGTTGTCTATAGGTTTTGAGAAATTCCAAGTGCCCAACCAAGGGTGAGGCATGTATTTCCTTTAGGATTTTATGCTTCAGTTTGGATTCAAGCACTAAATATATCCGATCCTTATAGTAAATGATGTCATCTAGCACCTTATTTTGGTCATCCTGAGTGTCACCATCCATTAGCTTACATGCAAATGTGTTTTTAGAATATTCCACCAATAAGTGTACTTTCTAGTCGGCTGAAATTTGAGATAGTAAGCAAATGGTTGATTTACTTGACAAAGCATCCGCAACCACATTGTTCTTTCCTTCACATATCCAATGTCGAAATCAAAAGCCTAAATCTTACTTACCCATTTTTGGTATCAACATGGTTATATTTTTGTTACTCCCAGTTGGTAAAGTTCTTGAGCCAGTTGGGTTACAACCAGACAAGTCATGCTAACTATTGAGCCCGAATGTCCCCCCAGCACTCATGGTTGCACCAATATCCTCGACCCTTGTCCTTGGAATCATTCCCTGAATTTCTCAAGGCTTCCTTTGCCTCCGTGCATGGTGCAAAGGTTAAGTTCCCTAGCTGGTTCTTGGTCTCTTCCATTAAGTAGTTGGCATTCACTTTCTAGTTGTATTTCTTCCTACCGTACTCCTGGCGGTATTCTTCCCTACCATACCATTCTCCTTCAGTTTCCTCGCCTTCTTGGTTCCCTTCTACCAATCCTTCTTGTGGTAGTCCCTTAGCAAGTCTCCTCATTTCTCTCCTTCATTATGCTTGTTGTTGGAGTATTTAAGCCCTCTAGGTAGCCTCACAATTGTTTATATGTTCTCTTCTATTTTTATCTTTGTTTGGGAGGTTGGGCATTAATTATTGCATTACCTCCATCTGGTTTTGTCTCATTCCTCTTTTTCCCTACGACTGTTTCTTTGGAGTTTCAGCCCTTTCTTAGTAAACTTGGAGGATTTGTTGCATTTTGTTTTCACAATTGAGCTCTTCCCAATGCTTTTGGAGAGAGAAAAATTTGTACCAACAGTCAAGGGAGATGGCACATTCACCGGTCCATTACAAGACTCACTCTGAGGGCACTCCACACAACACTTTCTAACACTTCTTGTCCAGCTTCCCTCCTTATGTGAGTTTCAATCGACGCCTGCAACAATGTTATGAGGTCGAAGGTTAATGCACATTCATCTTCAAAAAGTTGGAATACACTTTCTTGCTCCTTACAGCTACACCTACTGCCGTCTATTGGCAGGCCCAATATTTTTCCTCCACCATCAACACTCCGTCACTTCTTGAGTTTGTATCGGCAGTGGCACTAGATGTTTGCCCCCATGGGGTAATAGGTTAAATGCGTATAATAATAGTATAAAATGTAAAAAGAACAGGATATGTCAGAGAACACCCAATGCTTTCATATTAATTCATCAAATGTTTGCAACGTATGACAGCAATATGACATACAGTGGCAACTCCAATCATATGATACATGATCTGATTATATATTCCATCCAAGAGAAGTATATATATATAGACACGAAGGGTTGTGAAGCGAACTATCGCAACGCATAACTGTCCACCCTCCGGTTATACTAACAACATTAACAACACAAATGGCACCTTAATCTTGATATTTCCCCTGATCAATAGGATTGAGATAAAGGTCAGAGAGTAGAATGAATAATTCCCGATCTGGAATCTCCTTTGTCACAATACATAATGTCCATTGCCTTCTTCCAACTCCATTACACATTGATTGAGCATTTAATCCACAAGCATGGTCTTTAACCCAGTCTACAAGTTTTTTGAGCTTTCTTATACTCCCGCTGTGGATGTTGTCGATCTACCAGACTCCATATGGTGTCAAGCCATTTCGATCTGCCAAAGAATTCAGAGTATCTCTATTCACGTTCTCTAGAAGAATGATCTTTACAAAATATATTATTATTTTCCGACAACAACATTTTCACAAAACATTGATGGTAAAAAAGCTCTACACAATCAAATCCAGAAATTAAAAATCTCAACAACATTTTCATTTTGTATGTACACAACATTCAATAAACTTGCTGAGTTATTGCCAATTTTTTCCCTAGTTTTTGTGTACTCCCAATTTTTTTAAAATTCTGGGCCAAAAGAGCTATTGCTTGAAAGCAAGCTCAACCTCTAAAAACATATAAACTTTTATGCTGAAAGTGCGGATTCAGAGATCAATAGAATATCATATTTGGATATTTCATTACTTCACACTGCACATTTAAACAACCAGCAGGCTGTAATTTTCAAAGCTTAATATCCTTCAATTCCTTTTTGCTACAGAAATGACTGTGGGTTGTTTAAAATTTCAAATGCATCAATGAATGAACAATTCAGCATAGAAAAGATTTATCCATTATGGTCTCTTGTCTTGGCTCATTGTTATACTTTAACTTTATATGGAAGGATATTAAACTGTAAAAAGTACAGCCCATGTTGTTAAAACTTTCAGAAATATTAAGGGATTAACACTTTCAGCACAGAAGGGATTTAACATTATGGTATTTTCTCTTAATTCATCGTTTAAATTTTACTACAGTTTTGCAGTTTAAACTATATGAAATTTCAAGCCCTGAAAGCCATTTATATTTACATCTACTATTATTTAATACGCAATATAAATATAAATGACTTTCAGGAAGGGGCACTCCCTCAATCAATTTGCAAGCGAGGGAACAGCAGAAATAAAAAACCAAAATTGGAGAAGTTAAAGATAATAAAACTCAACTCACATGTTGCGAACACCTGCTCACTACACCATCCATTCTATAAAATGCAAAAATTGAAAATTGACCAAAAAAAAAAGTTTAGCTTGGAGGAAACATTTCGTATTCAGTTGGGCAAGTTTAATGGAAAAATAGCAGAGTTTGGGCAATGTTTGAAAAGTTATGAGTGAAATGCACTGCATGTTTTTACAAAAACTCAGCAGATGAGTTATTGGGTGAGTCACACGGCCCAGGATCTGACTTGTGAGTATTGTGAGGTTTTTCCAAGTTTTGTAACTATATCCCAGTTCATAACTTCGTTATAGGACTGTAACTGTAAGGTAAAAGAACATTTGGAAACAAAAGAGGATGGTCCATATAAAAACATTGTTTGTGAATATAACATGATGTGCATCACTTTTGTCCAGTCTATAATGCTACTTCCTCTGCCTAGTCAAAACAAGAAAACATAAATATTGGAGGATGAACCCATGAAAATCTCTTATCTACTTTCCATTGTAATGCATATACTTTTAAAGAAGTTTGTTGCAATGTTCAGATCCTAAAATCAAGAAGCAGAAACTTGGGCTCAACATCCATATATGTGACTTTAATGCAATATATGGTTGTGTATATTCATGGAATTTACCCTGCACAATCTGATTTAATAGAACTGTGATGGATCAAGATCTCAGTTGATGCATTGTGCAATAAATGCCATAGTGATACATAATAATTGAGGGGGAGTTATTGACATATTATAGTCAGTATACGTGTCAAAAGGTGTTCCCAAACCGAACCTGCTTAGGAAATTTACTTCAATAGTACAAGCAGGAAACATGAAAACTAGCTCCTATTAACTTAAGGAGAACAATTGATTAGATATTTATTTCCGACAACTCTCCATAACTACAGTATATATTTACTGTTTTATTATACCATCTGAGCATGAGAATCCTCTGTTTCGCTAAAACTCCACATGTGTGCAGGGTCCTGTAGAAGGCACACCGCCTTATCTTCATCAATTTTGTCATTGAGCACCCCAACAGCTGCTTGCCGAATTCTATAAAACTTTTCAACAACCTGAATAGGAAAATCGATTCAAATGCCTTCAAAAATACTAGTTATCAGAATTTATAATACAATCATATTAGTGACCTGATATCTCAAAACTTACTATGTTCTAGCTCATATGCTGAATTTCAAAGATTATTATAACTTGTTTTCTATGCATGAGATATAATCACTACTCCCTTCAAAAGATGCATGAAATTATTATGACACTAAAGCAGCCTATGCAACTCAAATGCAAAATTAATGGGAAATATAGACAAACACCAAATAATATAGCAAGCACCAAAGAAAAATATTTTGTACATAAGATTGTTCAATCAGCACACTGCTTGAACAAACAAAGCATTGTGCCATACCCCTATATATTTAAAATTTATGATATCAGATGAAATTACTTTTTAGGCTTTCAACAATTAAGAAGTATTATGTTTTCAGGCAAGCGTTGTGCTTTTTCTCTACTCCCACAGTTCTTAAGCATAGTTCCTAGAAGACTTATGTCCTAAGAAAGCTTTTAACATCAAGAAAAACCATTTACTAATTCTTAAATTCTATTAAAATGATCAACATATACCACAAAAATAAAACTAAGATAGATTAGCAATTGCACCTTGGTTTGAAATGAGAATCCAAGGACTAATTTTTTCATATTTCTTTCAATTGGGTGATAAAATATTTTTGGTAGAGGGCTTAATCTATACGATTTGGACAATTTTCATCCGCGCTTAATCTCTTGATCTGGTTTTTGGATGTTCTATCTACACTGATTAGGCAAGCTTATACGGAAAAATAGGATCCTCTGATTCTTGGATGCTCTTTCTACATTGACTAGAAAAACTTCTAAAACAAATAGGTTTGTCTCTTCTATTTTAAGAGAAAATAGAAACCATTTGCAGGAGGGACTTTTAAAAAAAAATTCACAATATTACAGCTAAATAGTATTGAGAACAAGTCATCAATTATACTACTGAAATCAATTGGGAATTATGATAATTTTAAAAAGCAAGAATAATGGCAAAAAAAGTAATCAACAAGCTAATATATTGCAGATTATATGTGTTTATAAGTTTCAGACAATCCATTTTAAACTTTCTCTTTGAATCTTGACAACGTATAAACTCACATATATAGTCAATTGTGTCTAAATTTGTAGTACTTTTAATGGTGTCTAATTTGAGAGGAAATAAAATCTAAAAATGATCTTTGGAGCAGAAGCCTCAAGATCCATGATTTATGTTCAAATAAGACTCAATGAGGTCCAAAGACCATCAAATACATATAATCTATCTTACTAGTGAGCTTATTCAATTTTTAGTGCATTTCATATTAAAACTAAGTTGCGGATTCAGATTCTAGTATGCATGCAGGTTCAAGATTCAGGTTTGAAATTCGTCCATATTTTTTGGGGTTGGGTTCAGATTCATTTTGGGCTGATCCGTACAAAAGCATATGATTTTTTAAAAATATTTATGTGTGTGTATATATATGCAACAACAAATAAGTCCATGTGTCACTATGTTAATAGGAAAGCAACATAGCAAAATAAACCACATTATCTACGTTTCAGTTCAACAGGATATTAATTGCATCATTTAGCCATACATACAAAATAATACAATCGCTTGCTCACATGCACGGAACATATTTCATATCAAGGGGACAGTTTGAGAATTAAGGAATTGTCAAAAGATAAGTATAATTATCTGAATTTTTATTTTGTATTGGTCAGAGAATTTATAACCAGGCTAAATCAAAGGTTGACATCCAAACTTTTAGCCCTAAATTCAAAGATATCATATCTTTTTTAAAGAATCTTTTCTATAATCGTCAATTTTGATGTCACCTATTGTCAAATTGGAATTCCTCTAAAAGCAAGTTTTTGTTTTCATTCACAAATGCATAAATGACATATAAACCATCTTTTTTGGTCTATTCAATGGTCACTTTGGGGTTGGGAGGATCAAATAGACCGAAGTAGGCAGAAAAAACAAATTAAAAAGCCTAAAAAAATGTTTTGAGACCAAATTCAGCCCAAGTTCGGCCTCTGGACAAGGAATTCTCCAAATTTTGCCTAGGTTCCTCTGACAGAATTTGCAACAAATTTGTATCTCTGTAGGAGAAATTCGGGAAAATTTGAGGAGGAGATACTGTTGGGACTACCATCCCGAAATCTAGCCCATCGGGAGGGAGCTTCCAGTCAAGAGGGAGTTTCCCGTCAAAAGGAAGTGTCCCATCAGAAGAGAAAAATAGTAGAACAATGGCAATGGACAAACAGAAACTCCCTAGATTCACGAGGGATGGCTCGGAGGACCCCGCACGTCACTATAAAACATGCATAACCATATGGCAAGCAAATGGAGACAATGATGATCAATGAATGGCTAAAACCATTCCCAGCCACACTAAGAGTTATAAGTTATAACCATTGACTGGTATACAGATTTGGAGCCGAGCAAGAAGAATACATAGAATAATCTCCATACAGCCTTTGAAGAAGAATTTAGACTCCTTCGGGATGATGATGAAATAGTGACAGAGATCTGTTTATCGTACAAGGTAAATGGATAGTTATCGCATTAAGAGACTAGAATGTAACACTATTAAATATAATTCATATAAGCAGATATACAATCACAAGTACAATGATGCTTCTGTTATCTCCAAAATTTGCACCCTAATGCTTAAGTCATGAAACGTTCAGCAATTTTGGAGCAACATTGGATCAATCAGAGGTTGTGAGTAACCTATGACCTGATTGAACCTCCAAATTCTTCGTCGGTTCCTATCTGATATCTCTGAAAAACTCACCTAAAAGATGTGAAATTTGCATGGAAAAGGGGCTAAAGAGGTACACTTGTAAATGGACAACCTAAATGATGAAAACTAAGGTGATACACCAGAATAATTCTGCAAATTATTGTTATATTATGTGACACAATGAACGCTTTCAATAGATAATTGTTAATGCATAGGATCTCTTATAGAAATAAACTATATCTCAAACTGTGGTTAATCATATTACTTACTTGATCTCAAATTGTGGATAGTAGATCTTCAACTTCAGAATAGTATTCTATGCTAGGAGAATATTCTACTTGAATTAGGATTGATAATCTATTCTTCAATAATCTACAAGAGAGAAAGATCGTTGGGACTGCATATATGACTTGTGATTGATATATGATTAGTCCTCACCAATACAATGATAATATATATATCCAATGAAGAGTGGCCAAAGGCCACATAGGGTCATGACCCTACGTGGGCATAACAACTCGTTTATCCTTTAGCAATAATGCATTACCAAGTTAATGATCAGCGGCAGTAATCACACCCAACACAGATTATAACCAAAGTATAAAACCTGGTATTTATAGGTGATAGTAATATGTTCAACAACAAGTGGAGCCCGATCTTAATCGGTAGCAGTAATATTAATTGTACATACACACACACACACACATATATGCGCATACATGTATATATAGGTATATGTATCTGTTATTCTTTCCTTTAATAAAATGATAAAGCTAGATTCAAATGTTCAGTATTACTTTGACTGAAGCTATACTTCAACACTCCCTCTTAGCAAGGGAGAAGTAATAGATTCCTTAATAGATACAAGAATACAAAATGTCCATATATAACACATTATCTGATTTTAACACTCTAAAATACTGACTTGTCAAATAATTAAAATCACCATGCTATGAACACTATCATAACATATAATATGATCTTTAATTGTCCGAAACAATATCTAGAGTAATCAGAATGCATTCGTTATCAATGACTTCTGGCATAACCAGAACAAACTGTCATGATAATAGGCCTATCATTTGCAAGATTGTCACCTTACAAAAGATTACCTTCTAAATATATATGTCCATGAAAGATCGTCACCTTTCCTTACATATGTGATGCAACTAAACAACCATAGAAGCATAAATACATATAAATTGAAAATTTATATTCAATATTCAATATTACAATTTAATCAACCAAGTTTTCCTCTAAAGTATTCCAACCTCACTTTGGCAAGAGGCTGGTAAACACACCTAATGTTTGCTCATT
Organism: Cupressus sempervirens; assembly: GCA_028749045.1. NCBI lineage: Eukaryota > Viridiplantae > Streptophyta > Pinopsida > Cupressales > Cupressaceae > Cupressus > Cupressus sempervirens. The sequence continues at coordinate 1,033,660,764 of CM053787.1, read as the reverse complement.
AGTAATGATAAATCCAATTTGATAACACCTCGATCCACCATATCTCTAATGTAGTAATAAGGAATTTCAATATGCTTAGATCGATTGTGAAAAAATGGATTAGCTGAAAGCTTGATAGCAATGAACCACAGTGGGCTTCAAAGGCCTTTTAAACAAATCAACTAGTAACTTTCATAACCATACAGCTTCTCTAGCTCCCAAGGAAGAGGCTGTGTATTTTGCTTCAGTAGAGCTTAGTGCAACTGAGGATTGTTTTCTGTCGAACCAAGAAATCATCCCGGATCCAAGATTAAAGCAACATCCAAAAGTACTTTTACGTTTAGTAGAGTTGCCTGCCCAGTCAGAATCTGAATATCCATGAAGATTGATTTCTACTTGATCATATCTAATTCCCATGCCAATAGTGCCTTTAGATATCGTAAGATATATTTAGCTGTCATTAAATGTATCTTCTTTGGTGCACACATGAACTGGCTCAAGGTGTTAGTAGCATAACATATATCAAGACAAGTATTCACCAAATACATTAAGGATCCAATAATTTGCCTGTAGTGAGTAGGATCCGTAGATTCAGGGTTAATCATATCATCCTTTAGTTTGTGCAGATTGACTTCCAGAGGAGTAGTAGCTGGTTTACAATCAATCATTCCAAATTGACTCAAAATATCAAGAATATATTTTCCCTGATTTAGAAAAATGTAGTTCCCTTTTTGCCAGACTTCTGGTCCTAGGAAATAGTGGAGAAGACCTAGATCTTTCCTATCAAACTATGTTGTTAGTTCTTGTTTGCACTTCTTTATAAGATGTTCTTCACCTATTATCAACAAATCATCAACATATAATACAAGAATAATCATGTCATCACCATCTATCTTAAAGTATAAGTTAGGATCAGGTTCATTCTTAGAGTACCCTAACTTTGTTAGATAGTTGTCTATTCTTTCATACCATGCTCTAGGAGCTTGTTTAAGACCATACAGTGCTTTCTTCAACTTACACATATGAGATTTTCTGTCATGAGTCAAGAACCCTTTTGGTTGCTCAATATAAACAACTTCTTCAATTTCACCATTTAAGAAAGTTGTTTTAACATCCATTTGATGAACTTTCCATCCTTTGGATGTTGCAATTGGCAAGATAGTCCGAACAGATGTGTATCTAGCAACTAGAGCAAATGTTTCTTCATAATCAATACCTTCTTTCTGTGAGAAACCGCATGCTACAAAATTGGCATTGTATTTTTCAATGTTGTCATCAGGTGCATGCTTGATTTTGACAAGCCACTTAGAAGAAACAATTGATTTATTTTTAGGTCTGGGTACAACATCCCATACATCATTTTTTAGTATTGAATTATATTCCTCAATCATTGTTTCTTTCCAAGGTTTGCTTGATAAGACTTCTTCAACATTTGATAGTTCTGATTTGATAAGTTCAGTTAATAGTGCTACATAACAAGACTGATTTCTTGTCCTCTTGCTTTCTCTGATTACTTCATTAGGTTCAACATGATTCTCTTCTATCATTTACCTGGCCCAAAGTGGCCTCTTTTTATTGTTAGCATTTTCAATATTCTCAGGATTTCAAACAGTAGGTGAAGGAGGTGAAGTATCATTCTCCCTCTCAGTTTCTACTAGGTGATCTTCATCTATTTCAATGACAGGTTCTGTATATGATTCATCATTGTTCTTAGAAAGGTTGAAGGCAATATCTTCTTCAAAATTTAACATCTCTACTAATCTCAATTGTTCTTTGACCAGGAACATAGATCCTGTAGCGTTTGGGTGTTTCACTATATCCAATGAGTATTTCCTTCATTCCAGATGGTTCTAGTTTTGTTTTTTTCCCTTTAGGAATGTGAATATAAATAGGACACCAAAATACTCTTAAGTGACTTAGATCTAGTTTGAAGCCCGTAAATACTTCTTCAGGAGTGGTGTTTTCTAATACTCAGTGAGGACATCTATTCTGAATGTAAGCTATAGTATTAGATGCTTCAGCCCAAATAGAAGTATGGAGAATTTGGTCATGCATCATAGCTCTGGCTAATTCAATAATTGATCTATTTTTACGTTCTACAACCATTCTATTGATGATTACATGGTATAGAAATCTCCCTGTTAATCCCAATAGTAATGCAAAAATCTTTGTAAATTTCAGAGATGTATGTGACTCCATTGTCTGATCTTAGTATTTTTATTTTCTTTTCTAACTATTTTCAACTAAAGCTTTGTATTCTTTGAATTTTGATAATACTTCCATTGATTCCTTTTGTATGAGGAAGTAGATACAAATTCATCTAGAATAGTCATCAATAAAGATTACATAATAAAGACACCCATTTAAAGATGGTACAGACATAGGACCACGTAGGGTCAATGTCAATAAGTTCAAGTACAGATTTTGATTTATAAATACTTTTACGAAAGGATTGCTTGGTGTTTTTGCCTAGAGCAACATCCTTTGTAAATGCCTAAGTGATCAGAATTGAAACTAGGTAATCTTTTTACAATTTCTCCTATTGATGACAATGCACAGAAATGAATATGACCTAATCTCCTATGCCAAAGTTCAAAAGGATTTGAAGTTTCATGACTTAGGGCTAAATTTTGTTAATTACAAAGTTTATATAAACTTCCGTCTCTAAACCCAATAGCTATAGCTTTCTTGATGTTAGAATTCTTTGGCCAAGATAGAACTATGTCCTCTTGAAAGATGATTCTGAATCATTGATCAGCAAGGCCATAGATAGAGACCAAATTTCTTTTTATGCCAGGTACATAAAAACATTTTTAAGTTGGAGAGAAATACCTGAATTTAGATTAATTGAGCAAGACCCAATACCTTTAATCAAATGAGTAGAATTATCTCCAATGGTTACTTCTTTTGAGGAGTATTCTAAGAAGCTTTCAAATTTGTTTCTAAAGCTTGTAATATGTCGAGATGCTCCACTATCTATAATCCAAGTGTTTTTGCTTGAGTTTAATTCACTTGAGAGAGCTAGATAAAATGCAAGAATTTCTTCTTTTTCCTCTTTCTCTTCTTTGACTTATGCCAGTGTTGCCTGAATCCTTTTTCGTTCTAGGCAGAAGTTGTGAGAGTGACCACTTTTGTCACATTTGAAGCATTTTACTTTTGACCAATCCCATTTCTTATAAGGTTTGTCAATTTCTTCTTATTATGTTTGAATTTTCTTTTCTTTTTTGAATTTACATGAAGAGCTTGAATGTCTCCCTCTTGATTTATGCTTAATCCTCTTGACATTAATCTTGATTCTTCTTGAGTGCATTCATTTTTGAGTAATTCAAACTTAGGAAGTTCGGGTCAGCAGCATAGACCTTGAATGAAAGTTTCCCAAGATAGAGGAAGTCCTCTTAAAGTTATCATTCTAAGTTCTTTGTCATCAACTTGATTTTCAATTGCTACAAGTTGATCTTTTAATTCAGAAATTCTTAGAGAATAGGACATAATTGACTCCCATTATTCATCTTTATGTATAGAAAAATTTGCTTTAAGGTTAGCAGTCTACCAGTATTATTGATTTCAAAAATGTCCTTAATGGTAAAGAACATCTCAAATGAAGTTTTAAGACTAGATATAGAAGGAAGAATATGATCCTTTACGGAGTCTATAATAATTTTCAGAGCCTTGTTGTTGTGTCTTTTACATGTAATTTTATCTGGATCATTTTCAGGAATGGATTTGTTTGAATATAATCATGACTCGAATTCTCCATGATAAAAAGTTTGATGCTCCCTCTAGTCTATCCTCTAATCTTATGTGATTAACCATCTTCAATTTGAGGATAAAATTCAATTTTATAAATCTGAGATTTTAGATTTAATTCTGAATAATAGAGTTTCTTATCAGGATGGCTCTGATACCATGTTAATACATAGGATCTCTGATAGAAATAAACTATATTTTACATTGTGATTAATCAGATGACTTACTTGATCTCAGATTGTGGATTGAAAATCTTCAACTTTAGAATAGTATTCTATGCTTGGAGAATCTTTTACTTGAATGAGGATTGATAATTTGTTCTTCAATAATCTGCAAAAGAGAAAGATCGTTGGGACTAAATGTATGGCTTGTGATTGATATATGATTAGTCCTCACTGATACAAAGATTATATATATATATATATATATCCAACAAAGAGTCATGTCCCCATAGGGGCATGACTCTACATGGCCTAAGGCCACGTAAGGTCATGACCCTACACGGGCATAACAACTTGTAAAACCCGATATGAATCAGTGATAGTAATATGTTCAACAAGTGGAGCCCAATCTGAATCAGTGGCGGTAATATTAATTGTACACACACACACACACACATGTATATATATAGGTATATTCATCTGCTATTCTTACCTTCAATATAATGATAAAAACAGATTCAAATGTTTAGTATTACTTTGACTGAAGCTATACTTCAACAATAACCACATAACACACCTTAAAGGAATTGTTAATTCACATAAATATTTTAAGAGAAGGCTAGAAGATGAATATACGAAAGGAAATAAATCACAATCAAATACATCACCAAGGAAACAAAACTCAAAACATATGAATAACAAATATTAGGCATGGAAGAAGTAAAACAAGACATTACCCAAAAGGTTTTTGCATAAAACACAATTTGATTACATCAATCACCAAAACATACAACCAGATCTTTGCTCCAAAAAGTTGAGTTCAATGAAAACAATATTACAATCAAAAGCCCAAAGAACAATACATCTGCATGAATAACTCAGAAAATTTGAGAAAAAAATGCCAAGGACAAAAAATCATATATGCACCTCTCTCCTCTCAAAATCTAAACCCCTTCTCTCTCAAAAAGAGAAGTATATAACAATAATTAAACTCAATCATCTTCCCACAAAATCAAGAAGTGAGGGTCAAATATCCCAGAAAACTATTTACAAAAAGTGTAAAAACTCCCAAATCATACCACCTGTGCTCCAAACTGAGCCTTGATCAAATACACATGTTGACAAGTCAATAGGAGACTCCACAAATGCCAAAAATCTCTCTGTAGTTAGCTCCAAAGACATCACTAGGACTGAGAATCTCAAAATCAGAACTGAGCTTTTACTCCCTTGAAATTAGGCATTTAAGAATGCCAACTCTCTCTTGACATTTTTGGTCAATGATAACTCAAACCATCTTATTTCCTTTTTTTTAACTATAATTCAATTTTCCACTTACTATACCTTTGCATTTTAATATTTATTAATAATTAGTCGATTTATAACATATCAACTAAATTAATAACAATTATAATTTAAAACAAAAAGGCAATAAGGTTTATTTAATTGAAATAATAACATAGACTCCAATCTCGAGTCATACATTATCACTTAAGATTAAACTACATATCCCATTGCAAAGCAAGATTTGCAGACCCAAAACAATTATGGAATATAACATTAAAATGGGACAAAAGACGAGAAAACAAGGTCACTTGCCATTCGCAAGTTTGTGGGAAAAAAAGCTCAATTGAAAGGGCTTGAAACCCTAGCCGCCCGAAGAAACTGAGAAGCCTGCAGTTCTTGTTATATTCTGTGATTTTCTTGTTCTCTCCTCATGCCACAAATATCCGGTACTGTTATGGAGCTATGCTGAGACTCATATTCACAGCTGAGTCTAGGTTTTTTTTTCTTTCACTTCTAACGCTCTTGCTGGAGTTGATATAGTAGCCGTGATTGGACCTTCTTTGTTGTTGTTTGTATTTTGCACTACAGCATTTCAGGTATTCTCTTCTTGTTGATGTTGTGACTGTATTTGGGTGTTTTGGAGCTGTGACATGAGAAAGGAAGAAGAAAAAGGGTTGAAGAAACCCTTAGACGCAGCCTGGAGATCTATTTTTCATGACACTTGATCTTCTCCACCTATAGCTGCAATTTGGGTCATGTATTCTGATCAAAGTTTGTATGAATTTCTAACATTTTAACACCAAATCCGAAGTTTTGCTACCTGTAAGTGATCTTAAGCCTCTTTTTTGTTGTTTGGATTTTTTACTACTATACTTAAAACCGAGATGGGTTTCCTTGCATATTGTTGTTTTGTCTTCTAACCATAATTTTGAATATGTTCAAACCCCCAAGTGCCCCTTTTCTCTTGGCCTAAATTTGTAGCTCCTTTTGCGTGGGTTGTATTTTCTAATATTGAAGATGTGGAGGATGTGCATCAAAAACAATGCCACACAGTTTTATTGCTTCTCTTTTAACAAATCTAACCTAAGTTGGATCACTACCTTTATCTTCAAAAGTACAAGTAAATTGTCTATGGGATTTAACCAAGACCTTGGAACATGATACCATCTCTATGTACGCATCCACAATTTGTATATCATTTATTTGGAGAGAATATTCCTCTATAGTTGCATTTACTTGGGAAATCTGCAAAAGGAGAGCTAGGTATTGACCAATATCTTCCAATCATACGACCATTTAACCATGCTCGGCCTTTACCCATACTTTAACATATCCAAACCTACAAGATCATTTCCTGATGGAGGACTTATTCTAGCCTTATACTAAGTCAAAGCTTGATTCTTAGCAGGACTAGCAATTTTTCCCATTGCATATTTCCCACTTCATTCTCCACATAAAGATTCAATTTTTCACCTTTCAACCCAATCTAATATGTCCACACATTTGTGGGCAAGTCTATTGATCCACCTTGAAAACCTTCTAATTTGACCTTGGAAATGCCTGCTTCCACAAAGTCATAATGTGGTCCACCATTTTGTAAACACGCTACCATGCTCAAGAGAACAATGTCATTTTTTCCTGCTTTTAAATGAATAGTATTTTCATACTTGAATGTGATATCATCCTCATTACCCGATGCACTTCCATCTTGATATTTTGAGGGTTTCCTTTGCTGGGCATGATGCATTTATATGGAATTCATATTTTTAGATCTGATGACAACAACTAAAAACAATTTCTTTGGTTTGTGTTCACACGTACTCCCATTTTATTCTTTGCTGCTCCAACATATGTGTTCGATACACCTACAGCGCCTATAGCATATTATTGTCACCTCTTGCCATATGATGTCTCTTGTATATTTCTTTTCAGCTCATTATGTTATTCCTGATATTTGTCTTCTCTACCGTTGTATTGTGAATAGTATGCACCTAGCTGTAGCATTCATTACTTCATTTCTTATGCATCTTGTAGCTTTCACTTTTCAGTTTTCTAACTTGCTAATACATGTAGTATATCATATTTGTGGATTTCTGAAAATAATGCTTGATTTTCATACTGGCTGTATATTTTCTCTTTCGGCACACTTGTATTGCATTTATTTGCTGCACTTTACACTTTCAACTCTATTACTCCATTTAAAACAAAAGGTTTTTGTTTACCATACAAGGTAAAGATACTTAACGTATGTAGTATAGCAGGATACAACACAGAACAAATACTCTATTCATATATGCAATATGCACTCAGTGCTTACAATCCAAATAACATGATTACAACGATGATCCAAAGTCCATTCCGAACGGTGTACATATACCTTCCTGAAGGGATGACTCAAGCGTCACGCACCTGTTCGGATACTATTCTACCCGTCAGCTACAATATCGAATTTATTGACGACATCATCCCCCCCAAAAGAAAAGTCGTCTTCGGACAACAATTACAAAATATCCAAGATAGATTAACAAAATAGAATACACTAACTGTGACTAACTATAACAATATAGATCTATTTCCGTCACATCACATTCACATTTCTCCCATGCTTGCACCAAACTGGCCTCCAAAACACGTTGCATTTTTAACCTCCACTAACACAATAATGTCAGCTTAGCCACGTTGACCTTAATAGCCACTTGTGCCACCTTCTCTAATTCAACTCCTGGGTACGCTAATCCAAGTGTTGCTCTACTGCCTCCAGTTGGATGATCAGCTCCTCCCGAGCTCTCTATGCATCCACCAAGACAGCCTTACGTCCAACACCTACTCCGAGTGCCTCAAAGCGTAGCACCCTTCTCGAAAAGCTTGTTCTAGTGCTCTCTCCACCTATGGCAGACAGACACTACATGCCTACAGCAGCTCTAGGTCTCATCAACTGGTCACACTTCCCACGACAGATAACTGAACTGACTGGGGGTCTAGGGGGCAGCACACCCATGGTAACGAAATCAGCACTCTCAAAGCCACACAAAACTCCATGGAACACACCATTTTTGTGATTTTCTTCCAATTCCACACTCTTTCTGCCAACGGCTTATGTTTTAATACCTTTTTATGTCTTTCCCTTCCCTTGCGCATCATATGTTATTCATTCTGAACATTTTTTATTTGTCGTCGTTTTTTTTTCGCTCCTCTTCTAACCGCTTCCCTATGGTTTTCTACTAGGCGAGTACACTCTTCAGTTTTCTCCCCCCTTAGTCGTACAGCAAGGCATTTGTATGTAGCCGTACGGTGCTCAAGATCGCTTACTATGGTCGTACAACAAGTTTGACTTGTTTTGCATCTTGTACAAATTGCGTTTTGGCTTCCCTTCATCAGTATAGTAGCTCCTCTGAAATCCATATAGTGCATGATTTAAACTCAATATTCCTGAATTTCATACGGGTTGTACAGTGCCTTCTTATTTTCTTTTTGTGTTCGTACGGTGCCTACGTATATTCCTTTCCTAATTCCGTACAGCATACGATCTGTTGTCCCCTTCCTTGCTTTCCATATGGTGTGCGCACGTACTGGTGATTCCATACGGTTTCCTTTCTGCCTTACAGGATCAAGATGTCCTTTTCTTAAATTGCCGACAACAACTTCAAACTTAAAAAGACTTGTCCCTTTAATGCTTTATTTTCTAGTGTTAACAGCAAAATCAAAATGACTTGTCCCTTTAATGCTTTATTTTCTAGTATTGACAGCAAAATCAAAATGACTTGTCCCTTTAATGTTTTTTCTTTTATATTATGAATCAGCCACATACGAATGAATCAATCTGTTATGATCATGCTACATAGGAAACAAACATGTTAGTAATAAAGTATTTGTTGTGATTGTTTCCATTTTTATTTTCCTGAGATGAGTAGCATGGTAGGAATATGAATGTGAGGCACAGTTTGAGGGATAGTTGGTGTTGCCAAGATAATGGGTAGTTAGATGGTTGGCATATCCAAGGGAGTTACATGGTCACAACAATTTGTGTCGCAACCCCTCAGATACTATATGTAACCTTTATTCCCTTTCATAAAGACATGTTGATATTGAATACTATTGTGTACGGTGACTAAACAATGAATATAATATGATGTTTCTCTACTTCCATTCTGTGTTAAGTACCTTTCCTTTTGTATGCATTAGTTCTATTACCCATTAGGGAAAACATTTGGCACCATTGTTGGGGATCAAACCCAAGTCACCCACATGACAGGCAAGAATATTCACCACTATACTTTCCGCGTGATTAGGGACTCCCTTTTTGAGGAGATTTCTCTGATATCCGACCCTTACTTCTAATTTTGTGGGAAGATGATTGGGTTTGATTATTGTTAAATATTTATCTTTTTGATAGAGAAAGGGTTCAGATTTTGAGAGAAGAGGGGTGCATATATGATTTTCTATCCTTGGCATCTTTTCTCAATTTTTTTGAGCTATTCATGCAGATGTATTGTTCTTTGGGCTTTTGATCGCAATACTTTTCATTGGACTCAACTTTTTGGAATAAAGATTTGGTTGTATGTCTTTGGTGATTGATGTTATCTAATTGTATTTTATTCGAAAACCTTTTGGGTAATGTCTCGTTTTACATCTTCCATGTCTGATATTTGTTATTCATAGGTCTAGAGTTGTGTTTCCTTGGTAATATATTTGATTGTGATGTATTTCCTTTCATAATATTTATTTTTTAGCCTTCTCTTGAAATATTTATATATATTAACATTTCCTTCAAGGTGTGTTTTGTGGTTACTTGTTGAAAGCGTCCATCGTGTTATATAATATAACAATAATTTGCATTAATGTTCTAGTGTATCACCTTAATTTTCATCATTTTAGGTTTTCCATTTGCAAGCCTCCCTTTGTACCCCTTTTCCATGCAAACTTCTCATCTTTTATTAGTATAGGTGAATTCATTAGATATATCATACAGGAATGGCCTAGAATCTGAAGGTTTAGTCAAGTCATAGGTTACCCACAACCTTTGATTGATCCCATCTTGTTCCAAAATTGCTAAGGTTTTAGGACTTAAGCATTAGGGTGTAAATTTTGGAGATAACAGACGCAATCATGCATTGCCCTGCAATCATACTACCAAGGTCTACCGAGTAATATGTGACAACTACACATGTCCACAATATCACACAACACTTGTTCCACGCACTGTTCAATCTGAAAATCAATAAGAGACTGCTCCCTTACTTCCAAGGCATGTTTATCTTGCAACCAACCGATCCTATAGAAATTTGGATGTCTTACTCTCTTCAAACCAAGTTTCTAAACCGTCTCCTTAGCAACTAGGTTATCAATACTACCACTTGTTGATTCACAAAACTGCAGATTGGAATCCTATGAGTCTTGCCTACTCGATGCTAGGATATCCAACCGGTTATGGCCAACTTGACGGAACTTAATGGTGTAAACCGAGTTCCCTGCGCTTCTGGCTCTGCAAGGCCAAGGTGGGTATGCCTATCCTAAACAAATCACTATAGTCCAAGATACTTATAGAAAATTGGTTAGAATATGAATGCAACGAAAGTTTCCCAAAAGGCAAGGATTTCAAAAAACTTTAAACTTGCAAATTATGAATTAAGAACAAAAGTAAATGATTGTATAAATATGAGAGTGTTTTAAATAAAGAATAGTTATTATGGATTATTGCAACAAATGAATATATTTATTCTTCAAACCAAAAATATGAAATAATTGCCAACATATGGATTATGAATTATGAATAACATAAAGACCAGTGATAAAATTAGAAGGGGGATAAGAGTTGGTATTATAAGTTTAAAACGTACAACTTTATAAAATTCTACGCACATCAACTATAAATAATTTGGTAATTAGGATGCGACAGATCAAATATATAGACATGATTTTAGAATAGTCTAGAATGTGCTTTAACTCCAATGGTTTGGAGACAAACAAGACATAGATATACAAACAATTAAATATTTCACTATATCTATGATGATCAATTTTAAGATGCTATAATTGATCTTGTCCACTTATCTATCATATAAATTATTTATAGAATTAAAGAAAATAATTATAAAGGACAAAACTCTAATATTTCCAACTCTAAAGTTTTATGCAAATTAATACTTCTTACTAGTTACGCGAAAAATTGAAATACAATGAAGACACTCATTGGTGTTGCTCAATCCACTGCAGTTCAATTCCAGAATCGCATATAAAAATATTAACTCAATAATCCAGAATTCATGGGCTTATTTCAAAAATCCATTTCTTTACCAATGAAAGAAAATATCAAAGTGCATATAACTTGGATATGTAAAAATTTGTAGGAAAAATTTGTATCTGAATATGAATTGTTTTTTACATCCCCTATTTATAATTTTACAAAAGACATAGGGTGTCTCTTCAGAACATCATGCCCCTTGATAACAAGAAACTACTCATTTGCTATGATATAAAATTCTAATTAAACTTTGATTTAATAATAATAACAACCTATCAGTTGTATAGTTTTATTAGCAATTATAAACCTCTGTTTGAATATGCCAGAAATATTTTCTCATCACACATGTTCTCTGTCCTCTATGTGCATTCTCTCCAGACCACTACCGTATTCTCATACTTCCAACACAAGCATTTCTACACCTTCAGTAAAAGGTTCATCATCCAGTGCACATTCTCCAGACCTGCAAAAACATGGAACATCCTTTGGTAATTTGTATCAGAACAATGTTGCCGGTTATTTTCTTTGCCTTTATTAACAGACGTGTGATTTACCCTCCTGTTTGTTCTGCATATACACACTCCCAATGGATTTGTAGATTTTTGCTTTCATTAACATTGTTAAAATAGTTCAGTTCTCTACAGACCCCAATTTGTTTATACTTCTCAATCGCATAAACTTCCGGTATTCATTCTTTGACTCGTGTTGAAAATATCTTCCATGAGTCTTCAACTCTGCTTCTCGTGGCCCCTTCCAATAACTATTCACGATATAAAAGTTTTTCCGTTAATAAATACTAGCCATGCCATCATCAACCTCAGGATCAGAATTATCTGTTTGATTAGATAAAATTAATATCTCTTATTTGTGTTTATCTCAGAACTCTGAAAAGTGTCAGCGGCATATGATTCAATGCAATTCTCAATTCTCTGAAACCAACAAGAGACCTCTATGTTGATGCACATATACCGGACGATCCCTGTCCAAGTCCTTTAATCATTGCAAGCTCCCATTCACTGGTTACTCTTGAGGATGTATGTGTTCATCAAAATAGGATGGAGAAAGAATCATGTCATGGATACAGGTTTTCCATGTTGCATTATATATACGATGTGCATAGTGCTTAAACATTTTTTTTACCATAATTCTATCGGCTCTTCTTCATATATATACAGTCAAAAACTGATAATATTAGTCAAATTCTAATTAATATTTTCTCTTTTCATTGGACTTGTCATGTATAATTATTTATTTCTGTATCGTGGTTATGGCTTTCACAGATTGAGAAGAGAAACTGAAATATATTGACTGTCACATGTTTATTCCATTGTTACCTATCTATTCAGAACAATATAGGATAACATAATATCTATTATCAGATGACTTGCTTGCCATTTGTTTATTGGTATTTATGATACAGCTGCACTTTGATATGATATGATATCTCTGATGTATCTTTAACATGTTGCAGGTTGGTTATCCAATACATGTTCTTTTGTCCCGTCTTAGGTGCTGAAGATTCCCATCTTCATTTTGTGTGTCCATGTCTTCACAATCTGAAAATTCTCATAAATTGTATCTCTGATCTCGATACAGTACAATTTAGGGACAATCTTATGCTCAGCAGTAGCTCTTCATAAAGAATTTAGGATGACTGGAATTTCTGCAACATGGCCAAGCTTTGATAGCTTCAAGGATTTTGAAACCCTCCTTTTCCTATAATTTTTCCTGGCCTGGAATACGAGTGTCCCCTTTATCAATAAAATCATTACTATATCTATCAAGATCTGCTATTGTGGCAATAGTGTAAGTCATGCCTCACAAGAAAGAGTCTTTTTGATTAATAAGGGCTGCACCACATAGTCAAAAATCTGGAGATTGTGGCTTAATAAGACTCTCCCAATCACGAGAAGTAGTTTTAGAAGAATGGTAATGCCAGCTATGAGAAAACAAACAGTTTTAAAGAAGGGCCTTATTCCCTAAATTCAAGCATTTTGTGTTCCTCTTCACTGTTATATTCATCACATGGTCTTTTTGGGTCTAGGATGGAACCTACATAATGATTAGAGGCACAAGGCACAATAAGGATTTTTTGAAGACGTTTCATAAGGATAAAATGAGTGAAAACATTTATTTATTGGTGACAAACATGATGACCTGAAGATTTTTATCATAGGATTCCAAGGGCTGCAAATAGGATTTCTTGCTTATATGGGCTCTAATTTTTTCCAAAATTTAGAGTCCCAACAGTGGCTCTTGTTGGGGACATATGCTCCTCGTGAGCGTAATGACTACACAGCTATCTCTGGAGAAGGAGACCACGCATCCAGGCCTAACCTGATGCAAAGTGAAATTGGGTGGCCCAAGACCCCCAAAAAAATGAACACTGCACCCTTCCTCTATCAAATACCCGATTTTGATCATGTAACAATTTGAATGTCCTGAATATGATGCCATATCTTTTGTTAGTAAAATATGATCCATTAGCAAATAAAAAGCAATCAGAAATTTAAGTGTCTGAAAATTGAAGTTCATACCAGTGTAGATGCACTCTCGTAATTGCCAATAATGAAATGCTAAGTCACACAGGGTTCGCCAAATTTCGGCCATGAAGTTTGAAATTTGGCGTACCTTAAATTCCTACATCAAAATCTTAAAAACTCGTCTGAAATTCATGCGGAAAATGGCGAACATTTTTAGTTAGGGTTTTTAATTAGATTTTTTCACCATTAGCACATAACGTTGAGTGAGACCAAGTCGAAACGTAGAGTTGCATAAGTTATGAGTCAGCTAAGTATAGAATAAGAGTAATCGACGCGTCTTACAGCCGACCATTTCAATCGTTGGAAGACTACTAACAGGCATTCCAAGCTGCCCGTGGCTATACAGCCACAAAAACGCACTTCCTTTACATTGCTTTTTCAAACTTTTAAAAAAAAATTCTAAGTCCATAAGTCATGAGTCAGCTAAGTATAGAATAAGAGTAATCGACGCGTCTTACAGCCGACCATTTCAATCGTTGGAAGACTACTAACAGGCATTCCAAGCTGCCCGTGGCTATACAGCCACAAAAATGCACTTCCTTTACATTGCTTTTTCAAACTTTTAAAAAAAAATTCTAAGTCCTCTCCTTCGTAAGGAAGTGCATTTTCGTGGCTATATAGACGTTGCCTTCCAAGCTTGCGGGTCGACGCGACTCCTATTAATCGTTTTTTAATTCCTCAATTTTCTAGGTCACTATCAAACAAAAGCTCTCCTATCCCGACTATGAAAAAACAAATTATCAAAGCGATAACAAGTGGTCTTTTTTAATATTTAATCTATGCATTTAACTTTACTATTATATTTAGAGGTATTACTTTATTTTCAATTTAATATTATTCTTTTTTAATCTTGTAATACCAACATTTGATAAGCCTATCAAAAAATTTGATAAATTAGAATATTTGGTAGAGTATAAATTACAAATATATAAAATTTGGAAATTTAAATTATTTAATTTAAAATATACAAATTGAAATATTTAACTTAACAATTGAAATTTATTCGTATTTTAAAATTTTAAAAAATTATTTAAATTTAGTATAATAATATAAATCTTCATAATTTTAATTTATTATATATTTTTGAAAAAATAAATTTATATAAGGCAAACTTACTAACGAAATTTTGTTCAAACTTGTTTTGTCGTCGAATTCCATCCAAATTTTATTGTGGTCGAACACGAACTCAAACTCGAACCTTGTGACATAAATGAAATGTATCATACATTTTTAATTCCAAGGAATCTAATAGCTATCCGCCAAACATATATGACATAAATATTTGCATCTTTCCTTGATCATCTATGTCTATAAAGAGAGGCCCTCCCTAGGTCAAAAAGAAAGAAAGAAAAAGAATTATTAATGTGAATAAATGACCAAAAGTAAGCCAATGTTACTCAAAGAGTACATTTAGTAATAATAAGTAATAATAAGTGCTAGGCTAAAGACACCCTAGATTATGAAAAGCTAATACACCAAATTTCATCCATGTTTGAATTTTAGTGTATTTTTGCCCTTTTCAAACTTCTTTCGACTTTTATGATATTTAATATAAAATTGTTATTTATAATAATATTATTTATTTTAAACTAATATTGACTTTAGTTTAATTATTTAGCAATGTCAAACTATTTTGACAATTGTGTCGATATACTACTTATCTCTAAAAATAAATAAATTTATATAAGTTGAATTTAATGATTTTTTCCCCAATTTTTACCCGTGTCGAAGTTCACCTAAATTTTGTGATCGACAAACTCGAATTCAAATTTGAACCTTGTTACTTATAAAAAAACTGAGTACAAAGTACTTAAGAATCGTAAGCAACACAAGAGGATACACCTTAAACAGTCATACCTTCCATTTTGTCACCACAAAATGTAGGTAAGAGTACGGAACTTTTCGAACTTAGTTTCACATTTCTCTAAGTTAGTTTGTTATTAATTGGATAACATTGATCAACCAATCGACTCCAATTGATATAATGAATCCTTCTACTAAAGGCTTTTGTCAAGTCTTTTTAGTTTTTCTATTTGTTGAGCCTATGCTTGCTTTTTGAAGCCTTCAATGTCATTTTTCTCGTTTTTGAGTGTCTTTGTTAGCTTTTGGTCTTTTGGTTTTACTCAAATCATTGCTTTCGGTTTTCCCTTCAATTCGGACTATCTTAGAGCTTGATCGAAGTTGGCAATCAAAAGATATGACAATTTTAGTTCCCAAAAGGTGGACTCTCCAGATGCAATTGCATAATTTAAAATATCATCTTATATTTTAATGTTCACATTCACTTTCTGAATAATACAATATTAAATCACTTTATGTTATGTTTTTAAGTTACTTTATCATTTAAATTTATCACTTAAGGTAACTATAGAGCACTTTATGTTATATTTTTGAGTTGAGTTGCTTTTTAATTTTTCACTTAAGTGACTATATTAACTATATATAGTTTGATTTATTTTTGAGTAACTTTATGTTTTATCTGAAATATCTAAGTTAAATATTGCTTTTTGAAATAATATTTGCTCATAATATGTTAATTCTTTTATGCAAATGTTATTTTTGACCCAATGAGATGATATTTCCTCAAAAATCAATTAACCATGTGCTTAATTGATCACTTAAGTTGTGCAAAACATGTCTTTAAACCCATTTGCATGTACATATGCAAATACTTCTAGAGACCATGTTTTTAAACTTAAGGCAAGTGAATGCATGCAACTCAAAATGTGCAATGGGCCTTCTAGAGTGAGACTTGCATATTCCAGTGCTTTTCAAATATGCAATGACCTCTAGAGAGTGTGTTTTGCACTAAAAGGTTTATTTCAACATGGTTTTAAAATATGTAACGCCTGTCCTAGAATGTGTTTTACATCTAGATGAAAAGTGCATGTTTTAAAATATGTCAAAGCACTCCTAGAGTGTGTTTTGCATGATGAGCACAAAAGCATGATTTCAAAATATGCAAAGGCACTCTAAGAGTGCGTTTTAGACCAATTCTCATTTTTTAATAACATGTAAATTCCCCATGAAAGTGCATTTTTGCATAGAAAGCCCAATTCATCTGATTTAAAATATGCAAACTCTCTTGTAGAATGTGTTTTGCATCTCTTTCATGCATTGGCAAAGATAACCCGAATTTGAAGATACAAGGGCAAAAAACTTCATGTTTTCCCTCTCCAAGAACATGTTTTTGCATTCCAAGATAAAAACGACTCATTTCCAAGCATTCCATGAACACGTTTTTCCAAGAAAATGCCCAAGAGTTCAGTTTTGAGCAAAAACGTTTTGTGTTTTGAGGAAGAGCGCATTGTTTTGGTATTCTCATGCCAAATCTGACCATTGAATGCTCATTGATCATCCATTACTTGCAAGTGTAGAGGAAGTCAAATACTTGTTTGTAGATCCGGATTTGAGTGAGAATTGGCCTTCAAGTCTATAAATCTTGCTATTTTGGCTCATCTATCTCTAAGTAAGTGGGCATTTTCAATCTTGCTCATTAATTCATGCTTATCTTGCCATTTTGTTGCATGCTTTAGCTTGATGTTGCAAACTTGTTCAAAGTTATGTCATGTATTGTACAAAATTTCTTTAAATAAGATAAGATAATATTATTAATGTCCAACAAAAGACCACAAAACAGTCTATGGAACTGTGAGCTTACAACAAGATAGCAGAGAGAAGCAGGGGCACCAAACGGTGTTTGAGAAAAGCAAGCAAGAAACAAGAAGAGAAGTGCCAAGGAAAGGATTAAGAATCCTTTGTTGGCATAAAGAATTTGGTCACAAAAGAATATAACTGCGAATGAGCCTTGCACTATCTTTGAGAGTTGCTAGAGGAGTGTCGCTATTGGGAAAAATTGTTGTGGGGTCTCGCAGAGCTAGAGTGACTAATGGTGGTAGTAATAGACAGCCTTTTTGCACTACGTGTCAGAGACAAGGTTGAGAAAAAGGCAATAATGAGCTGATCTGAGGTATGACAATAAGGAAGTAGTGACTGCAAAGTACTATTGCGGAGCAAGGTGGCTTCCTGAAGGTAAAGTGCAAGACATCGTTGATCAATGTAACTGAAGAATGCTAAAAGAGAGAAATAGTCACGGAATAGGCAGTGAAATCTCTCTCTAATCTCAAAACAAACAGGGCAACGGAAAATAAACTGTCTCTATCTCGACCTCAGCTAAAGTACACAACTGACAGAGCCAATCATCTCTATCCATATGATGGTTTGCCCAAGCCCGAAGACGATGAGAACCAACTGCGAAGGAGCCCAAAGAGAAACGCAAAGCATGACACCAATGTCAAGATAGGTAGCTAGGACAAACAATAACCCCATCACAAATATCCAGAAAGTGTTGAGCATAGAAGGCCATCATCAGACCTAAACCTCTAGGAGGATTACTCCAGGTAGTAGTAATGTATTGTCTGTAGATATCAACTCTGACATGTTCATTCAACTCCTGATGTGAGGGGAGGAGGTGAACAGGGGCATCCAGCGAGAACTAATAGAGAGGGAGGTGATCAATATCAATCCCAATCAAGCTCAGCAGAGAGGTTGCCTGAGCATACTAGTAGCGAGCTCTAGTGCTAGTATCAGAGCTTGCAGTCGTACCAGAGGAGCAGTAGGCCAAATACGAGTATCTAGATCAGTTAGAAGTCAAATCTGCAAACCCATGGAAACAATGAAGGAACCAAATCAAGTCGAATATGGCTACAAGTCCAAAGGGATGAGCACCAAACTTGGCTTATATAATATTGTGAGGGGTGAGCTTGTGGCATCTAATGAAGAAGCAGAGTTTGCACGTGCTCGATCAAGCCCAAACTGAGACCAGAAGAGAAGGCCCCCAAACCATGGAACCGTAAAGAACAGTCGATCAAACCAAGTTATCAAGGGATAGCTTGGACGTTGTGTCCTAAAAATGATGTTTGAGCACTATTGCTTGAGCATAGCAAGGGATCCCATTCCCTTACTGACTCTAGGCTGGATGGCCAGTCTCATACTGAAACAGGGTCTAGAAAACTTCACTCTGACAGACATATATGAAGAAGTAATCTCAATCTCTTGTCCCTAAAAGAAGAAATGAAGGCGAGAGGTCTTTAAGCAATTATATACCATAACCCAAGTCTTACCTAGGTTGACCACAAGCTGACACTGGTTACAAAAGGAGGCCAAACCATCAAAGAACCTCTTGAAACCCACCGGAGAAGAAGATAAAAGTACCACGTGATTTGCAAAAAGGAGGATGGAGATCAAGGCCTAATGTAAGTAAAACCCATCACTGAGGAGCGATGAAATCTTAAGGAAGTCCTCAAGCTCATCAATAAACAAACCAAATAGAGTGGGGGAGAGAGGGCAGCCCTACTTCACCCAAATGGTGCTTTGGATCGGATCTGAAAAGCCTTCAGGAGTCCTAAATCTACCCACCACAGTTTCATACAGCCTCATAATAGCAGTTAACAACATCTTACAAATCTCAATCTCACAAAGTCTCTGGAATAGAGCCATCCTAGGAACGGAATCAAAAGCCTTGCAAAAATCTACAAAACAACGGTAAACTTTCACCAATCGGTGTCTAGCCTCCTCAATAATAGCCCGCAATGTGAAGATGTGATCCATGGTCTAGTAGTCAACCCGAAAATCGGCCTGCCCTCTAGCTCTGCAACCTCTCATGTCAAGCTCTCTAGATAACATAGCATTTAGGGTTGTGGCATAAAGTTTCGCAAATGTATGCTTAATCATGATGGTCCTATAGTTGTCGGGGTCTGAGACAAGCCCGGTCTTATGAATTGGATAAATCAGGTGCCTTGACCAAGGATAAGGGAAACCAGTACAAACCACTCTATTAAAGACTATAGGAAGGTAGGAGCCAAGGACCGAAGCATCAAGCTTGAAAATCTCGGCCTGGAACCCCTCCTCATCAGCTACTCTACTACATCTCATGGATCTAATGGCCTCATAAATGTTGGCAGCGATGAACAAGTGGCACAATGGAGGCAGAGTGGGGTGGATAGATCGCTGGCCAAGAATGTCATAAAGAGCAACAGTGTGAGAGGTTAGGGAGCGAAAGTGGGGTGGGGGCATCGAGGGAACGGGGTGCGTGAGAAGAGCTGGGGATTGCGGATAAGCATGGAGCATAAGGACTTACACTGATACGCGAAAAATGATTATTTCTTAGAGCGAAGAAAACAAAGGTAAGAGGAATGCAAAAAAGCAAACACGAGGGAATGGGCCTCAAAAATAGAACGCACGAAGCAATGAAAGGATTTGCAGTCAGCATGAAACCATTGGTTCATAGGGCAAGTGTTACGACGTTTGGTTCTAAGGAAGAGCAAAGAGTAGTGAGAGATGGAGAGGAGAGCGAAGTCTTGAATGGCAGCAACAAGTAAATCAAACATGGAGGAGGCCTCACAAGAGTCGGTAAAACAAGCAGGGCTAAGGAATCTCATTAGATGGGAGGAAAGAAGATCACTATCACCATCAAGGAAGCAGAAACTAGCAGAGGGGGGGTAGCGACTAACAAGAGATGAGGATGGCGAAAAGAGACAGAAGGCAACGAGTGGGGTGAAAAGCGAAGAGCAATACTAAGGAGAGCATGATCAACTAAGGGGAGGCGTGAGATGGTGAAGCTGTGAATGGATGGAATGAAGGAAGAAAAGGTGAGGGCATAGTCCACAACACTCACGCCCCCACAATGAGGCCAACAAGTAAAGAGCTCGGACCCCAGAAAGCATGTGAGACCATTCAAAATCACCAGACCCGAAGACAAAGCTAGAGTAGGTGGCGACCATAACAAGAAATTGGCCCATGAACATCATTGGAAGTAAGCTAAAGTCCCACACAAGTCAGATCTATCTCTGAAGTGCAAATCAAATTAGAACATCGGTCATAAAGAGGATTTTGAAGCTCTCTGGTCCATGCATTAAAATCCCTGAGAATGATGATGTCCCTCAAAGCTGCAAACTGAGCTAAAGTCCCACACTAGTCGAATCTATCTCTGAAGTGCAGATCAAATCAAAACAGCAGTCATATCAAGGATTCTGAAGCTCTCTAGTCCATGCATTGAAATCCCCGAGAATGATGATGTCCCCCAAAGCTACAAATTGAGAGACAGCCTCATAAAGGTCAGCAAATGGGTCCCTGTCCTTAATACCGTGAATGGCACAACGAGAAGAAGCTGGTGGGAAATATAACACAACAATGAAAATATCTCTCTCACAATGATTCCTACAGGCAATTCGGACCCACAGGAATCTAGCATACATTCTAAGTGAACTATAGAGGTAGAACTAAAAATATCATCTCTAATCAAGCAAGCCACAGCTCCAAATCCGCAGACCCCACAAAAAGCACGAACCTCCTCTCTACAAATTGATAACCACTTATAGCCTACATATCTCGGAAGAAGATGCACCTAACTCTCATGAATCTCAGTGATGACTAGGATATCAGCACAACCCACTGCATCATGGAATTGACCAGGCAATGACCATAACATGCCATTACCATTCCAACAATTAACAAGAAGTGAACAAGTGGAGGGCTCCCTCTTATCCGACTACTAGCGAGACTATCATTTGGTCATGGGGGCCTGTCTCACTTCGCATCTACTGTGTGCGGGGGGGGGGGGGGGGGGGGATCACGAATGACTACTCTAAGATTCCTAATAACTACCCATTTCCCATCCCCTCTGACTTTTGCCACAAGACCCCTGACATGTTTCCACTCCGCAACCTATGCCTTCATGAGATCTTAATCAAGAAAAATCTTAGGGAAGAGAAACAACTTCCTCTTCGCTCTAAGAGCACAAAGCCTGTCAGAAAAATTGAGAAACCGAATGAAGAGGGTGTCTCCTTGGGCAGTCCAACATTTATCCAGTATAATGTCAGAGATACCAAGTTGATCAGTAAGGAAAGAGCATCCAGCAGATCGAGTGTCTGAAGTGGGAGGGAGACCTTGGACCCGCAGGTTGAGCTCAAGAGCATGTCTCACCCACTCATCCTCTATCATCCCTTGAACCATCTTATCCAAACTCGCTATAGGCGCAGTAGCACCTGTGTTATTGCAGAGAGAGGCCCATGATTTCACTTTCTATTTGGTTTCAAAAATTAGGGAAGAGTGTTTAGCCTCAATTTTCAATTGTTGTTCTTTGATGGTATCTAACCCATCAAGTTGCTCGATAAAGGATTCAAGATGGGTTTTTAAACCTACAGTCTCGGAGGTGAAAGTATCATAAAATCCTTTAATCTAAGAAGCGTTTGAACTTGTGGCAATTTTGAGTTCTGAAATAGTCTCAGTCAACGAGAGTATTTGTTCTCTGAGCTGTTGATTGTCCGTTTCCATCTTAGTAATCCGGTCGCAGAGCCTCTGGTAGGTCAGACGTCGGTTTTGTGATGGGCATGCATCTCCAACAGTAGACATCTTTGAACTGCAACCAAACAAAATACACCTGAGTCAACATAAAGGAGCTTATTACCGAGCAATGTGAAGGTCTCGAACAATGCATTGAAACCTGTCAATAGAACATGCAGAGGTTAGGAACTGATGAGTCAGAGGGAGACCCGTCGACAACACCTACAGAGGTCAATCACAAGCGATGCAAACACAATAATCAGGAGTCAAATATCCAGCTGCAAGAGGACAAGGGCACCCACAAAGAAGAGAGAAAAATATTAATGGAGAAGAAGAACCCGAACGAACGGAGAAATCCAAGGACGAGCAACAAAAACAAACAAACCCCGCGCAAACAAGATAAGGGAGTCCAAAGCCAACACAGCAAAGCAAACAAAACAAAATGAATGTCCAGCCCGATGCAACTGAAGTAGTGATCAAAGAAGCCATGGACCAATTGCACATTCAGAATGGCTGTCACGAGAAGCGGAAATGGTCGCGGAAATGGACGAGGAAGAGTATTCAAAGTCAAAGAAAAATTACAAAAATACTCAGAGCCAAGTTTTAGTAAGATGAAAACTTCAATTTTCAATTGTTTGGAATTTCCGCAAATTCCAATTTCGAAATTGCATAGAGGAGAGCAACTTGATATTTGGTCAAGTTTGAGTCAAAGCAAGGGGTATGCTTTTGTTTTGCTTGTTTGTTTGCTTGCTTGCTTTAGAAGAAAGTTGAAGAATTTTTCCCAGGAATACAAGTGCATATTACATCAATTTCACTTTCCACCTTTCCATGCAAATGCATCACACTTTTCTGTAACCCACCAATTCATGTCAAAGCACATTGTAATCTCATCCTCCATCTATATTCACATGTCATTCCATCCTATGAACCTAATTACATGCCTACATCAAGTCATAATTACATGTAAATCACTTTACATGTAATTGCGGCCAAAGAATCCGACTTTGGATGGTCACTCTTTAAACACCAAAATCGTCATTTGTACACATCCATATGCATCCCAACTTGCATTCTTGGCCATACCCATAAAAGCCCATCTTTGCCCACATGTAATCCACCCTTAAGAGTCTGATCTTGACCCTTTTCGCCCAAATACATATGCTTTCCAATTCATTTCCAGCCATCATACATGTTTCATAAGTGTCTAATCCATACTTCGAACACTCATCCCTCATGGATTTGTCATTGTAACTCAAATCTCAAAGTTTTCATGGGTCCAATTTCATTTGAAGATGTTTTCATCTTCATGTTGCGGCACACTCTTCAAGGTATGTCAGAACTTCGTCGAAGAACATAGATATCCCATCAAGAAGACATGCTTCGAATTAAAATAAGTAGTAATTCATTTGGTCTCCATTTTCCCAATGGATGCCCAAGAACTTATGTTCGTGTGGAAATGCACTTTGCTTTAAAAAAAAAATTGCAAATGCTAGTGGGAAAGTTGTTCCAGGTTTACATTCGGAAACCATCAAGAAGGTTTTCAAAGTGAGAGATTCTAGAATGTGCCAATCTACAAAGGAGAATTCACGACAACTCAAACGAGAAAAAGTTTGATCACATCAAGCTTTCAAATGACAACTAGAAACTCAACAAAAAGGATGTCATGGTGCAGAATATAGGAATCCCTAATCCTGCAAGCATCGCCAAGTACAAGGACTTTCAAAACAATCCTTGGGATTGTTTCAATTCTCCTCTGTCTTCTTCCTTCTTTAGTTTTTCATGTTTGTGGATTGGATAGGATGTATTGCATAAAATTGTTTAATTACATGTAATACGATTTATATGTCCTTATGACATGTAATCCAATAATTTCTCTCATTTAGTTAAGGTCAAAGTTGGTTGAGTTGCTCCCACTTTTTCCTTTTCTCAACTCCTTTGCCTATATAGAGTACCCCCTCATTGTAAAAATCATTTTTTATTTATATGCAAGAGAGCTCTGGAGAAATTGTGCAAGCATAACTTTGATTTTGTAGTACTATTTTAAAAGAAAAATGAATACAAAGAAACAATTGGAGTTTAACTTTCATTGAGTGCAATTGTGATTAGTGCAAGTTGGAAGCTTTGGTTGTGATTTGCATTTTTTTATTTTTGATGCATGTGTTTTTGTGTTCTTGATAATTGAGTACAAAGAGTTGGGAGGTAATCAGTGCCGAAGCTTTGACTGGGAGCGGTTGTGGAGATACATAGATTAGGAGCTTTGACTGTAGCTTGTATCTCTTTCTTAATTCACAAAAATAGTTAAAATTATTTACTTCTGGAAGTCTTTGTGCCCCAATAGTAAAGGTCATTCTTATAGCATCGATTACGACCAGACTTGGAGCCAAACTAGTACGCTTTCAGCTAGCCATTGAGTTGTTCTTGGTTTATCGGTATCACTGTTTACAACTTTAGATAGAAGTGTAGTTAGAGGTTTCATCTTGCCCATTACGAGTAAGTAGATTGTTTCCTAAAAGCTAAGAGGAAAGAATATTAGTAATACCCTTTCAAATCTCTCAACGTCTTACTTACCTTGAGTTGATCCAAGGAACAGTGAGAAGGGGGAGCCTTCCCTTTAAGGTAAGAGAGAATCTGTCTCACATGTTGTGGCTGGTCTACATATTTCGTGACTGGATTTTACCCAAAACTGTCGGTTGCAAAATATCCACCCAACAAGTCAGACACTGAGTGATACATGTTTTAGTAAAATTAATCAAATGATGCAGGATAGAAAAACTTGTAGTGGCACGGAAAAATGCTGGAAATCATGACAAAGAAGCAATGATAATAAGTTTGTTTTGTTTCAGGATTTTAGAAAACATTTATGGTAAACAGGATCATTAGTTTCCTTTCTACCACATCTGTTACACTGACTTTATGAAATCGTGCCAGAATGACTTATATTTCTCATAAGTGTCTCACACTCCACATTTCTAGTTCCAACGTATAGAGATCCTTGATATAAGGCCTTCCCATTACTCTATTTCCAATAATAAACTTTAGGAATCAAGCTTGGGAAGCTAGAAATTTTAATTCTTTAAGCAAGTCTATTTTAAGTAAAAATTTAAATGTTGTGACGAAACAGTCTTTGTATTTTTTGTAGGCTTGGATAGCATATTTTCATGACTTATTTGCGGAGAATCTTTCCTTGTAAGCTTGTTTTTTGATGTCATTCTGTCTATTCCATTAAGTAATATAAACTGTATTCTCTGCCTTTCTGGCCCCTCTGTCCTCATTTTCCTTGCTAAAAACAAAAAGAAACAGACAGCCCACAGCAACATGCAAATTAATCCACAATAAACTAGAAAATACTTCAGTCAGAAATACAAATAAAACAACAAACTTAAAAAAACTAAGAACATTACCAGAACTGTTTCAGTAATTGACTTCATGTGATGCATGAGGCATCAGAGTTTCAAACTTCTTTGACAGTCTAGCTGTGCTCAAGTAGTCAAGCTCCGCTTTGTTCAAATATATTTCATTGGGGATCTGGAGTTTAGAGTCTATGCTAGCTTACATGCTTGAGGATTTTGTGTGGTCAAAGATTCTTTACAGTAGAATTTCACATTGTCCAAAACAGATATATAGGATGAAAAACACAAAGAGGCAGCAGCAATGACCTGTTCCAATTTTGCAATTTCTGCTTTCGACTCCCCTAAATTACGTTGCAGTTCACAGCAAAGTTTTGCTTCCTCTAGATGATCTGCAGTGATTTCTTCTATCCTGGATCATAATCAACACAGATAGTAATTGTTCATGACAAAACTTAAGTTTTGTTCAAAATCATCAAACAAATAGATGGTAGGTCAATTTCAGAGGAGATATTCTGATTACTGAACTCATGTCACATAAGTACCTGTTGCAATAGATGTTTTCTACCACTCCAAATTATAGAGGGTTGGATATTTAACCACAATGTGCACACAAAAACAACTAACTTATATAGTCTATTACTATTTTGGGTACCACAAAATTAAACTATTTTAAGGCATTGGCACACAGAAAAATGTTTTAATACAAATGGATCTCAAAGGAGATAAATTTTATGAAAATGAAATACCTTCTGAATCCAAATCATTCACAACCAGATGCAAAACATGATTTAATATTCATGGTCAAACAAATTCAAACAATGACCGAAGTATAGCATTGGTGTTAACATAAAGTCATATCTTTTGATATTCTTTACAAAAAAGAAAAGAGCTAAGTTAGAGAAACTGCTATTGTGTAAGCTCTAGGCAAGAGCTGAGTAATATTTCCACAAACCTATGTTTCACACATTTGGTGGACAGGGCAGGGGCAATGGCAGCAAACATGTTTCAAGGACGTTTCCTAGAGGACCAAAAAATTGGGGAAGTCATTACATGTGTGTGTGTGCATGAATTTTATATGTTTTTTTTATTTTTCATATTACTTTTGATGACAACATTTACGGTGAAATGTAATGTTCCATTGCAGGGATAGGACTAAAACTCAAATGCCTTAACCCCGTTTTTGGCAATACAAAGACTTAGTAAGGTACGACATCCAGTAGACCGTACAGTGTACGAATCTACAAAGAGTGACTCCCATCTGAAATAAGAGGAAACCATATGTGGAAGGAGGCATTGTTGTTGGGAGGGTCATACAGTCGTACGGTGCAAGGTGGTTGTATGGGTGAGGGCAGGAGATGTCGACGCAATGGGAGAGAGACAATGTACAGAGGTTGTTGAGGGCATATAATTGGAGGAAGATGGTGAGAGCGCATGGAGGCAACTGGGTGACTGGGGCTCGTACGAAGTAGAGGAGGGATGGACGTAGTATGTCATACGGGGTAGGAGGGGAGACCAATGTAGGTTGTACGATAGGAGACCATACGAAAGCCAAGCTAAGTTTGACAGAAGCTTGTCTAGCGGGGGCGAAAATTGCAGAGGTCATACAATCTATAGCCAATCAGTCTAGGGATGTTTGCCAATATGAAAATTATGAATATCAACCTATGAGTGTCAAACACCAGTGACGCCAAGACTGTAATGAATAGATACCAAAGACAATTATTGAATATATTCGCTACCCAGTACAGGTTAATAAATTTGCACACCTACAGACAATGGAATTCCAAGTTGCATTAACAGTGGGTTGTCGCCAAGTTTGACAACACAAACAATATTCTCAGATCACATAAGCACATCAAGGTTACATAGGCATCGGACAAGATCTGAACAGATACAAACAACTGCCAAATGACGACGATTAGCAGATCTGGCGAGCATAGTGAAATATTTGAGTAATAGCTCCAACAACGGAATAGGGTGGCATTGAACCACCAAAAGTACATGTAGAGTAGGGAGGGTCTTCCACTTCCAAAACTACATAAAACTTTTGTTGGGTAAATATTTTGTGACCGGTAAAATCTAGTTGCAAAATAAGTAGACCAGCCACAGCGTATGTGACCAAGTCTCTCCTACATTAAAAGGAAGGCTCCCCCTTCTCATTGTTCTTTGGATCAACTCAAGGAGAGATTTTGTAGGCCATGTTACCAATATTCTTTCCTCTTAGCGTTCAGGACAGAATCCACTTACCCGCGGAGCGAATAATGGGCAAGATGAAATCTCTAACTAGACTTCTATCTAGTAACTAGAAACAATGATACCGATAAACCAACACCAACTCAAAGGCTGATTGAAAGCGCACCGATTTGGCTCTAAGCCTGTTTGTCTAATTTATAAAAAAAATCACTACCATTCGGGCGCAAAGACTTCTAGAAGTAGATGATCTCTATTCTGTAAGAAAAACCTCTACCATTGGGCTGCAAACACTATTATAATATTCAAGAATTGGCAGATTAACGGATTTCCGAACGATTGATTGAATAAAAGAGGAACAAATGTGTTCCTTATAAAGAATTACAAGGAAATTGTTTCTATAAGAAACAATGTAAAGTGAAGATGAAATTAGAAACAAAACTGAAGATAGGATAGGAAATATTCCTATCTGGACTGAAGATAGAACAGACAGGATAGGAAACATTCTTATCTAGACTGAAAAACAAACTACAGACAAGTAGTTGACCATTATAGAAAGTATTTAACTAAGGAGATAATATCTTAATAAAGATATTAAAGATATTATCTTCATACCTCCCTTAATGGTCAAAGAACGGATGTCAAAACATTCTGGGATAACTAAGACCCTCCCTGGATCTACAAAATGCTAAAACCAAGAAGCTTTGCCAGCAGAGTGCTATGACTCAAAACAGATTGCAATCACAAAACTTTGTTTCTATGGAAAAAACGGTAAAACCCAGAATCTCATGCAACCTTGCATATTACAAACAACATGAAATGATTTTTGAGGAGAATATCAACAAACCTAGAAAAAAACAAAAATAGATTCAGAAGGCGAAAAATGCAGCTTCGCCTTGATCAAGAAGCTCAACAACTTGTACTGTTGGCTGGGAAGCAGTTTTCCTTGCTTGGGCAGCCAAATGTTTCCGACACTCGAACTTCATATGGCCAAACTTGTGACAATAATTACACTGTACATTTTTCTCCGTAGAGCCACCCAGGGATTGAGCAGAAGGTTGATGCTAGAAAGGCTGAGAAGACTGATGGTTGTCGATGTTCTATTGAAAGGATTTTGCAACAAATCCCTGCTCTGAAGAGGTTGTAGAAGCACTGCTGCCAAATTGTTGTTTCCAGCGATCCTGTTACAAAAGTTTGGTGCATAATTCTAGAAAATACAGATCAACATTAGTTGACGTAATGTTGAGTGTTTCTATGAAGTGCTCATAGGACGATGTTAGACTTTTCAAAGTGATGACTACCATATCCTCTTCCTCCATTTTCCAACCAATAGCTTCAAGCTGATCGCAGATGTCCTTAATCTTTGTCAGATCCTCTTGCAAGGACATACATTCATCCATCATAATAGAGAACAGCTGATTCTTCAGAAAGAATGCCCGACTCTTGTTAGATGTTTCATGCAGCTCCTTCAGATATTTCTAGATTTCTGCAGCTTACTTGCCGGAAGGAATATGTGGTAGCTGATCATCAATAACAAAGAGCTTGAGACACATAACAACTTCTCAAACTTTACCTGCTCTGCTTGGTCGGAGGTCGGACGAATCTTTGTGCCTAAAACAAGCTCATCCAGACAACAATACTCGAAGATGATTAACATGCGTTGCTTCCAGTGGCTATAATTGTGGCCATTGAATCGTAGACTTCCCTCCAACATCAGAGAAGTCAAAGATGCCATTTCGAAGCATTCAAGTACAAACTTCAAGACTAAAATTCAACGTGCACGGATTTCAAGGCAAAAATATGGAAAACCAAGAAGAATCAGAGAGTGACCTAGAAGAGAGCTCGAAAAACCCAAAAGGAATATGTGGTATCAGAGCCAATGTTTCAAAAAAAATTCGAAACATTTATAATTTCTATTGAAATTATTTGTTACGATTTTCCGGTGTACGGAAAATTCTAACTATTTTTCGTGAATTTGAGATGGTAACACAAACTACAATCAAAGCTCCTAGTCTATGTGTTACGACCAAAGCTTCCGCTCTGATTGCTTCTTAATTCAATATGCTCTATTATTGATCACACAATAATAACATGAATCAAAGACAATAGGCACAAATTACAGTTAAAAGTTTCTAATTTGCTCTATCACAATTGGTTCCAGTCAAAGCTTCGAATCCAATAGCTTCTTTTATTCACTTTTCTCCCAAATTGATACTACACAATCAAAGTTATGCTTGCACAAGTTTGGCAAAGTGAAATGTCCCTTTTCTGATTTTACATGATATTTCAAGCCTCAAATCAGATTTTTAAAACTAAACAACCAATATTACAAAGATCCACCAATTTCTTAAATAAACCCAAATCGGGTATGTCCGAAATAGTGCCAAAAGACTTCACAACTTCACAAATTATTAATAAATCTGAAAAATGGACATTTTTAAAGAAATTTCAGCAACATAACAGCCTACAAAATGACATTTCTAGATCTGTATAGCCTTTACACAACAGCTCACAAATGTAGGACAAAATCTATACTCATCGGGCTCCCGAAATTAACACAAAAATGCCCGAAAACACTACAAAAACACTAATAATCTATCTCAGAAGTTTAATCACGTTCCAATACATATATTCAGCTCTATTTTAACATCTTAAAGTCTGAAATACAGCAGCAACCCAAACTGATATGAAATACTCAACTGAAAACACCAAACTCATACCAAAAAACACACCCGAAAACCCACAAACCTGCACTGTTCAGCACAAAGGCAAACTCTGTATGAGCATGCACATGGAATGGCTTCAAACTCCCGTCCTTAGCCTTCCTGGAAACTTGCAAACTCCCGTTCTTGTGTCTCCTTCTTCACAGGTTTGGCAGCCTCTGAAGAACAACAAAGCAATGCGCAAAAATCAAGTTCTGGAATGAGCCCGAAATGCCTCCAAACCCCTTAAAAGAGGGCATAACCCTAACTCACGTCCAAGAAGGGTTAATAAAACATATTTTAATGATAATTTTCATTTATTAGTCCATTAGCTTCCAAAGATTATCCCCTTTTTCCGAAACTTCACCTTTTTGGGCCTGCCTGCCTTAGCAAAGATTATTATTTTCAATTATTTGAAAAGGGGACATGACAAGTCCTCCCCTTCCAAATATTGTTTGTCCTCAAGCAATGGCTGAACAATAGACCAATCAATCCACCTGGATCCCAAATGTAGTCATGAACTATACTATTGTCAATTAAAACAGGCTCATGCAATATCCTCTGCAATATAACCAAGAGGAATCCAAAATCAAACTCACAATTACTGCTCAACCAAACTCCAAAGTCACAACTTCCACAGTCAGAAACCCATGAGACACAAACTCTTAGAACATCAAAAATCAAGTAAAGTGGACAAATCAAATTGCCAACATAGTAAATACCATCAACGCATCCCACTGGCCTATACGGAATGTACAATCCAACTCTACAACAATGGTGAATGCTCCCGAATGAAACTGTACCAAGTATGGAGAATCCACACACTGTACAACTCCTGCAGTCAACACAACTATGCAGATCACCGGCCACTGTCTCATAACCATAACTCCCATGCACCCTTGATGGTGAAAAGCCATCACAAGATAAACAGCAAGAAATGGAACCCAAACCAAGTTTGTCTGCCATCAACTCCTCAGCACAAGGATCAAATGCTAACTGATCTACATACCCTGCAATATAATGTTGATAAAAAAACCGAACCTCAGTCAACAGCTCACCATGAACAAGTGATACAACCCACTATGACTGATCACTAGCTAAGTCAGGAGAAGTCATAGCCAAAGGAGTAGAATCAATAACAACACCCGTTGAAGCATCACTCCAAAACTCCTGCTCTAAGTCATGTATTATCAAGCTGTCAACTGCAGGACCTATCGCCATGTCATGCCCATCACAACTCTCATCCCGAGGCATCACACTATCCCATAACTAATGATAAGCACTAGGAACCAAAGTACATCTCTGTATCATCATCTCATCAACATGGTCATCAAAGGTGAATTGATGCGCATACCTCACAATGTAATGTCGATAGAATGCGCCAATCTCAGTCAGTGGCTCAGACCGCAATCTAGATGTAACTAACTGCAATTGATCACTAACCAAGTTGGAACTGACTACTACCTCTGAAGACATCGCCAAGTGAGTAGTATTACTAGCAAGAACCATGCCAACTGTCGGCTCACCAACATCACACATGGTCTTTGATACATCATCTCTAGTGTTCGTGTCATTAGTACTAGAGGTCACCACCATGTCAGGCATACCACAACAATCTGTTGCAGCACCCAGCTCAATTGAACCTGACTCTAGTGGGGACAAACCCGATATGCCAATGTTAGTATCAAGGATCGATGCATCCCCATCTCCACTATCTTTGACAATCTTGACCATGGACATCCTCGGATCACCAGACATCATACCTTGTGACTGTATAGAATCTAGTAAAGACTGTAGTTGCTCTAACTCCATGGTCACCTTAGCCAAATGAAACTGTGACTCTTTGAAAGCCAACTGTGTACTCTCAAGAATCTCAGAAGTCACCTCAAGCTGCTGAGTAAGCTCACTCACCTCATCTTCCTTGGCCAACAATGCATCGTATGCTGTACTGCCGCACTCGATAAGATAATCTCTATCGGCTACCAACTGCATATAATCCTGTCTCAGAATCCGGATAGCTTCCCATAAAGAGTGGAACTCTTTCAAGGAAAGATAACTGCCTCCCTGCTCATCACTAGTAGGAGAACCCCATCCATAAACTGCTAACAACTGACGAGCAGCATCAAAATGCTGGCAAGCAATAGCAATGTCTCGCTCCTAACTCTCAACTGATTAGACACATGATGGAACTGGCTAGACTGTCTCCTACAAACCTCCTCTAATGCATTGTCTAAAGGAGTATCCTCAAAGTTACTCGTCTCTAGAGTATTACCATCCATATCTTGTGAATCAAATCCAAAGCTCATATCAACATATGGAATATCAAAAACTGTAGCACTGATGTTTAACTCCTCTGTACCAAAAGAAACTACCAAGGAAACTAAGTCTTCAAAACTACCCACTACATCCTCTTGGATGTCATCAATGCCAATATGATCCTAGGACTCATCTGTACACACTGCCAAATATGAAAGATCATCAATACATTCCAGCAAGTATGGTCGACTGGATATATGAACAAAACCCAACACCGGTGTATAAAAACTAATACCAGCATCGGACAAACTGCTGGCACAAGAAAAGACAACACCCTGCAATCTGCTAATCAAATCCATGATAGCACCCAAACAAACACTGCTACCAAAAAGTGTTAAAGATCTCCAGTCAACTAAATCCCAAACGCCAATATAACAATCTCGAGTCCATATCTGTAAACTAGAATCAGCTGGTAACTCAAGAAAACTCCTCACCCGAGTAATATGACCAATACCAACTAACTCCATATACCTGTCATGATGAGATAATGAAGTCACAATACTGTCTTTGTCCACTTTCAGCCGACTGGACAAATCATGTGAAGTACTACCAGCCTCAACCTCATGTGTCGAAGCATCTAACTGTGCCTGGTACTCTTTCTCAGCAAAGTCATGAATGCTCAATGTCTGCTCATCTCTACCAGGTATCTCACCATCATGCACAACAACATCCTCATAATCATCATCTGAACCCACTACGCTGTAGTCACTACCTGTTGTAACTATACCATCCTGAATACCTATGACATCACCCTTTGACGACCTGTATACAATTGTCTCAATTTGAGTATCAAGTTGACCATTACTATCAATTTGCGTAATATCCTTTCTCACTACCTCCTGTGGCAGAGTAGAATCTGAGACCTCAGCCTCGCTATAAGCTAGTTTCTCAAACTCTCCATGCAAGTTCTTGGTAATTGTGTCATCTGCCCTGTGAGAAAATCTGCCAAATAGAAATCCAGTCAACTTATCCACCTTAGCTGAGTCGGACAACATGTCATTCATTATACGGTGGTGCTCAACCAACTGTTCAAACATGTCATGGCTTATTTTCCTAAGTTTATCTCGAATGTCTAAATTGTTAGCCAACTAGATGGTTTCGGTGGTGTTTCTGTATTCTGTAGCCAACAGTCCAGCGATGTTTCTGTATTCTGTAGCCGACAGTCCGGCGGTGTTTTGTATTCTGTAGCCGACGGTCCGGCGATGTTTCGGTATTCTATAGACGAAAGTCCGGCGGTGTTTTGTATTCTGTAGCAGACGGTCCGGCGGTGTTTCAGTATTCTGTAGCCGACGGTCCGGCGGTAAATAATTTGTAGGGGATAGAATAATTGTGGCCGACGGACTCCTTCGGGAAGCTTCGGCGGTAGTATTTATAGCCCGTTGGGGATCATTGTAAATCATCATTCATCAACTATTGCGAATATAATTCTGCTATTCGTGTTCTATTGTCTGTATGCGTTGATTTCTTTACCTGTACAGTAAACATTTGGCGTCGTTGCCTTATGAATCTGGAAGGTGGGAAGAATGAAGATTAATGCCAAATCAGCTTAACAAGGATCGGAATAAGGTCAAGGAAAAAGATGGAATCCGTATTGCACACGAGAATTTAATTCTGGCACAGCAAGCCGAACGCCGACGAAGATTTCAGAAGATTGCCGACAGAAACCGAAGTGCGGAGGAATTGTTGGAGGAGACGTGGTAGCGGGTGGAATTGGTGGAAGAAGCACGGGAGGAGTTCTTGAATTTGTGTTTGCTGAGGGAAGAAAATTCAGACGGAAGAGCATCAACTCGCACGGCTCGCAGTGCCGATGGAGCACGAGCGTGGAGTGATCTCTTCGTCCAAGATATACTTCCGCAGGAAACAATTTCTGAGGATCCTTCTTCTTCACCAAGGTTCGCAGCTGTCGACACCTCCGGTGCGGGAGTGCAGACTGTCGAGGTGGGAGTTCAGACTGCCGGTGTGGGAGTGCCGACCGTCGGTGTGGGAGTTCAGACTGCCGGTGTGCGAGTGCCGACCGCCAGTGTGGGAGTGCCGATTGCCAGTGTAGGAGTGCAGACCTCCGGTGTGACAGTGCAGACCTCCAATGTTGCGATGGCAGGATCCAAAGAGAAGCTGCCGAAATTTGAAGGCGATGGTACAGCCAACCCCATCCAACATTGTAAGACATGTGAAACGATCTAGCGGGCAAATGGAATCATAGATGCCGACGAATGGACCAAGCAATTTCCGGCAACCCTACGAGCTGTCGCAATTGATTGGTTTTTGGATATGGATCCGCAAAAGCTGGATACCTGGGATAAGATTAAAAAGGAGTTCCTAGCGAAACTTAAACTCTTGCGGGACGATAATGAAATCGTAGCAAAGATTTTCAATACGAAACAGGGGAAGCACGAAACTGTCCGCATCTATGCCAGGATATTGAAAGACTTAATAAACAAAATGGAAAGCAAGCCGGCGGACGGATTGCAAAGAAGATGGTTCGTGGATGGCTTACGATTGGAATTGCAGAGGAAAATGAAAATTGTGCCACCGTCGTCGTATGTGGACGCGTATAATAGAGCACTGGATCTTGAAAGTGAACAGAAGACAAAGAAGAAGAAAACTAGCTCATCTGATTCTGATGACGACGAGCCTGCCGGAGATGATAGCAGCGACGACGAAGGCAGCAGCAAGAAAGTTCAGGCCCTACAGAAGGATATGATTCGCATGATGAAGGAGTTTTAAAATATGCAAAAGGAGCCAAAAGGAAGTAAACTGTGGTCCACAGAATGTAAGACCTACGGCCATACTATAGGATCGTGTCCAAAAAACCAATTTTGTGACATTTGTCAGATCATGGGCCAATCAACAAAAGACTGCCCCTTTAACATGAAGACAAGAGGATCTCTGCAAGTGTTTCTCACACAAGAGGCTTCCCTGTCAGGTAGTAGCAGAAACACGAATACCGCCAGTGCTATATCTGGAGGATACAAGAATAATAGCAGAGGGCAAAATAACAATACAAACAATAACAATAATAATGGGAGCCGAAGTCGAACTCAGTATCATGCAAATAGACGGCCGATCGTTCAATGCCGAGCATTTAATTTGTGGGCTCATTTTGTGCGGGATTGTACAGCGCCAAACACACCGAAATTATTATGCAGATGGTGCCAACCCGGCGATCACAAAGATTCCAACTGTCCAAAGGCTGGAGTAAACTTGATCACTGTTGGCACGGATGTAGAGGAGGTTCTGGCAATTACACGGAGGCAAGCGGAGGAAAAGAGAAAAGTGGGGGAAGCGCAGGTGGACATTGCAAAGGCATCGTCGATGGGGACATCTCAGTTGAAGGATATCACCAGCACCTTGGCAAGGAACTTTGCAGAACAAAACATTGTACGACAGATCTTACAAACGGAGATACCAGTCAAGATAAGTGACCTCCTTCTCACAATGCCCCAGTTACGGACGGCCATTCTGAATCATACACCGTTTTCGAAAGCACCGGAGGACACAGGAAGGAATAGTAGGGAAGTGATGACAACACACCCAATGCTGTTGGCACTCACCTCCGGACGGCATCCGGCAGTCGTCGAGATGGGGATTTTGGGAAATGTTTTGACAGAGACAATTGTTGACAGAGGGTCAGGGGTGAATATCTTACCGGAGGATACTTGGAAGAAGTTGGGAAAGCCGACGCTGTGGCCACCTGCATTTCAGTTGCTCACGGCAGAGCAACATGGAATCTAACCATTGGGAGTTCTGAAAGCGCAACCAGTAACAATTGGTACGCAACCATTTTTATTGGATTTTGTGGTCATTCCATTAAAAAGAAAAGGCTATGATGCTATTCTGGGACGGGATTGGTTGGTGCAAGCAAAAGTAAAACATGATTGGAAACGCAATACCCTATCAATGGAGCGCGGAGGCAAAAGATTCATAATTGACCTGCACACACAAATGGTTGGCGAGGAGGCAGCATTGTCAAATTCTGACAGTGAAGGCGAGAGTGATGATGAAGGTAAGAGGAGAATGGAACCGGATGAAGGAGTATTGAGACTTGACGGAGGATCGAATGATGACGACCTGGACTCGGTGAATGGCCTTTACCACTGGCAGATAGAAGACTACGAACTCTTTCCGAGTTGCAATATGTTAACGGTCGACAAAGATGAGAAAAAGGAGGAAAACGAATGTCCGGAGGAATGCAAGGAAGCGGAAGAAGGGAAAGCTGCCATTGCTGAAGCTGAGGGGAAGAACATACAGTTTGAACACAGAAAAACGAAAGATCCCACTGTCCGGTACATGGTGAATAGACCGGGCGGAAAGAAAAGGTTACACCGCAGCATAAAATTAGTGGAAGGGCACCGACAGCAAGGAAATAATCCAGTTGCGAGACGACCGCAGGCACAGTGGGCGACGGGGCTAGCACAGAACAAACATAAGGCATACGACGGTCAGAATGAAATCAAAGTGGAAAAGTTTAAGGGCAATGGAGCGATCAATTCGAGAGGTCGGCGACAATGGAACGATCAGATTATCAACTTTGGACGGGCAGAAGGTACCTCCGGCAGTCAACAAATCCAAATTCAAAATATATAGTGCCAGGAAGACTCCGTCGCTGTCACAAGATGGCCAGCTGACTCCGTCGTCGTTGCAGAATGGCGACACCTGGAGGCAAAATGGAGGCACCTCTGTTATTTGATTTCTTTTAAAAATTAAATATAAAAAAGAAAAAAAAAAAAAAAAAACTCCCTCCACCTGGCCGCGGGTGGGAGAAGATAGGTCGCAAGGAGGAGAAGAAAGGCCACGAGTAACGAAAGATAGGCCCTGGGTAAGAAAAGTAAGGCCGCGGAAAGGACGCGGGTGTAATTAAAAGATTCAGCTCCGTTAGTCAGAGTTTCTCCTCCGCCAAAAACAAGCCCGCGGGCTTAATAAACGTTCTGCTCTAAAAAACAATTTTAAAATCATTTCCGCCAAAATTTATAACAGTCTGAGATGGTAAGGGAAAAGATCGCGGGCATAAAACTTGTCTTTCTCCGCCGGTAACAAGGGAAGGTCCGCGGGCGGTCTTCGCAGATAAAAAGAAAGGCCGTGGGTAAAAAACATTCCCACCAGACTCCATTCCCTCCTCCAACCAGACTTCCGCAGGGAATCAGAGACATAAAGAAGAGTGCTTGTTCTGCCAAAGGGAGAAGAATTTCTGTGTGCAGAGGGATTTGTGGTGGATTGTAGAGGAAGCAGTAAAATAAAATTTTAAAAAAAAAAAAAAAGGACGACAAAATCAAGTTGTTCAGAATGAGTGACAGATGATGCCAAAGGGAAGGGGACGCATCCGTGGTTGCCAAAAATAGTGCAGAATCGGCAAATAATGACAAAAATGGTGTGATCCGTGCATTTCTCTGTGGGTTGCGAAGTGTTGCCCCAGGACCCCGCAGCGACCCCACCGGGGGCGTTGCACCCTGGACCCCCAGTCGTGGCGGATATCAGTCGTGGGAGTCTGACCAGTTGAGAACAGTTGAAGTTGTTGCAGGCATGGACTTTCTGTGTACCAGAGGCAGTGGGAGCAGGTGTTGGCTGTGAGGCTGTCTTGGTGGATGCGTAGAGAGCTCAGGAGGAGTTGATCATCCAGTTGGAGGAAGTGCACCGACACTTGGCTCAGGGTACCGAGGAATTAAAAACAAAAAAAGAAGCACAGGTGGCTATCAAGGTCAGCTTGAGGAGACAGTATTGTGTTAGCAGAGGCTACAGATGTAGCGAGATGAATGTGGAAGTGATGTGACAGAAGCAGATTTTTCTTGTTGTAGTCACTTTGATGATATATTTTGTTTGTTAATTTGTCTCAGACATGTTGTAATTGTCGTCCGGAGACGACTTTTCTTTTTCGGGGGGATGGTGTTAGCCGACTGGATGGTTTCGATGGTGTTTCTGTATTCTGTAGCCGACGGTCTGGTGGTGTTTCTGTATTCTGTAGCCGACGGTCCGGCGGTGTTTTGTATACTGTAGCCAACGGTCCGACGGTGTTTCAATATTCTGTAGTCGACGGTCCAGCGGTGTTTTGTATTCTGTAGCAGACGGTCCGGCGGTGTTTCGGTATTCTGTAGCCGACGATCCGGCGGTAAATAATTTGTAGCAGATAGAATAATTGTGGCCGACAGACTCCTTCGGGAAGGTTCGGTGGTAGTATTTATAGCCCGTCTGGGATCATTGTAAATCATCATTCATCTACTATTGCGAATATAATTCTACTATTCGTGTTCTATTGTCTGTATGCGTTGATTTCTTTACCTGTACGGTAAACATAAATAACCATCCTTTCTACTGTTCTGACTCTGGATATCAATTGTCCAAGATCGTGTCCTCAGAGACTCTATACTATACCTGTCTATTCTAGATAAAGTAGAGTGTAACCTCAATAGGTTATAACTTCTTCAAACACCAAGAACTAACATGCAATTGATTAGAAGTAGCATGCAACCATAGATTTTGAGATGCAGCTGATTAGAAGCAACATGCAACCACCAAATTCACCAAGAACTAACATGCAAATGATTAGAAGTAGCATGCAACCATAGATTTTGACATGCAACTGATTAGAAGCAACATGCAACCATAAATAATGACATGCAAGATCTGGGTAGTTGTCAAAACTGACATGCAAACTTCTGCAAACCCTCAGGCTGGCAAGATCATGGCTCTGATACCACTAAAATGTCCCTTTTCTGATTTTACATGATATTTCAAGCCTCAAATCAGATTTTTAAAACCAAACAACCAATATTACAAAGATCCACCAATTTCTTAAATAAACCCAAATCGGGTATTTCCGAAATAGTGCCAAAAAACTTCACAACTTCACAAATTATTAATAAATCTGAAAATGGACATTTTTACAGAAATTTCAGCAACATAACAGCTTACAAAATGACATTTCCAGATCTGTATAGCCTTTACACAACAGCTCACAAATGTAGGACAAAAACTATGCTCATCGGGCTCCCGAAATTAACACAAAAATGCCCGGAAACACCACAAAAACACTAATAATCTATCTCAGAAGTTTAATCACGTCCCAATACATATATTCAGCTCTATTTTAACATCTTAAAGTCTGAAATACAGCAGCAACCCAAACTGATATGAAATACTCAACTGAAAACACCAAACTCATACCAAAAAACACACCCGAAAACCCACAAACCTGCACTGTTCAGCACAAAGGCAAACTCTGTATGAGCATGCACATGGAATGGCTTCAAACTCCCGTCCTTAGCCTTTCTGGAAACCTGCAAACTCCCGTTCTTGGGTCTCCTTCTTCACAGGTTTGGCAGCCTCTGAAGAACAACAAAGCAATGCGCAAAAATCAAGTTCTGGAATGAGCCCGAAATGCCTCCAAACCCCTTAAAAGAGGGCATAACCCTAACTCACGTCCAAGAGGGGTTAATAAAACATATTTTAATAATAATTTTCATTTATTAGTCCATTAGCTTCCAAAGATTATCCCCTTCTTCCGAAACTTCACCTTTTTGGGCCTGCCTGCCTTAGCAAAGATTATTATTTTTAATTATTTGAAAAGGGGACATGACACAGAGCTTTCTTGTATACAACAAAAGATGATTTTTACAATGAAGGGGCACTCCTTTATATAGGCAAAGGAGTTGAGAAAAAATGGAGGAAAAAGTGAGAGCAACTCAACCAACTTTGACCTACTCTAACTAAAAAAGAAATTATTGGGTTACATGCAACTCACATTACATGTAATTACATCATTTCATGCAATGCATCCTCTCCAACTACAAATATTAAAGAAGAAAGGAAAAGATGAAAGAGAAGGAAACAATCCTAGGGATTATTCTGAAGGGCCTTGTACTTGGCGATGGATGATCATAGGATCGGAAGTTCCTGTATTTTGTGCCAGTACATTCACCTTGATAATCATGATGTTGTGTCTTTAGATAGCCTTTGACTCCCTTTGATGAATTGTCCGCTGTCATTTGAAAACTTGATGTGATCAAGCTTTTCTCGCTCAAGTTGTCACAGATTCTCCTTTGTAGATTGGCAAATTATGGAGTCTCTGACACTTTGAAGACCTTTTCGATGATGTCTGGATGTAAACTCGGAATAACTTTCCATGAGCACCTTTAACTTTTCTTT
This sequence comes from Cupressus sempervirens, assembly GCA_028749045.1. NCBI lineage: Eukaryota > Viridiplantae > Streptophyta > Pinopsida > Cupressales > Cupressaceae > Cupressus > Cupressus sempervirens. The sequence continues at coordinate 1,033,619,772 of CM053787.1, read as the reverse complement.
TCTTTTTTTAAGCTTTCAAGTAAAGTGCTTGGCGCATTCCCATACGAACTCATGTTCTCAGACAACAATTGGTAAAATGAATATCAAATGAATTACTACTTCTTGAGAATCAAAGCATGTCTTCTTCACTTGATGTCTTCATTTTTTATAGAATTCCTGCATATCTTGACTTCCTGCAACATGAAAGTTTCAATGGGCTTGAATCCATCATTGGAAGATATGGATTTTGACTTCATGAGAATACTGGCAAAATGGATCTTTGAAGAACAATATATGCGGAGTATTGATTAGTTACTCATGGAACATATGTAATGGATTGGATGTGATATGGAAAGTACATGCGGAGGGCTAAAATGTGACTTAGGAAGATGGATGGCATGTAAATGCATATAGGAAAAGAAAAGTTCTTGTAAGGATGCCTTGATGTAATGTCCCCGATTTCTGATTAGGATTGAATGTTTTAACCTGTAACCATTTATCAATACAATATTGAAAATTGTATGTAAAACATATTAGCAATATTGGATAGGTAAATACTAATCTAAAAGCTACCCTTCCTAATCCTTTTGGAGAAATCCCTTCTCCAGTCACCTAATCCTCTAGTGAGAATTTTATCTCGATTAGGTAATTGTCATAGAAAGAGTTTCTCCCTTAGGCCTCTATGGGATCTCTGGTAATACTACTTGGTAGAGATCCCACCTCTACCAAGTCTCTTATTTCTGATATATGCATATGTTTGACCACTATATATATTGTCTCTAAGGATTCATAACGAAACCTTCTCTAGATTCCTACTTGGAATATGAACCTTCACCTAAATGCCCTCTAAGTTTTGACATACAAATCAAATGTTCCCTACCAAGATTCTACTTGGTCTCTATGAATTCTCACTTAATTATAAATTAGACATTTTAACATACCTCTATTTTGGCAATATTAACTCTCAGTTGCAATTTGTTCTTTTATTGCTCTAATTACAATTTAGATCAATTGTACTACAGTAATACAACTACTCTCTACTACTAAATGATTTGCATCTTTATGCCTATATGTACGATGATATTTTATATCTTCCTTCACTTGATACACGTTTACAGAATCCTATGGCTTGGCGATTGTATTGAGCCACTTGAGGTGATTGAGTCACAATCATAGGTACCAAGTTTGTGTGGAATTTCGTCTCTCTGTAACGACCTGTGGCTTTGCATGGAGTGCCCTTCTGTGTGTATTTTTTGCTCTTTCTTCAAGAAGGTAATTCGCCTTGGACCAACTTTCACTCCCTGCATCTTATCAAACTGTGCAATTACATGTGTGATTCGCCGGACATTATTCACCTTGTACATAGAATCTGATTTATCTCCACTACTCAGTGATGAGTTGGTTTGACTTGTGATTGCTGGATTAAAATCAGACTCTCCTTTGCTTATTCTCTGATCAGTGGATATAATTATGAATTTCAACTCTTCAATAATTTCTAATGGATGTCTGTTGTGCTATGATTCGATATATGGAAGTGTCTGTTTTCCATTTTAAACTTTTGTAAAATGTGTGATTTGATCCTTCCTCAACCCGTGTGGTTTATCTCGAGTTGGACAATTTACCGAGGTAAAGATAGTTTGTCTTTTCTATTAATTATTTATCACTTGCACTGGAGAAGCGTGGATGTGGGTGTAATGTTTTATTCTTTTTTCTTCGATGGATTCCTTGTGCTTCATGGTTGTCATCATATATTTGTATGTTTGCTTTTGTCTGATCTCTGCCATTTGTTTGTATTTACTGTTGCACATATATTCTCATTCGATGATTACTTTCTTTGGAATGATTATCGTTCCATGATTTCCTTCCATTGATTGCTATGGTCACGATAGCTCTTGAGATAATATTGTTCTTTTTGTTTCTCTCTTCCTTGACGATATATCCACAATGATTTGTTCGAAGGTATTTTGGTTATTATTAAATTGATTGCTCTGTAATGCCTTGGATGATGATCTTCTTCAATGCCTCTTCCTCTCTTTATATCAGATACATATCTTGAATGGTCATATCTCTTCATTTGATTAATAATAAGTTTTTTATTTATTAATATCAATTTGATATTTATTTATTTAGCATCTTTTATTTTATTCTATTTTATTATAATATAATAATAATCATATTATTTATTTATTCATTTATTATTTATAAGACAATATGGCATAATAATATATTTTATTTATTTATTTATTATCGCTCATTCATTTGAAAATTACATCTATATGTTCATTTTGGGGGTTATTACACTTGAGGACTGAAGACCAGGCGAATGGGAATGCGTGTCAATGGGTTCTCAAGATGTCATTGCACGAAAAGTGGATTTCATGTATATGCTCATGTAATGAGCAACAGAAAGTGAGATGACATGCGAATGCGAATGGAGGATAAGCTTACATGTAAGTGCATGTGAAGGATGAGATGAAATGTGTTTTGAAAAGGAAAGTAGACTTACATATATTTTGCTCATGAAGTGTAATTGCATATGGAAGGAATGAATGCAATGTGCCTTGAGACGAAGTGAGCTTTTAAAGATGGCTTTGAGGAAAGGTGAAACCCAAGTACATAAGAATGCATGCACGTGACATTTTTTGACTTTTAAAAAGTAAATTTCAATCAAAAACAGGTTTTCAAGGTGCAATTACATGTAAGGAATTTTCATGTAATCATAACATGCAATTAGATGCGGAGAGTGAGATGCGTGAAATGGAAATGGAGAATGAGATTACATGTATGTGAGGATGATGGATGGAAATACATGTGACGAATGAGATGCGAAGCATTATGACATGGAATGATGGAGGTGAAATGGAATGATGATCTTGTTCTTGGGAAAGAACTTGCAACTTCTTCAAAATGAAGAAAAACCGAAACGCAAACAAGCAAAACACAAAAGCAAACATAAAAGAAAAACGTACCTTTGACAAAAGACTCAAACATGTCAACAAGCAAGCTATTTCAATATGTAATTCGAATTTGGAGTTTGGGAAAAAACCAAAAACATGAAAATGAATCATTTCATCATTTTCAAAGGAAAAATGCATTTTTCATGGCATCTATATCAACAAGTGTGAAGCATCAAGCTAAAACATATACAAAATCAGCATGATAAACATGAATTAATTAGCAAGAAGGAAAATGTCCACTTGATGATTTTGTACCAAAAATGAAGGAGAAAGGAACTCCAACTTCGAAAAATTATCAAACAAAATTGGACCTCTTCAACCTTGCAATGATGAATTGCAAATGAGAATCTAAGAACGTGTTTTCCATGTATGTGCCCAAAAATGTGATCAATAAAAAACACAGGCAAAATGCAAGAAAGGAAACAGGTTTTTGTCAAAAATGTGGTTCTAAAAGGGCATTACATGGATTGATTTTCACCTTATAATGCAAAAACATGCCCTCCAATGTCATCTATAATGAACAAAACTCGAAAATGACCCCTCCTTCGGCAAAAGCATGAATTTTAAAAGCCCAAATCTGGGTGTTTTAGTCCAAAACGTGGCTCCAAATGAGGCTGAAACAAAACGTTTTTAGCATGAATGAGGTTGTCAAATACAAGGGAATGCATGAGGATGCAAAAATGCCCCTTGAGTGAAAATTTTCAAGTCATTCCATGGAAGAATCTAAGAGAAATCACCAAAAACGGATTCTGAAGAGAGCATTGCATGGATTTAATGCCAAAACGCACTCTTAAGGTGCTATTACACATTTAAAAATATGCATTTGGCTTTCCTAGCCAAAATGCACTCTTCAAGTGCATATGCATATTTTAAAAATATGCATCTTGAGCAAAAATAGGTTCTCAAGATGCATATGCATATTTTAAATCATGCATATATGCTCTCCCATGTTGGACGCACTCTTGGAGTGCATATGCATATTTTAAAAATGTGCTTTACATGTAGCTCATTCTTGAGAGGTCATTGCACATTTTGAATAAGAGGCATTTACATGCTTTTTGTTCAAAAGCTCACTCTCTAGATGCATTTGCATGATTTAAAAATATGCAATTGGGTCTAGAGAATGAGATGCATAACATAAGTAACATTAAATAAGCACATGGCAATTTAATTTTTGATAAAATATTATTTAAATGGGCCATAAATAATATTTACACCATCATATTCAAAATATAATGTGCAAATATCATTTTAAAAGTAATATTTGCAAGAGCATTTGATTTAAAAATCAAAAATTAAATTGAACTATATAGTTAATATAGTCACTTAAGTGAAAAAAAAATTAAAAGCAACTGAACTTAAAAATATAACATAAAGTGTGTTATAGTTACTTTAAGTGAAAAATTTAAATGTAGAGTAACTTAAAATTATAACATAAAGTGAATTTAAGTTATATTTTTCAAAAAGTGAATGGCAACTTCAAAAAATAACATGATATTTTTAATTCGTGCAGTTGCATCAAAAAGGTCCACTTTTTAGGCACTAAAATGGTCATAAGCCCTAAGATATACCGAATCGAAGGGAAAACTGAAAGCAATGACTTGAGCAAAACCAAAGGACCAAAAATCAACAAACACACACTCAAAAACAAGAAAAAGGACATTGAAGGCCTCAAATATCAACCATAGGCTTGACAAACAAAAAATCGAAAAAGACTTGACGAAAGTCTTCAGTAAAAGGATCCATTATATCAATTGGTATTCATTGGTTGATCACTACTAACCAATCAAATAATGAACTAAACTCAGAGAAATGCGAATCTAAGTTGAAAAGTTTCGTACTATTACCAACATTTTGTGGTGACAAAATGCAAGACAACAACTTCCTCAACCTTCAGCCTCTGAAAATACAAAAACAAATCAAATCCAATTCATGATCCATTACAATGCCCATAGATCTCCTTATAAAGGCCTCCAAGAAGCATCTAGAGATTTACAATTAGCAAACAATCTTAATTATTTTATTACTTTATTAATTTGGGCCCCATATTTATTAGTTAAAATAATTAATTAAAGGTTATTTTATTTTATTACTTAAATTCTAGGACCAATTAATTACTTAATTTAATTTAATTACATTAAAATTTGGGGACATGACAAATCCTCGTCGGCCAAAAATTGCTTGCACTCAAGCAATCCGTCGTCACATGAAAGGCCATCAGCTCCTAGGTCCCAAACCAACCCACAGGGGGAACCAATGAATTGGCATCAAACCTTCATTGTATCACAAATTCACAAACTTCCCTTGTGCCACTCTAATATAAACATTGTCATGTTCATAGTCACCAAGATCCAAAAGACGCCAATCATGAATTTGATTGATGTAATCCTTTATGATCACCACCAGAGAATAAACTTCGTAATCAAATAATGGCAGCAATTGTTCCTACAAACAAGTGTCAATAACGCCTACACTTCTCGGTTCATGATTCCATTTATGTGACTCCAGACTATTAACCATATTCTCCTGAAGATTTATAGCCTTTCTCTCCTTCCACGCACAGACAATATTATGAGGGCCCACTTCAACATTGGCTTGGTTGTCATCCTGTTTCAAATTTGCTATTTTGTCTTGTTCCTTATCCTCAACAATTTCTCCATCATCAACCTTGTTTACATCATTGATGATTTCTTCATCTTCAACCTTCCGATTGTCTTGAGATTTTGGCTATTCTCCATTGGAAGGGGCAATTAGAGTCTTTTGCTTGTGCATATCCTCTGGTGTCTGTTTGACTTCATCTTGGACCCACATATCAATCTCCCACTTCAGACCATTGTTGTAGAGTATATACTATATTTTGCTAAGATGACAGATACTTCACTCGCAAGTCTATAAAATCTTTGAGAGGGATGTCCTTCTACCATCTGCCAATATTCTAATCTTGTTTGTTTTTCTTCAATGACTCAAGTGGAAGTTCGCACATCCTATTGTTTAATGCAAGGCCTTGTGCTCACCAAGAGGTTGAGTGCTTCCTTTGTCCATTCATGGAGCTTTTGTTCACTTCTTAAATATCTAAACATTTCACTCAAACCATCACTCGACGACATGATTCAATCTCAATACTCAATAGGTTGCCAAGACCACCAACTCTGATACCACTATAATGTTTCGTTTGCAGGGATAGGACTAAAACTTAAATGCCCTAGTATGCTAATGGTGCGTTTGCATCGTTTTTGGCAATACAAAGACTTAGTAAGGTACGACATACAATACACCATACAATCTATGAAATCTACAGAGAGTGGGTGGCATACAAAACAAGATGGAATCATATTTGGTAGGAGGTACTGTTGTTGGGAAGGTCGTACAGTGCAGGGTGGTTGTCCAGGTCAAGGAAGGAGATGTCAAGGCGATGGGAGAGAGACAACGTACGGAGGTTGTTGAGGACATACAGTTGAAGGAAGATGGTGAAGACGTATAGAAGCAAGTGGCTGAGTAGGGATCGTACAGAGCAAAGTAGGGGATAGAGGTAGTATGTCGTACAAAGTAAAAGGGGAGACTAGTGCAGGTCGTACAATAGAAATCTGTAGCATAGCCAAACTAAGTTTCTCGGAAGCTTGTCTAGTGGGTATGAAAAGTGCAGAGGTCAGGCAGTCTCTAGACGTATGCCTAGGGATGTTTGCCAATCCAAAAATAATAAATATCATGTCAAACACTAGCAATGCTAGGAACGTAATGAATAGATGCCAAAGACAATTACTGAATGTATGTGTTGCCCAATAAAATTTATGGATTCACACACTTATAGACAATGTAATTCTAAGTTACACAAATGGTGGGTTGTTGCCAAGTTGAATAACACATAATATTCTTAGAAACAATAAGCACATCAAGGTTACATAGGCATCAGACAAGATCGAAACAGATACAAGCAATCACCAAATGACGATGATTAACAAATATAGCGCACACAGTGAGATATCTGAGTGATACCTTAAACGGCGAAATAGGGTGGCATTGAACCACCAAAACTGCAACAGGCAGAGTATGGAGGGTCTTCCACTTCCTCGGCCTTTAGCCACCGGAAATACATAGACAAATCGAATCCAATCCATGATCCATTACAATGCCCAGCCATCTCCTTATAAAGGCCTCCAAGAAGCATCTAGAGATTTACAGTAGGCCCACAATATTAATTATTTTATTACTTTATTGATTTGGGCTAGATATTTATTAGTAAAAATAATTAATTAAAGGTCCTTTTATCTATTATTTAAATTATGGGACCAATTCTTTAATTAATTTAATTAAATTATTACATTAAAATTTGGGACATGACATATTTGTTCTTCACATTGATCTTGCAATACATTTCCAACAGTGAAGTTTTGGATTCATTAATATGATCATCATCCCATGAAATATTTCTTATAAAGAAATTTGTTCGACTTAATATTTCCCATTTTCTTTGGGATTTCATTGAAAAGCTCAATATGTTTATTGAAGTTTGCAAAAGAAAGAGAACGCAAGCAATCCGACTTCTTCTATTTTTGAGGACTTCAATTTTTTAAAAAGTTTGTTTAGAAAATAAAAAGGAAACTTAAGAAACTTTCATCGAGAATATTTTAGGTTTTAAATTAGTCTGCCAATGTCAATGATGTCACCAATTACTTGAAGAACATAAGCCTCATTGATAATATGACAATTTCTGAGGTCAACTTTAATGGTCCCATTCTCTATCAATTAGAGTTGAAAAGAGGCAAAATATTTATTATCCCACCTATTTTTCGACACCAAAATAGTGGTGAAATGACTCATCATCCTCATCTCCAATGTCATCTGATCTGCAATTGGAATATAGAACAACTAAACTGGTCCCTCTTCAACCAGCTACCAAATGAAATGACAATGAAGGTCAACATGCTTGGTTCTCATATGAAAGACAACATTTTTGCCCAATTTGAGCACCCCTTGATTATCACACAAGGGTAGTAGTATCTACTTGAGGTGTCTGCATGTCTAAAAACATCCTATGATGACAAAGTGTCCCACAAGTTGTCTTAATTGTTCCTCGATACTATGCTTTTGTCAAGGAAAGATTCATCGCTTGATGTTTCTAGCTAGTCCATGTGATTACACTAGATCCTAAATTGAAAACATAACTAGATGTTGATTTTGTGATGAATGAAACCTGTCCAATCTGAGTTTATAAAGCCAATAAGTCTAGGATTGCAAATTTTGTTGTATAGAAGACCAAAATCAGAAGTGCCCTTCACATAATGCAACACACGCTTCACTACCACCCAATGATAAGTCTTGGAGATGTCATGAAGCATGAAATGTAGCTCACTTCAAAATTAAGATCACGCCTAGTAGCCATAAGATAGATGTGGTTGCCCACCAATTCTATGAAATTCTAAATGTTGATTCATTCACCTCAGGTAAATCTGATTTGGTTGCCACTTTCAGCCCTTTCTCCATAGGTTTGGATTCAAGTTTGTGATGCAAGGCCATCCTGGCTGTCACGTTATCCCGCTGATTTTGTCGGTTGCTATCGAGTTACAGCAATTGTCAAGTGCCAATAATTTTGCAGTTTAAGCCAAGTTGAGGTTATCCCATATCGTGTTAATACTAAGGTTTGCGTGTTATCCCATCTCGCTTTGCAATGTGTGTCGAGTGACTCTTCATGTGCCGAGTTTTCCTGTTGTTGCCGAGTGTCAACATTTTGGACGTGTTTTCTACATTTTTTAGTGCAAGCCGACTTGTCGGATTTATTTCGATTGGGATGTGTCCAAACCGTTGTTGGGTTGACATTCCTGTTTTGTAATGTTCTAGAATGTTTTGTAAGCTGTTTTGGCAAGTATAAATAAGGTGTTTTGGCTTAGAGTTAGAGCAGCTTTGGGGGAAGGGAGTTGGAGGGTAGAGCTAGGGTTGCGGCTTGAGGACCAGAAAATAGTTTGGTGGACTTAAGGGTACAAGTGTGGATTCTTCTTGGTGTTCTTATCCACTTGTGGATCTGCACTAGCTAGGGTTTGGATTGGATCTTGAGAGATTCATTGGAGGGAGTGACTCGTTCATTTCGAGGAAGTGAGTCTAAAGAGTAGCTAAAGGGCGAGTTTTCCTAAGTCTGTGGATAGAGTGTTGAATGTGAGGCAGTTTACAGCAAGATTGTGGTGGAGTTGCAAGTTTTTGAGAAGGGCTAGTGGTTGCGGTTTAGAATCAAGGAGATTGTTTGGAGGCTTGCGAGCACAAGTTGAGATCTTGAAGGTCTCTACTAGATTGTTGTTATGTTACAGATATGGGCTAGCTAGGATAGGATTGAGTTGGATCTTGAGGGATCTTGTAGAACTATTATTGTAATTGTTATTTTATTTGGTCATAACCCGAAAGGCCCTATAGCCGAGCATATTGCATGTAATCAGTTATTTTATAAATAAAGAGTTGTGATTTGGTATCAGAGCTTGCATTATTGCTTCTTCTTTTTGTGTTTCCGTTGTGTGGTTATTTGCTGGGGGCTAGGACATCTCCTTTGGGGATTCTCCGGCCATGCACTGCATCAAGTGGTATCAAAGTGAAAGTTGTTCCTGAGTGTGTAGACAAATCGTCGAAGTTGTGGCAGTTTGCACCAGGACTTCAGTTGCGAGAAGTAGATCTGAGAATATCTTGATCTGAGGGTGTATTGTTCTTTCTAGAGTCCTAGATCTCTTGGTTGTGAGGTGGCAGATCATGACTTGCAATTGCAGATGGATCAATGGATGCAAAGATGGAAGGTTGATCTTGTTGAGGCATGATCACAGGGAGTTTGTGGATTGCAGATCCATGGTCTTGGACTTGTGATGTGGTTCTTAATTGTTCATGCGAGGTGGCAGGTTGTGATTTGACTTGCAAACAATTCAGTTTTTATCACAAAGAGTGTGGGAAGGATTTGTTGCAGAGGGTTTACGAAGATCTTGGGAGATGGCTCCGAGAGGATTGGACCCTGAGATGATTGCGAATCTTCGTGATGTGGTGGAGAGGAGATTCTCTAAGATGTCTACTCGATTTGAAGCTAGTTTGGTTGATCAAGCTAAGGAGGAGGTTGCTCAGTTTGAAACTAGTTCGGCTGATTGAGATAAGGACAGGATGAGGAAGTCATTCCTCAGATGTTTGTGGAGCCGGAGTCTACCAATCCCAAAGAGAGTTGTTTGGCCGGTTAAGAGACTTGTTCATGAGAGAAGATGGCATAGCAAGGTCGAGGTGGAAGAGTTTGGTTTTGTTGATCAGTTTGTGGAGTCTGATATATACCCTCCAGAGCAAGTAGAGGTTGTTGCTAAAGATATTCCTAACGTTGTTGATGTTGGGATGGACATTGGTTTTCATGATCAGTCGGTTAGGTCTAACATGGATATTGCAGAGCACTTGGTCATGGATGATCCGGTTGTTGTTGGCAGTGAATTGTATGTTGCAAAGCATCTTTGTCTAAGCAATGAGATTGCTGGTGTTGTGAGTTTGGCATGTGTTGATGGAGATCTACATATTGTTGTTGATGAGTTTGTTTCTGTTGGTGTGGATTCACTAGTTGTTGATGTGGATGAGTGTGTGCTAATGAAGCATTATGTTCAATTTGTTCCTGGGAGTCAGCATGCTGATTGGATGGTTGAGATTCTGGTGTTTAACAGAGTGTTGCAAATGTGGATGATGTGCAAATTGGTTTTCTTGTTCCTGTTGGAGTGGACGCCTTCGGTGAAGATGAAGATGGTTGTTGCTCTTTCTTTGGGCATCAGAGTGCGGAACACACTTTTCTATTTACCTAGGTTGTCTAATGCAGGAGCACCCTGGTTGTCGCGTTATCCCGCTGATTTTGTTGGTTTCTGCCAAGTTACAGCAATTGTCAAGTGCTAGTAATTTTGCAGTTTAAGCTGAGTTGAGGTTATCCCACATCATGTTAACACTCGGGTTAGCGTGTTATCCCATCTCGCTCTACAGTGTGTGTCGAGTTCCATAATGTGTGCCCAGTGACTCTTCATGTGCCGAGTTTCCTGTTGTTGCCAAGTGTCAGCATTTTGGACGTGTTTTCTGCATTTTTTGGTGCGAGCCGACTTGCGGGATTTATCTCGATCGCAACGTTTATGATAAGATCTTGCCTTGGGATGTGTCCAAACCATTGTTGGGTCAGCCTTCCTGTTTTGTAATTTTCTAGAATATTCTGTAAGCCGTTTTGGCAAGTATAAATAGGGCGTTTTGGCTTAGAGTTAGAGCAGCTTTGAGAGACGCGAGTTGGAGAGCAGACCTAGGGCTATGGCTTGAGAACTAGAGAATAGCTTGGTGGACTTGAGGGTACAAATGTGGATTCTTCTTGGTGTTCTTATCCATTTGCGGATCTGGGCTAGCTAAGGTTTTGATTGGATCTTGAGAGATTCATTGGAGGGAGTGATTCATTCATTTCAAGGAAGTGAGTCTAGAGAGTAGCTGAAGGGCGAGTTTTCCTAAGTCTGTGGACAGAGCACTGAATGTGAGGCAGTTTACAGCAGGATTGTGGTAGAGTTGCAAGTTTGTGAGAAGGGCTAGTGGTTGCGGTTTAGAACCAAGGAGATTGCTTGGAGGCTTGCGAGCACAAGTTGAGATCTTGGAGGTTTCTACTAGATTGTTATGTTACAGATATGGGCTAGCCAGGATAGGATTGAGTTGGATCTTGAGGGATCTTGTAGAACTATTATTGTAATTGTTATTTTATTTGGTCGTAACCCGAAAGGCCTTATAGCCGAGCAAATTGCATGTAATCAGTTATTTTTGTAAATAAAGAGTTGTGATTTGGTATCAGAGCTTGCATAATTGCTTTTTGTTGTTGTATTTCCGTTGTGTGGTTATTTGCTAGGGGCTAGGACATCTCCTTTGGGGATTCTCCAACCTTGCACTGGGTCAGTTTGTATTCTTGCATCTGAAGATGCTACCTTCAATTTACCAAGCTTAAATACCTAACAATAGTGCAAAAACCCTTAGTCTATCATGTCAAAGGACTGAGACAAATTGTGTTTGAATCGGAAGTCCTGACAGCTTTCCTGTGCATCTCAATCTCTCACCTCCTGCCACTCTAACCTCAAATTCGGGTATGTTGTCAATCTATAGCTTCCTCTCAGTAACTCACCGTGAGCTTATGAAGTTATGTGAGGCACCTGTATCCAAGAGACATATAATACGTTATCCTCTAACAATTCCTTTCAAATGAAAGGGGTGTCTCGTGGGATCGCTAGAAATTGATGCTGTGATAGGAGGCTGTCCTGGGGTGCTTCCCTTCTTCCTCTCTCTAGGTGGTCGATCCTCATTCTCCTCCTCATCACTGTCATCAACATCGTTGCCCTCCTGTTGCTCATTCTCCTCCTCTGAAAGTACCTCTACATAATGTATCTTGCTTTTACCAAGGCCGCCTCTATGGTCTGGTGTCCATGGCTCTCTGCAAGTGAAGCATAGCTTCTTCCTCCTGAGTTCATTCCGTGTCTCAAAGTCCATCCTGAGAGGTGTAGCCTTATGCTGGTTTTTGTTCTTTTGGAATGAAGTGGTCCTCTTATACGTTTTCTTAGGAGGCTGTAATATCGAAGAGGGTGACTCTAGATTGTGTGCGATCTTAATAACATCATCCAAAGTGTTTGGTTTAAGTACCTTAACCAAACCTCTATATCTATCTTGTAAACCCTTGGTGAACAGCATTAGCTTATGCTGTTCTAACATGTTTGGAACCATCATTGAGATCCGTTAAAACTCGTCAATGAAGTCATCCAAAGCTCTGCCCTATCCTAACTGAGCCAAATCCCTATAATAGACCTCAATGTCTTTCCTATCAAAATGAGTAATCAGCTTAGAGCTGAAAGTATCATAGGACGTAATGAGACCATGATCCTGGGTAACCAACCCGTGATGCCACTAATCATATGTCGCTCCTTCTATCTGCATTGTAGCAAATCTAATGGCTTCTGTCTCTAACATAGGTTTAAGTGTTAGGTAAGTATCTAGCTTGTGAATCCAAGCTCCCGCAAATGTCTTATTATTGTCATCAAAAGTAGGGAGAGATAGTTTGTTCATTGCATGCTTTAAGTCTCTGTTTGGTGTTGTAGGTCTCCTATCCTGCTACTATTTATTTGACTCCCTTTTCTGATTTAGGTATTGGACAAAGGATATATTTTGTTTAATTGGATCGAGAAACAAATCTCATTCATCATACATCACCATAACATTTTATGTGAGTAAGTTTGGTGCCGCTGGTGGTGCTACCTCTTCTTCTGCATTAAACATGGGCATCAACGACCCATCTATGTTTTGTGTGGGGGCCCTAACAGCTCGGGGTGATCTTGCTACACTACTACCTCCACTATGATGACTCAAAGCCCTCCTGTTAACAGGGGCTAACTATTGTATATTAAATGCAAGCTGTTGAAGCGCATCAGCTATGTTATTTTGCCCATCTCTAATAGCCCACAATGTTTCCCTTACTTCCCAATCCGGTTTAGTTTCATTACGTGCCATTTGAATGTTGTTTACCTGTTCTGCCTGTTCAATCTGATCAACCTGTTTAACCTGTTCAACCTTTTCACCTGTTCCAAAAATTAACTCCTCATCCACTAAATAACTATCCTCAATGTCAATCTATTCTAAAGACTCTGCTTGTTCCAGTTGGAGGTAACGGAAATTATAAAGTTTCTTCCTCATACCCCGTTATCATTTTATTTCCTGTTTATCCCACAAGATGGTAGGACCTATAGCTCTGATACCACTGTAATATCCCTTCCCTAGTTCTATAAAGAATCCAGACTTTCCTTCATTGACATTTTTGCGAACAGCTTGCAAGCAACCTTGAAATATACTTGGGGGGAATAAAAATCTTGAACAAATACCAATCTAGAAGAACAATATAGATATAAATGCTAATCTAATAAATTGAGAATTCCAGTTCTCCTATTAAGAGTTGATAGATGCTATCACACAATAACTATCATACAATAGTATAGATAATCATATGTCAAAAATTGATATCTCAACCACAACTCTCATTTCACCAGTATTGAAAAACATATATACAATAGTCCTACAGCCTTCCGATTGAAAGATTTGATAACTAATATTATATTAAATATAAGGAAGGGGACGTGGCACTTGTAGTTACAACGCTCATGTATTCTTCAGAGCCCTTCCTGAATATGGTATGAAGTTATCTGCAGCAACGAATAATGTTATTGTCACCTTCACGGAATTTGATTCTTACTTTGCCCCACCTGTAGGTGATGCTTGTGATGGCATCTCCACAATACTGGAGTTAGAGTGGCACAGTCACGTTGAGTCACTGCCGAGACCACCTAACACTCTGCTAACCCTGTCGTTCTGTGTATTTACTATGTGGAGTTGATACTAGTTGTGAACTGTAGATATGTTAGATGTATGTGATCCGACTTTGACACACCTGACCTATATGTATTCCCTAGTACTTGTAAATCTGTCAGAAGGCTATTCACACTCTCAGACATGAAACAATGCCACTACAAAATGAGGTTACTAATATATTTACCTCTCAACTATAAGTGTCTGCCAACCCTATCTGTCGTCCAAGCACCCACATCTGCCCACTACGAAACTATATGTGCCCAAGTAACTCTAGCGAATTCAATCACCACTTTTGCTTCCTGTCGTGAAACTTGAACAATCTGTAAATCAATGCATTAACTCAACTCATATTTCTGAACCTGCAATGTGAGCACTAGGTTTGCGTCCAGTCTCACTTATTTCCTTAAGGGGTTACATCCTTAGTAAATATCCAATCACATTCAAGCAACTTTAGGAATTAACAGTAGCATATATTCATGTTATCAATCCCAATGTAAAAGCTTTCTTTTATCACCTCGAAGTGTTGGGAAAACAAATCTCTTAGCAATGTGGCATAAAAGACTATTTTGTCTTTTAGTTAAGTCATTTTGTCTAGTGACTTTAAATAATAAAGTACTTTATACTTCAACTTAATAAAATAAAGTGACTTTAACCTTAGTATTTCCCATTTAAAAATCTCCTCACTGAAACTAAACTCCTGTGGTTGGTTGGCATCCTCAAACACATGCCGTTAGCCTATCCGGATGGGAAGATAGACCAATTAGGCGCCATTAATGCTAGCGCGGAGAAGGCGACATTACAACATAGACAATAAGAAGAAGAATAACATAGCCAATATTTTTGACACAGAGATTAGAATTAGTTGGGCTCCTCAAAACCCATTATCTGGAAGGTACTTGTCAATTTTTATGAAACAAGCCATACAGTACCTTCAATAGTCTACACACCTAATGTTCATTTCCAACAACATTAAAACTAGGAGGTTGTCTTATGTAGACTTCTACCCACAACTCACCACTGCAGAACGCACTCTTCACATCCATCTGATTGACTTTCCAACCAAACTGAGGTACTCATTTTGGTTATAGGAGCAAATGTTTTCTCACAGTCGATGTCCTTTTTTTGTGAGAACCCCCTAGCAACAGAACAAGCTTAGTAATTGTCAAGGGTTCTATTGGTTTTGTACTTGACTATATACATCCATTTGCAACTAATACCTTTTCCCACTCAAGAATCCCTTTAGCCTCAGCCCATGTGAGAAAAGTTGATTCTACTTTGCTGCTTGCTCTTATTTCTATAAGATCTACCCTCAATGAGCTCATTAGAAACAAGATCACTGATAAGTTTAGCCCACCACTTAGGCCGAAGAGTAGAAGAGCCAACATTGTATGCAAGAGGAATAACTAGAACATGATCTGGAATAGGTTCAAGAAGAAGAGCATCATCCGAAGGAAATTCAAGTAGTGCATCATCAAACTTAGAGTCTACATCATCCCTCCCAACTAGCGAACCAAATGGAAGACGAACACCTAAATTAGTAGCCTTCAAAGGTTCATCCTCTAAATTTTGCACAAACAGGGAAAGTTGAAAAGGTCATCATTCTTCATCAAAAACAAGAACACAACTAAAGATAAGACTATCAATGTCTATAGCAATCAGTCCATAAACCTTGTGACTGTCATTGTACCTTGTAAGCATAGCTTTCTAACTCTTGAAATCCAACATGGAGTGTTCGGCATCTGGATTCCAAAAGGATGCTAAAGAGCCAAAGACTTTCCGGTGATTATTACTAGCTTTGTGACCAGTCTAGGCTTCCTCGAGAGCCTTCCTCTTAACAACCTTTGTGGAAGACCAATTAAGGAGATAAACAGCAGTGAATACAATTATGCCTGAAATTTCATTAGAAGACTCTTATGTTCCATCATTTGACCTGCCATTTCAGTTATAGTGCAGTTTTGACATTTAACAATGTTGTTTTGTTGTGGAGCATATGGTGTGGTTAACTGGCATTTGAGGTGTGTATCACAAAAGCTAAAGAAAACAGTAGGACAAAACTACCCCCCATTATCTTACCTAAGAGTGACTATAAGACAATCTGACTCTTTTTTCTACCACGGCCTTAAATTTCTAAATATAGAAAACACATTTAAGTCCTGTCCCAGAAAGTACACCCACAAACTCGATGATTCTGAGTTTGAATCTCAGGTAAGTCAAGAACTAGATCCTCTCAAACTTTAGGTCTTTTGTAAGGCTATATTGTTGATGCTATATAGTCAAATATTCACCTAGGTGAAAGGATTTGGTTGTGAAGGCTTGTTGCAAGGAGGAAGTGGCACTACTACCAAATTGTCATTTCCAGCAATCCTACTACAAAAGTTCGGTGCATAAGTCTGAAAACTTTAAGTCAACATTTGTGGCAGTAACGTCAAGCGTTATGACGAAGTGCTCATAGGATTTAGATAGTTTCTTTAGGGTTATGACTACCATGTCTTCTTCCTTCATTTTTTGACCAATGGCCTCTAGCTGATCTCGACTGGCCTTGAAGTTAATAGAACTTAGGTGCTCCTATAAGGACATACACTCATCCATCATGGTAGAAACTTGATAGTTCTTTAGGAAGAATGCAAGGCTCTTATCTGAATATCTCATAGAGAACCTTCAAAATAGTTCAGATCTCTGCAAGTATCTTGTCAGATGGCACTTAAGGCACCTAATGATTAGTCACTAAATACTTGATAACCATGACCCCTTCTCGATTGCGCTCGTGAAACTTATCTTAATCATCAAGGCAACAATATTCGAAGATAGTCATCATCCACTGCTTCCATCTATTGTAACTCTTGTCGTTGAATTGCTCATTTCCTTCCTATATTATATTATTCAAAGAACCATCTGCATGCTTTCCAAGGCATGGAAAATTAAAAAATCTGAAGAGGCAACAAAATAGAGGATTGAGGCATGGACCCCAATGGACAAATAGGAGTAGATTCAGCTATAGAGTTTAAAGAAAGATGAAGTACAGCCAATGCAAATCCCAAGGTGAAAAACCAAAAAAATTCCAATGAAAACCCAGAATTCTTCTTAAAAAACCCACAAGGAATAGGTAGGTTAAAAGCAAATCCGACCAAAAAATCAAAGGATTTTTGACAAACCTTAGTCAGCTGGAAGGAAAAAAAATCTAGGTCAGAACAGAGATATGCATACACAAAGAAAATGGTGGAAACTAAACAATAGGATGCAGATTATAGAAAAGCCCTAGCTGAGCTGTACAGACTGAATATTGTGGATAAAAACCTGTGTTTTGCAGAGGTATGGCATCTTAAATATATGAATTGCAGTCATCATTTTTTGGGCAAATCTTGTTGGTAGATGCAAGAAAATAGAGTTCTTCTCGCAGGGTAATGAGTCATTTCTCAGAGAAACACAGAAATTTGCAGTTAGAAACCAGGAAAAATGCAAGTGTTTTTAGGCATGAAAACTCAGAATAAACCCGCTGCAAAAATCAACCAAGAAGATGGTCATAAGGGCCAAAAAAATGTAGAAAATATCATCTTTAAAAAGTATGCAAAAATAGCTGACTATTGCGACAGCAACAAAACACGGAAAAACATCTCTAGTAAGTCAAATATGGCTTTAGAGCTTCTGAATGAAGAAGAAATGGCAGATTAAAGTTCCTTCAAATATATATAATTTGCGGGTAAAAGGTTCTACGAAAAACTCAAGAAGAAAACCCTTAGCAAAAAAATTCATTTTTTTGAGGAACATTGAAAATTTTCATGCCTAAATTTTCATTCCTACTCTGATACCATACACAAGTAACTGGTAAAATAATGAATTAATTAATTGAATGATCAAACATTTATAGTTGCACAAAGATGATGTTTCTATTATGAAACAATCATAAATTAGAAAGAGCATCTAATATTTACATAAGTTTCAAAATTGACCATAAAATAAGAAATAATAAAGCTATTATTCTAATATCCAACACATGAACTAATGAAGAAGACACAGAGAAAGCATGCTCTTAGAGGAAATCAAGGTGAATCATCTTAAGGTTTTTAATTCTACTGGATATGTTTGGATTCTTTATGGAAAGAGAACCAAAATGGAATTTGAGGTGAAAAGTTGATACTTATAGGTTACAGTGACAACCATAAAGCCTACGGGGTGGTTCATGTTTAAAATCTATTTCTCATCGGCAACTTTTATGTAAGTGCAATGGAAATAATGGATAGCACCATTGTTAAGTTTGGAAGATCACTGCAAATGTAATAACACTGCCTTCTTGGTATGTGTTTTTCAATTGCAGCAATCAATTATATTTATATGGAGAATGAGTTATGAATAGACATGTCTCTTCGAGGACATGTCTATTCATAATAATAATCATTATAATTATATATACACAAATTTTATATATATATATATATATATATATATATATATATATATATATATATATATATATATATATATATATTGTTTTTCAATTGCAGCAATCAATTATATTTATATGGAGAATGAGTTATGAATAGACATGTCTCTTCGAGGACATGTCTATTCATAATAATAATCATTATAATTATATATACACAAATTATATATATATATAATAATGAAATATGTATGTATGTATGTATGTATACATATATATACATCTCACATGTTTTAAATATATATGTGCATATCTTCACTGGAATTTATCTGACAGAACAACCATCACATCTGAAGCTACCAAAAAGGTCAACATTACTTTTTATTTCATAAAAATAAGACATGCAGAGGCCAATTTGAAGAGGTTTTAAGTTTCTCTAAATTTAGCGAATGAGCTCTGTGCACCTTGCAGAAATTAATATAACTTCATTAAAGGTTAATAGTACCCTCATTGATGCTTGTATGCAACTACTAGGTGCTTTTCATACACTGCATTTCCAAGAATGAAAGCTGTGACTCATTTATATAATCATCATCCCATGCGGTATTCCAGATAGAGGAATTTGCTCAACTTCATATTATCCCGTTTTCTTTGGGCTTCCATTGAGAGGCTCAATGTATTTATTAAAATTTGCAAAAGGAAGAGAACACACGATAAGAACTATTTTCTTTTGAGAATTTAAATAAAAAAGAACTTATTTAAAAAATCAAAAAAGAAATATTCATCAAGAATTTTTTTTTTTTTTTAAATGTCTGTCAATGTCATAATGATGTCACCAATTGCTTGAAGAACTTTGGCCTGATTGATTAACATAAAATTTCTGAGGTCAACTTTAACAGCCCCTTGCTATAATTGCATAAGTCATTGATGTCAAAACTTCTGTGGAACTGCTGCAAATCCTGCTCCAGATCTTGCAAATCAAATTTACAAGTTTCTACAGATTGTTTTTTATTTGTATGTACAGAAGAGAAAGACGGGTTCAGAAAATATGGTCGGATCTGCAATTTGTTTCATCAAGTCTCATTGCAAAATAATAATTTACCTGCCATATTCATTTAGAGTGGTCAAGTCTTAATTGCAGGGTTCACAGCAAGTATCTTCATAACAGACTACTTTATGAAAAAAATGCAAATTTGGAAAGCCATATGTTCTGAGAAAAACAGGAAGCTTGGTTTGGACATACAAAGCAAAATGGAAAGGCAAGTTATTTTTAGATGAATGTGTGTAACCTGTAGAAGCTGACAGCACAAACTAGCCTGCCTCATTCACCCTACCCTTGATGTCGAGTGCACAGAATAATCCAGATCAAAGTTCGCATAAAGACAAATATCAGATATGTATGTTTATCAGGCTTGATTGCCTATCATCGTTGGCAAGGTTTTGTTGGGTATGGTTTGACAAAGCATTGACCAGTAATATTTTATCTCCAAGTGCCATTTTCAGATGAATTTGATAAAGGCAGATGCACAGATTACTATTCTAAATTGTTGTTTTTGTCTTTATTGACAAGCAGTCAAACATGTCTCTCATTAATACAAGTATAAACCATGTTGAATACGGCTCACTTTACCAAAAGAACTATTCAAGTGTTTTCTCAACACAGTTTATGGATTGATGCGACAGTGAAAAGGTACAAGTACTGGAAACAACGGTTTGATCAGCAATTACAATAAAACTAGGCTCATTCCTATTATTTAATCAATGGTATTCTTTCGGTAAAAACTGAGAGAAGTGCAATGAATAAATAAAACAAAAAAATTATTTATGTTGAATGTGTTGGCTAAAAATTTGTACATCACTGACTACGACTTACAAAATTGTGACTTTAGGCAACATGTCATGAGATTTCTCTCTCCTCTCAGCAATAGGGGAGGCTCCCTTCTTACCATAGGTGGCTTCAATAGGAACTTAACTGAAATTACAAAAAGGATGGTTCTCTCGATCAATTGCTCTTTTTTCAAGAATGATTTGCATACAACTCTAACTTTCCAACTTAACAAAAAGTGTCTTATTGCTACGATAATACCGGTGACCCTAGAATGGATGTAAGAGCAACACCAAGGGCAGCAATTTACTTTTTGTATTTTGTAAAACAAAAACAAGAACCCAAAGTCTCTTGCATTTGTCTCGAATAAGGATTCAAGCAAAATAAACAAGAACGCACAAAGTCACTTACTGAATATTCTCAAATTTAATAAAAACACTTACAACTGAAGCCCAAAGTATTCAACTCTAAGTAATTGCAGCTACTACTATCTTTTACAATTTGTCCTCTTGCAACACAAATCCTTCAAAAGTTCACATTCGCTATGAATGCAATAGGCAGCTCAAAGTTTACAAAATAAAATTCAAATCCCTCTTGATCAAAGCTCCAAAACTCATAATCAATATCTGGAAAATGTTGTCACATAACAGCTTGAATCAATACAAAGTTTGAAAGCAAGTTGCCTCTTTTATTGAAAGCAAACTGATTTACATCAAACCACAAAGTCTTAAGAGTGCACAATACAAATTGGCAAAATTTTCTTGCCTTGCCAAAAGATGATTATTTACAATGAGCTCCCTCTTTTATATAGGAAAATAAGAGAGAGAAAGGTGGAGGAAAAAGAAGAAATCTTCAACCACCTTGTCTTATCTCTAACTAACTATTTTGACTTTATTCAAAGTTGCACGCTATTCACCATCGCCCCAAAACTTTGTGGACCCCCTTTTTTTTAATCGCCTTGTCAAATTTTTGGATTGTCCAACAATTTTGATTTTTTTTTAGAGTTTTGAGTCTTAGACACCTTCAAGCCAGATGGGGAGAGGGCTAGGGTTATTTCACCCAATTTCGCTTGATTTTCCAGAGCAGCTAATATCATCCTTAGGCCGGACAAAATTCAAGAGGCAACGTTTGGCAGGATAAAATTGTAAATCTGTACTTAGACATTTTCTTTTGAAAATTTGGATATAACTGTGTAAATTTGAATAATTTTCAAAAGGGAAATTTTGTTAGATTTGAGTTTTGGAAAATCTTTAATTTTTCTTTGGTGAAAAATAATAATTTTGTAGAGATGAAGCCAAATTGCAAAATCGATTTTAGGCTCTATAAGTGATTTTACTTTTGTCAAAAAAAATTAAATGGCATAGCAAAATCGATTTGGATAAAAAATTGCAAAAATTGGCTTTAATGGATTAAAATTGCCTTAGAAAAAAAAATTCAAGCCTTTAATGAAATTGGTAATTTAATATTGAAAAATGGCTTTTGGTTAGCCAAAATTTAATTTTAATGACATATTAATTACTAAATCCTCATTAATGAAAATATTTAACATCTCCAAGGCATTATTTAATTTCTTTTTGCAATTTGGATCTAATTGGCAATTTAAAAAGGCAATTTTCATTTTGGCAAAGTTAATATTTAGTTAAGTATTTAATTGTGGGCCATAATTGTGCATTAATTATTATTTTTCTTGCTCCCAGGGTCCCAGTCAGCCAGCTGCGGAGGGCAAACAAATTGGGTATAAGAGGAAACTCTTTCCTCACTCTCCCTGATTCTTCATTCCTTCTCTTCCATGCTTGAGTGATTTTTTTTGGAGAGCAAACTTGGTGAGTTTGGTGGATTGGTTTGAGGGTAGCCTTCTCCATTGTTGGGCAATTTCTTTTATTGCAAGGGCAGATTTTGTTCATGCTTGGCGATTCTTCTTGGGGCAAAAGGCAGATTTCCATGTTTGGCAATTTCTTCTAGAAGGAGCAGTTTGTTTCCTTGGCAATTTTACTTGAAGACCTGAACTTTCTCATGCTTGGTGAACTATTACAAGGGCAGAATATTTGTTCATTCTTGGCGATTTTCAGAGCCTGATCTGCACTTTTCGATTTTCTTGCCCCAAATAATTCTTGTTTGGGGTCTGATTTTTCTCCATTAGAGCTGCACCCCTTTTCACATCAAACTTAGGAGATTTTAGTTTGGAGAGGAGATACAAGGTGAAAGTCTGATTTTCAAGCCCAAAGGTGGACAATTTCAAAGAAGTAAAATTCTGATTTTCAAGGGATTTGAAATTCTCAAAGTCTGATCCTAGATTCGAAAAGAAGATCCAGCTATTGGTAGAGGTGACTATTAATCATTTAGAATTGAATGGGGTCCTTAAGTTGACTTCCTTCTTTCGTTCTTGTCTAGATATTGTCTCTCGTGGTTCTTCTTGCATTCATTGTCCACCACTTTACCATCCCGTAATAGGGCGACAAGATGGAGGATGGTAGTGCAAGCAAGAATCCTAAGGGAACAAATACTAAGAAAGACAACGAGGATATGATGCCCAAAACAACTTTCTTCTCGAAAATGAAGTGAATAACTAATATCAATATCAGTACAGTAAACATGATACAAGTCAAGGACAAACTGAAAGAAGGACAATCCCCCATGGCAAAGAAGATATATAGAAGTGGAATTGTGCACGCAGCGGCTTTTCCTCCTACATTGCCCTGTCCGAAATTAGTTATGGAATGCGCATCCCAGTTTGATCTAATCAATAAATCCATCATCTTTCGCGAAGGGAAGAAGGTGTTGGCCAATATTGGCGGACATGCAATTGAAGAAACATTTAACATTCCTCCGTACAAGAACATGATAGTAGTGATGATGGATCAAGTAGCTAAACCATTTCAGGATAACCAGGAGGCCTATTTCACACATCTGAAGCAAAATTGGCTACATGAGGGAAAGAAAGGCGTAACCAAGTCATCAAAGCTTACAGTGGTAGACTTCAAATCAGAATACAGAGATCTCATTGTGCTTCTCAGTCGGATCATGGGCCTAGCTCAACGTATGCAATTTGAAAACTAGATGTACTTCTTCATTGATGAAATTGAAAAAGGAAAAAGAAGATTTGATTGGGCTAGGATCATAAGTGAGAACCTAGAATTGAAACTCAGAACCGTCCAAAACCAAAAGCAGCCCTACATGACATCCTATCTATTTTACCTAATTGCCATATTATATAAGAGTCTAGGACTTAAGGCTTTAGGAGAAATTGGCAAGGAGCCAGGGCAATATTTAGTGCATGAATGCTATCCACAGCTTCACTAGCACAACAACAAGGATTACAAGATATTGTGTGATGCCTTTGCCATGAAGACAGTAAGGGTACTACAAGGGACACCTGCTAAGAGACTTTCATCAGAAGCAGAGGCAAAAATAAAGAAGTTTGGGAGTTGGTTCATCCAATTTCCGCAATTCACCTACATTAGAATAGCAAAGAGTACAGTTTGTCCCAAGAGGCTTCCAAGATACCCACCCAACAAGGTAGTTTTGATGGAATTGGCTAGGCAACTTGAGCATTATGATAGAATAATGAGAAACGATGGTAAAGCAAGCATTACCTTCTTAATCGGAATTGGCAATGATAGTTGCCCCAATCGGGCCACCTTTGCAGTTGCAGAGAAAGAATTGGAGTGGTATCATCTAGGGTGGTACAGAGCAAGGCAAGGATTCAATCCTAATGGTCTTATCAAGGTATCTCATGGAAATGCATTTAAGCATGTTCCCACTATAGAGGACTTTTGGGCCAATGCCAAAGATGGCTTTCATGTGAGGAAGCTTGCTTTCTCAAGATTGTTGATAAACATGATGAGAGATATCGAATGGAGGGACCTTGATATTCCCGATCAACTGGAAGATGATGGAAATATGTTGAGAGAAGATTATGATATGGTAGAAGGAACAGAATTGAATCCAGTGGATTGGGATGACCATCAAGATCCTTCCTTGGAGGCAGTCACAAGGGCAGTAGACTTGCACACCGAGTTGTGGTATAATGAAAGAATAAGGAAGCTACAAAGACAAAGAATTCCCCTTACCTATGAAAAGATGAAGCCAAAAGGAGATCCAAAAGAATAAGTCGGACAAAAGGGTGAAGGAAGTGGCCGGCAACAAGAAACCGCCTGAGACAAGAAGAGTGCCTTGGAGGTATAGAAGGGCAAAGAACATCTAGAACCCTCGGCCAAGAGACAGCATACAATTCCACCAAGGGAAAGTATAGTTGAGACTAGAAGCCAAGAGGTCAATTCAAGTGATAAAGGGGCCACAATAGAAGTAAGCTCTGATTCATAATCAAGTGGTTACAGTGAGAGCACCGAGTACTCCCCTCTCTCAGAAAACCAACAAGGAGATGATATGGCAGTAACTAGTGGAGAAGAAGATGGGCCGATTGACATTGAGGCAATAAGTCAAGCACCTGAGGCCGTTGGTGATGCTTTGTTAGTCGAACCAAATCCAGATTTGGGGAGATGCACTATACCACTATGGTTAAGGCAAATGCTTATGCTAAGAGGCGAGGTAGTAACTGCTCGAATGGCGGAAGACATCCGAGGATTAATAGAAAAGGGTGATAGCGAGAACCAGAAACAAATGGCAAAGACGGTGGCAAAGGTAATCAAGAGCAATAATGATGGCCACCGAAAGGTTCAGATTGCTATACCAATAGTCAATAAGGCAGTGGATGAGATTGCAGCCCATGAATATGAGATAGTGGAACACAACTTGGGAAGAAACACAGATGATATGGAATGTGAAGAGATTAAGGGGTATAGCTTCAATCAGAGAAAGGAAAGGTTGAGGAACGCAAATGAAATGATCGTAAAGTTGGAGGCTGAAAACAAATATTGGAGAGATTGCCAGTCCATCCAACAGTTGCACCAGACAGTCCTTCCTCAGGATAGCGGGAGCAACCTCGAAGAGATATCAGCTCAGCTACATAATGTTAGGAATTGGATCTATGATAAAATCCAAGATGGGCGAAATTTCTTGCCTTCCTTCATCTCGACATTCCGATCATTGGTGACTGTTAGAAACAAGTTCAAATTATTTGAAGAAGAGTGGAAGGATTTCCTTCCCATCAAAGATTTAGCTATTCCTAGGCTACAAGCATTCATTGGGCTACGGAAGGCATATTTGCAGAGGGCCAAGTTGGCTAATGAGAGAGGATTTGGTACAGTCGAATCTTGGTTTGTTGCCTTGACTACTAGATTGAGAATACTCGAAGAGATACGGGAAGCAAGTGCACAGCACAGCCCAAGCGTTGACACTTCCATTTCAACATTGATGAGCAACGTTGGGATGGTGCTTGATTTTGAAGACACCAAAGAAGAGGATATCAATGAGACGAGATTTGGATCAAGATTGGATGAGCTAGGAAGGGTTGAGATCAAGAAGAAACATTTGAACACCCTTTCCTCCCTAAATGCTTTCATTGGATTCGCAAAGGAATATGAGAAAGATCATGAAAAGACACTACAAGCAGCAAGCAACATGAATAGGACAAGTGTCTATTTCTAATTGGCTACCATTTTGGTGCCTTCTCATTAGTTGCCACTTTTCCACTTTTTTCATTGGTCCATTGACAAGGTGGCGCCTTCTCATTGGCCGATGGGGTGGCAACCCTGATTAGGGTTTCTAGCATTTGATCTGGATTGTCGATTTTACTTTTGATCTCTACCGTCGGTTGCAATTTTGGCATCTATAAAAGGCCATTTGCTCGCATTTGTAAGGGTCGGAGAAAATTGTTGCATAACATAATACCAAAATTCGCTATTTCTTTCTCATTGTTGTGACTTGCATGGTGATTAAGGACCTTTGGTATTACTGCATGGTTTCTACTTACAAATAGTTAAGAGTAAATTTCTTTTCAAGTTGTTGAAGCAAATTTCATTTCAAGTTGCTTAGTAAGAATAAAGTAGATGGATAGTTGTATGGTAGCATTAGTAGGTGTTTGATAGGGATCAATACTACACCACTAGCATCCTAGCAGCTTGTTGGGAAGCCTTGTAGGGAAAACTAGTTTATTTTTCCTTTGAATCATTGCACCTATGGAAGTGAGGCCGCAGGTTAACTTTCATTAGCTTCGATCCCAGTCCATTTGCTAGTCTTCCATCCGTAGGAGTAGGAGTACGATAGCAAGTAATTTAGGACCTAGAATTTAGGAGAAGAGAGTTAGAAAAACACAAGTCGTAAGAACCATTCACCCTCCACCACCATCACTTTCCCATGAACATCATCCAGCATTCACACTGAACCACCATCTCTATCATCCCACCAAAGTCCAAGTCATCCTAATCAATTTGCTTAAGGCCGCCTACGTGATTACTAGCGAATCACATCGATAAAACTGAGTGAGTATCCACAAGTGTAAGGAACACTGGAGTTATTCTCATATCCCATAAGCAATAATTTTTCAAGAGAGGAATTGTTTGTTTGATACTCCGTATTAGGTATTCAATTACTAATATGTTAAGTGATACAAAACTTGCATCAACACACGCGTGATGCAGTTGCAACTTGACTACATGAGCTGGTTGTATAGGTGCATGTTATCCTGTACTTACAACATACATGCTCTTTACATGTAACTTTCCTACTACTATTCTGCTTAAAACATATGAAAATCTGATTTGAAGTATTCACATGGTATCAACCAGCTCTCCAAACTTCCACAGGGACTTGCATATAACTGCAGAATCTAGTTCATCAGTGTGTTGCAAGATCATTGTAACCTTCCTGAGTATGCTTGTTGCTCTAGATATCTCTTTGTTACAAATCTCCATTTGATTTTGTAGATTCTTCAATGAATGCTTCCAGCTTGCAAATGTATCCATTATAGTGATGTTGAAGTCATCCACTTCAAGCTGTAAGTGGATGGCCTCTACAAACTCTGTGAGAACACCTTGATTCTTAATTCCATTATCTTTAGTGATGATTTTGCATGATAGCCCTCTGAATGCCTCTCTATCATGCTTTCTTGGTTAGTTATCCTGGCTACTATTGCCTTTGCATCTTTTACAAGTCCTTGCAGAACTTGCTCTTTGTTGGTCATGACATGTGCATAATCATGGTATATCCCAACAGACATGATGACTTCGTACTCACACAAGACATCCAAATCAATCTCCATCATGTTGTTCTAGGCACCAAGATTCTCTTCCAGCAACTCAAGTTGATGATTGAGTGACTTGAGAATGTCATTCAATCCAACAATAGTCTCTTTCCCTTTTGCTGGTGTAACTTCTCTTGACATTCTCAAAGGGTTTGTCTATACAATTATCACCTGAAAGTTCCATAAAGTATGAACATCGTCATAGAAAGGGTATAGAAAACTTGGGTGTGTAAAAACATAGATTCGAGCAAGCTATGTATATGGAAAGGACATGGAATGGTTAGGGATAGAAAATGAGCAAATGTATCAAGTGCAAAATGACTCAAAACTCACTAGAATAGCCAAAAACAACTTTTTTGGAGTCGATTGAATATGTGGACAGCGAGCTTTAAAATGTGCTAAAGTGTAATGAAACAGAAACATGCCATACTTTTATAAGTGTAATTCATACTACGTATCCGGCAAGCATGTGGGAAATTAATTCTTCATCCATAGGACAGCCATATGGAGGTTCACAGAATGCATATTGATGGGACTTGCACTTAATTCTCATGAGGGGAAAAGAGAGACTTGCTTCCATATTAGAACGGAGTTTATCCCCGACTACATATGCAAGTAAATGGGACCTTTCATATGCAACTTGAAAAAGAAGACGGAAGAAAAAGAAATGACAACATATATACAAGAACATGCAAATCTCAAAATGCAAATGAGACTTGCATACACAACACAACAAAAACCTTATGAAAAATTGTTGGTGTAATAAAATATTCACTAATTACACTTTCTTAAGCTTACATAGGATAATGCATTGCATAGTTGTTTGTGATTGAAACACTTAGGAGTTTACACCTCAATTAAAGACATGGTGTAGGAGAATTCCGCTCTAGGTCATCATAATTGTTATCTCATTCCACCTTTAGTGCACATATCACATTATCATCTTCATCATCACACATACTTCATTGAATAATGGAAGATGATCCACCTTTGGTGGACATGTGATTCCACCTTGTGTGGGTGATAGCTTATCTTCTACTTATCATTGTCTCTTATCACCTCTCCTATATAAGGAGGCCTATTATGTACATTTTAAATTAAATCCATTGGATGTCAATCAAGTCCATTATCAATAATAGCATTCTTGCATCTTAATGCAATTGTCTTGCCAATCTCTTGTGGAAATTATCTTGGTCTTTCATTTGATCTTTTGGGTGTTGTAGAGTCACCTCAAACTCTAACATGGCATCAGAGCTCTCATGGTTTGAAGACTCCTTCTCAAGAAGTACAATCCTAGCTTGACTCATTGTTCGTGCAACATTTGGCAATTTGGACATCACAATTTGGAAGAGATTTCAGGAGTCCTATTTTGTGACCTTCTATTGCACGTGAAAATTGGAGCTTGTTGGTGCAAATCAGAGGTTGGCATCATATAGAGGAGGTCCAAAAACCCCTAAATCAAATTTTGTTTCATCCAAATCGGACATCTGAGCCCAAATCTAGAGCCATTTGATTTTTGAAGGTGTAGCGGCAGCGATTCAGAAAAAATATTTTCCGGAGCCATTTGATTTTTGAAGGTGTAGTAGCGGCGATTCAGAAAAAATATTTTCCGAGGCAATTTTCAAACAGCAATATCTCCCTCATACAGACTCCATTTCCGAAACAATTTTTTTTTCTTTTAGGGTAGAATTTCACAATCTACACAGTGGTGCAGGTGATTTTGGATCTCTGTCTCTACATTTTTTTGAAAATCGCAAATCTTGTTTTTCGCAACTTTCAAGGCTCTATTTGGGCACATTCGGTAACATTTTCACGTGCAATTTTTTTGAAAGTGCGTGATTTTTTCTCTACTTTCCAGATCTGTAATCAGATTTCAGTGATTTGGAGTGGACATATAACTTTCAGAAATAGGTCTTTTTTAGCTATATTTGCACTTGCTGAATACTTGGATTTCAATTTTCTTAATTGAATTAGTAATTTGAAGGAGTTATCAATTTATTTCCGTCATCATTTGATTTCATTATGGATTTTTCAAAAGTTCCATTGCGCACTCCATATAACTATCATGAATGGAAACAAGCAGTTTCTAATCAGTTGATGAGTATTGGATTGCTTAGAATGATTCTTGGACAAGATCTAGAACCAGCCACAGGTGTTGCAAAAAAAAGGAAATAGTTTGATAAAAGGGATAAAGCACTGAGCTCTCTTAGATCTACCATCTCCAATTATTTGTTATATCATATTGCATCCTGCACACATCCTCATGATGTATGAACAACATTGGAAGGGATCTTTGGTAAACTTAATAAAATAAGAAAATTCAAATTGCAGAATGAGCTTATAGGTCTAAGTCCGTGTGATTTTGACAATATTTAAGACTTTTTCTCTAAGTTCAATTCCATTAGATTGGAGCTTCCTAATTGTGGCATTACTAAAGATGATGAGCAATTGATACTATCTATTCTTTCCAAGCTAGGTCCTAAATATTCAATCTTTGTTTCCACATTCTATGCTACCATGGATGCTCTTGGTAGTGCATACAAAACGCCTTCTCTTGATGAATTTGTAGCTCAGCTCACAAGGGAACAAGTAAAGTTAGCACACATGGGTCAATTGAAGCCTTCCAAGTATCAAGCATTGGTTACAAATGACTCCTCTCCAAAGGCTCCCAAAGGAAAGGGAAACAAACAACACAAGGATCCTAAGCAACATGAAAAAGTCGATGACTCTCCTTCACAACATAATATTGAATCCAAGTCCTCTTCAAGAGAGGAATCCTCTACAAGAAAGAGAGATAAATGTGCTTATTGCAAAAAGTTAGGACATAATGAGCATAAATGTTTCCATAAGAAGATTGATGAGCTCACTCACATTCTTCAAAAGAACAATATCCAGTTGCCCTCCTCAGTGTCTTCTTCTTCTCAATATCAAGCAGTTGCTACATCTACATCATTATCTAGAGGCAAAGGACAAGCACACATTGCTTCCACACATCTTGAAAAAGGTAAATGGCTTCTTGATTCAAGTGCATCACATCATATCGCATCTTCTATGGCTATGTTTTCTTCTATTGAGCCTTGTAAATTTCCACCTATACTAATGGGTAATAATACATACATGAAGGTTTGTGGGAAAGGTTCTATTCCTATTGGGCAGGGTACATTTATTGATGTTCTTTGTGTACCATCCTTGACCACTAATATTCTTTACCAAATTACTCATGGGGCACAAGGTAAAATTGTTTAGTTCACTCCTGATTATGTCTATATTAGGGACATGTAGACTAGAGATGTCATAGCTATGGGAGTTGTTGATCATACATCATGCTTGTATTCTTTTGCACATTTTGTTGATAATGATGATGATATTAATGATGTACCTAACCCTTTATCAAGGGTGAATAATTCATGTGAGAAGAACATTGGACACTTGAATCATTTTGTTCTTGAAACAAGTGTTGAACTTCCTACTCCTCCACCTCCTACTTCTTTAGACATGAGTTCTACTATTTAGCAGGATGATCTTTATGCTTCAGATCTTGCAGTGTGGGATGAATTCTTGGATGCTCTTTCAGATGAGTCTCATAATGCAGATTTGGTTAGTACATTTGAGGGGGTTTCTCTTTGAGATACTTCTTCACCTTCTTTGGATATTGGATTTCCCAACTCTTCATGTTCTCTTGGTTTTTCACATCTCATATGTCAACTTTATGGTGTGACAGAATCTTTGAGATTGGAGACACCTATTCAGTCTTCAGAGATGCATACATGGAAACCTTCTTCCTCCTTTCTCACTTTTTACATGGAGTGGCTTCTCCATCCTTTGATGTATTTATCTCTTCCTAAGGAGAGACATGTTTCTTGTAGGCATTGGATTATATTTTGCTTGTAGGTACTCTTCATCTACATTGTAGCTTTTTCATTATGGGGGGGATATCATGTCTCCTTATTTCCTTCTTATGGAGGGATCATTCTTTGTATATACACGATGTATGTAGTTTTTTGGGGGTCTTGAATACTCCATCCATCCATGCATCTTGTTTTCATCTCTCCTTTTGGAGAAGAATTTTTTCCATGAAGTTTTCTCTCTTTCTCCACTTTATGAGAGATTACATTTCATATATTGCATTGCATAATGTACATGGGTACCTAAAATGGCCTTGTAGCCAGGACCCATCTTGCATTGCGACTTTAAGTGCATTCCCCTAAGGTGCACTTAAGAGAGGGTGTTCGTGTAATTAAATATTCACTAATTACACTTACTTAAGCTTACTTAGGATAATGCATTGCATAGTTGTTTGTGATTGAGACACTTAGGAGTTTACACCTCAATTAAACACATGGTGTAGGAGAATTCCACTCTAGGTGGTCATAGTTGTTATCTCATTCCACCTTTAGTGCACATATCACATTATCATCCTCATCATCACACATATTTCATTGCATAATCAAGGATGATCCACCTTTGGTAGACATGTGATTCCACCTTGTGTGGGTGATAGCTTATCTTCTCCTTATCATTGTCTCTTATCTCCTCTCCTATATAGGAGGCCTATTATGTACATTTTAAATCAAATCCATTGGATGTCAATCAAGTCTATTATCAATAATAGCATTCTTGCATCTTCATGCAACTGTCTTGCCAATCTCTTGTGGAAGTTATCTTGGTCTTTCATTTGATCTCGGGGGTGTTGTAGAGTCACCTAAAACTCTAACAAAAATAACAAGGAATCATAACCTTTTATCAAGAGGCAGGAGAAGAAGCCGATTTAAACACTAGAGAAAAATCTAAAAATGCAATCAAAAAGATTTCTTGCATTTAGAAAGATTGAAAGATAAAGTGTTAAATAGACTTTCAATCTTGACTCAATCCTTGCAAGAGATGAGTCAACATTTTTAACTTGCCAAGTGTAGGTAGGAAGTTAGAGCAAAAAATTGCATCATTTTAGCAACCGTTTTGACCAAGCAATGTGCAACATGCAAAGAATTTGGAAAATGGCATCCAAAGCATATCAAGTGATTTAGAAGATTTGAAAGCAAGCTAGGAAGGATAGAAAATGCTTTCAAACTTACCTTGATCCAAACACTTATTGTTTTAATAGTGCAAATTCCTCAAAACTAGGGCATTTTTTAGCAAAAATGTACCCTAAACATGTTGAGAAATGAAGAAAACACTCAACAAACTCCCTTTTTGAGTGGCCCAATGTATTCTTTGGGTGATTTTAGACAAAAATGACGAATAGATAACCAAAAACGACTAGGAAATGCTCAAGATATGAGCATTTGAAAGTTGGAAAACCCATTTTTGGAGAAAAACACCCAAAAAAGTGTGAAGTTTTGAGAGCCAAAAACATGTTCTTTTGAGCTAAAAATCACCACTTTTGGGTGCTTGATCAGAAAGTCTCATGTTATGAAGTAAAAACACACTTTTTGGTTGTATTTGTATGTGAAAAATGTGCCCAAAAACCTTCCAAATCCAAGCTGCAAGTAAAAAACGGGATTTCCTTGTACAAATGCATATATTATAATGCATGCAATGTGCTCCAAAATCGCCACTTTGTGTTTTTTATTAAGGACTTAGTGCAAAACGCACTTTTAAAGACCATATACATGTTTTTTAAAGACATGCAGTTGGGAAAAAAATCACCAATTTGCCTTGGTTGGGTTTTAAAACATGAAAACACATTTTATATTGCATGTAGATGGGTCAACAAATGCCACTTTGGCTGAGGCTAAGTGAAATGGGGTTTTAAATATTACATACATATGCAATTGGGTCCAAAATCGCCACCTAGTGGATTTACATGTTATATCATGTAGCAACTTTAAAAAATGTATTTGTAATGGGTTAGAAAAACCCCATTCAAATGCATTAATATATATAAAATAAACTTGTACATGCAACAACATATGTAAATGAGTAATATTTTCCCACTTATATTAATTAAATAAGTTTAAAATATGTAAATACATATTAAAAGCCTACTTAACACATTAAAATGTGTTATTGCAAATAAAAAGTCCATTTAAATTAATGTTGGGACTTATAATTTATTGGGAATTGTTTTATATGAAGTATTTTGCATTTGCATATATGCAATATGAAATAAAAACCCCACTCTATAACCTTAAGTTGTCTCATGTAATTATATTTAATACTCACCTCTAGTTTTTAATAATGTAACATGAAAAATAGTCATGAAACGGGCTATTTTCATAAAACATTAAAAACTATGGTCAAATCAACTCAGAAGGAGTTGAAATTTTAAAGTGGACCACAATTTCAATTTAAATATTAAATATAATTTTATATCATGCAATTGCCAACAAAAAACCTACTTTTATGAGGATTTTAATAAAAATATGTAGTTGACCTGAGAACGCCACTTTTTCCATTATAACTTGAGCTAAAGAACTCTGATTTGGACCTAAGTTAGTTAGAATAGAGCGAAATTCCAAGGGCTATTCACCTAAGGCAAAAACAAAAGTAAAAACTATTTACAACACAAATAAAAACAAGGAAAAGACATGAAAGTTTACCAAAAATCAAGTGTTTGCAATGCAAGAAGAAAAACTCTTACCAACAAACAATTGGGGATAATCTCGACAGAAAACCTTCAAAAGAACACATAGACAAGACTACACAAAACCATTCGGAGATAATGAATTTTTTTCATGATGCCTCATCAATGCATTAAAACAAAGACGATGTGCCTACGAATCCATGAGAAAATTGTGTAGGGTCGGCTCAATTTTGTGATGTCAAAATTGAGGACAACAGAATGATGCTGGTCAAGGCAGAGATCAAAATAAACAAAGCAACAGAACTTTGTGGTGAAGAAAACCTCAGAAAGAGTGATGTGAATAAAAGGAGGATAAAGTGGCAGATTCAGGTATATTTTTGTTTAATTGATCAGTTTTTTTATCTCAAGGATTTTGGGATAATGATGTTACAGATTTTCAATTGCTAAGGTGGATATAATTACATATTGTTCATATTCAGAACAGCATCTTCAGTGGAGGTTGTACAAGATATTTGAATTCATTTTCAGAGCATTACCAGAGTTATATTGTAATGTTATATATTGTCTGTATTCAGAACAGCATCTTAAGTGGAGGTTGTACAGGATATTTGAATTCATTTTCAGAGCATTATCAAAGTTATATTGTAATGTCCCCGTTTCAAAGGCTAAATTTACTAATTAATATAAAAAATAAAAAATAAATATTATAATATTATAATATGTTTTATTACTAAATATACAATTTTAATAAAATATCAAATTGACATAATATTCTATTATATCAATGGATATAGTGATAATATTAAAATAATAATAATAAATGAAATGATAAAAAATAATATTGTATATTATTAATAAAATAATATATTATCATTAATGCAAAATATATATCACTCATATAATATAGATGACAACATAGATATAACATATAAGAATATATTAACATAATGATCATACAAGTCACCAATTGGTGAACAAAACAATGCAAAAATTAAGAATAAAAGATGCGTTGACAATTATCATAAAAGCAAAAGTAATCCTCATGAAAAGAGTGATAATGTTAACTATTATGATTTGGGGAAGAGGTTCCATTAGTAAAGATATGAAGCAAAATGGAAAAGGGCACATATATTGGACACAACTCCTTGTTCAGGGAAGAAGATACAAGGCATTCTCAGTGATCATTCAAAAGGCATCAGAATGAGAATGGTGGAAAAAATATACAGATTAGAGGTCAATGAATCTCATGCTTTAGGCTACAGCCGTCCAAACATTCAGTGACTAGTATATCAAGAGATATTTATCTGCAAGAGATCGACCAATATACAATTAGAGAATGATTAATACTTCTAGTTGGAGTTTGGCGCAACAGTCTATTTAAAATTATCACAGTTCATGTAAAGGGAATCAAATCGCTTACAGTAGCTATGTTGAAAGAAGTAGACAAACCACATACAGTATGTATGATCAAGGATTGATGAGAAATACAAGACTTCAATCATATATCAAAGCAGCGAATACTAGGAACATGAAAAAGCAAAAATATGTTCCCCGTATCATAACAGTAAATGTTCAGAGGAAGTGTATGCTCACAATCATAAGAAGCAGGGATAAATATATTGAAACTACAGAAAAAAGGGAAGCTAGACATCCGTCAGAGAAATATACTGAGAATAATCCACTGTGATCAAAACTCTGAAGTCACCAGCGACAGGAACTAGATAACCAATCAGTTCAAACAAAAGAATCCACGAAACAACATTCTCACAAGGGAATATTCAGACAGGGAGAATAGATGCTTACAGAGATAATTAGCCAAAATATAGAGACAACTAAAGTAGGATATCATAAAGAGTATTAAATTAAAGAGCCGATGCATCATAAGATGTGATTCCTTGTTTTTGAAGAAATATGACTAAATGGATATATAGGCAATAATAAGGAAATCTATATAAGGGGACTGAAGACTGAGTTATGAAAAGAATATGTATAAGTGATAAGAAAGATGGTTACAAGTGTATCATTACTTTTACATACATGAGCAGGAGATGAATTTTTACATTTCTTATAACTATTACATCCAGATCAGTATTGATATTCAAATCTAGACTCATATAATCAATCTTTTAATAGTATATTATTATTCACATCCAATTTGGAAATATAATGGTAAGGAGCAACTGTAAGAGGTCACCTTGTATTCTATATCAGGAATCATAAGGGTCATTAAGTATAAATTTAGTTTACAAGAAGTAATCACTTCAGTTATATTCCATCATCTACATAAGATAACAAGTGGCATTGATATATCATTGACCCTGCATTAGCAAATTCATAAGATTATAATGGAATCAAGAATGTAATTCATGAAAAGAATAAAGAATTCAAGCTAGTTGTCCTTGAACTCAAAGACATCTTAAGTGGGAACATTACATATATCGAAGTACCAGTTCATTTTTCATACAGAGCAGAATTGTAAAGTAATATTTAAAATATGAATTGATATATAATTTGATACATATATTATTGACTGTATTTGGGTTGGTGCTCAAACTCATCGGGTTGGTGCTGACATTGTAAGAGAGTTGTTGCTCTAAGAATAGGAGATGATGCTCCTTAGGGTTGGAGCCCTTAAAGGTGCAATTGAACAGAAGAATTTGAGACTGGATTAGGACAGTAGCTCCTAGCAGTCTTTGTGGTTTTCCCGCATTGGGTTTCCACGTTACACCTTGTGCATTGCTTCTTATGTGATCTTCTCTATTTACTTTTGTTGTTGATATTATGTTATAATGAGATGCTTAGAACAATGGACTAAACAGCAAATTAAATTGGATCAAAAGTTTTATTTTGTACAATCCTAATTCACCCCCTCCCCCTCTTAGGATTGTAACTGTGTTCTACACTTTCTGTTTCTCTTGGAATTGAAAAGAGGTGAAATTGTTTTTCATTCTACCTATTTTCTAACACCAACACAATGGTGAAATCAGTTCTACTTCATTGTGCTTTCAGCTTGAGATATTTCTACTTTGCTCTCATGCTCCTATCTAGTTCTCATTTATGGAACATTTTGGGCACTTTTCTGAATCATATGGCAAGATCTTCAAGTTCAGCTTTTTTTGAAGTGCCTGAAAGTTTGAACAAATACCAGAATTGTATTATTGTATAGATAAAAAAAGGTTCTCATGTTCTTCAATGTATATTTGAGAGGTATAAAGTGTTTGCAACTGGCTCTAACTCATATTTACATTCCTATGTTGGTGACTGCACACTTGAAATGCTTGACTGTGTTGTAATCTCAACTAAAGATTTATTCATAATGTAAGACATTAAGGTGAATATTGTGGATGCCTTAAATATAAAGAAATTAAAATCTTTGTCATAAGATTGTGCTGAAGTTCAGGTATCTTGTGCATAGATTGTAGGTAAGCTTGTTGTGGCTGCATGGTTGGGCAGTCATATCGACCCTTCATCCATGACTGCATCACCAAGGTGGCCATTCCCTTGGAGAATGCATTCACGTGGGTTGGTGAGTGAGGACCATTAATCATTTCCCTGACATATGAGTTCAGGCAGCAGCTCAAGTCAGACCTGGCTAAACTGCTCAGGCACAAACATTTGGCTGACAAAAAATGAGTCTTTGTACAATGTCCTACTTTCCCTCTACAATAACATCAAACACTATTATAATAAAAATGTTAGGCCTTAAAAAATTTTAAAACAATGTTAATAGTAAAAACATCTTTTTTAACAAAAAATAATCCCATTAAATATTAAACAAAAAATAACTAAAATATGGATATGTTTTTATTTTTTTATTATAGAAAAAACTTTCATAGTTTACAGTTTAAATAGAGAGGATATGGTGACAATTGGATTGAATGACGATGAAGTGAGTACATAGATATGCATGATAGTATATTTTTTCGATGGAGGAACCCAAAACAAACCTAATGCCATTTTTCCCCAAATCTACATACTGAAGCCCTGTACCCAAACCCAAACAAGCAGCTTAGAATTATTCGTACAGCCATCATAGAAACAATGGCACATAACAGAGCATAGCAAATGAGGAAACTCAAGAATACTTCCGTGTGGGGCACATTTTTCTATGTGGGGACATCATTTTACAAAATTATAAATTTTAAACAATTGTGACAACATCAGAACTAGGACTTGCAAGATGTACAACACCTAGTCCTGACATTTTTAAAATTTGGGCAGCATCTTCCTAGAAAACATAACTGTTTCTAGCATGAACATTCTATAGCCATGCCTATTGATTTAATAAAAAGGGTAAAAACTATGAAATAAAAACAACAAGAGACCCTTTAAGGCACATAATACATTACCTGTTTTGGAGCTCATTCAGTTTATCAGACATGGCTTTTTCTTTCTCATGAGATATCTCAGCCTGCTCAAAAAGCACCAGTCATAAATTCAAAAACGGAGAATGAAATAAGATCGTAATATATACAAGTCAAAAGAGATTTTACAGAATGCAACCTCCATTAGAGCACGATCCCTGTCAGAAAATGCAGCTGCTACTCGACTTTGAAAGAATTTTATTTGCTTCTCTGCCTCGGAACTCTGCCAAGAAACTAAAAGATGAGCTTCCCAGACCTTAATTCAATTGACAAACCTATATGAAAAAATCTGGACATGAACCAAACAAAAAGGTAGGAATTACAAGTCCATTTCTTGTGATACCAAAATTTAAGAACAAAAATGTGCTCTAAAAACTTATTAAAAAGTATCTAATGCAAGGAAACATCGTCATCAATAATGATATTATACTACTAGGGGTACTGGTGTTTTGCAGAGCCTGTCTAATTCTCATTATAAAAAATCGTTATAAATATGGCTTACAGGAAGAAATCTCGATTGGTCAGCATGGTTTTCTGATAGTCAATTGCTTAAGATTGGGGTGGATGGAATTGTGTGAATGATTTCTTAAACAATATATAAGACATCAAATGTACTTTGGCCAATGAAAAAGGCCGGCCAGGCATTTAACCGAATTCTGTTTCATGTGTTCAAGCAGGTTAGTGATAAAAGGCCTCAACATTTGAAGTGTTTAAATTGTCTTATTTTAATGTTATGGTGTATGGATAAATGAAGGTGGCATATGCCCCCACCACATAGCTAGAGTTCAATTCAAGTACCACTAGATTAATACACTTCAAACATCAGTTTAACAAAAGAAATATAAACAGGTGTCATGTCCCCATTTTGGAGGCAATTTGATTTAATTAATTTAATTAATTAGGTTGTCCAAAATAATGAATATTTTATGAGGATGACTAATTAATTATTTTAATTAAATAAATAAGTGGTATTAAGTTAATTATTTATAAAGTTATCAAATAAATAAATATTAAAAGGTAACTTTATATTTAATTAATTTATTAAAGTGACTTGAATTATAAAATATTTTATAAAGTCACTTAATAGATAAAATAAAATAATGTTCTAGAAGTTTCTGGAGAAAGTGGAGAAAAAAGAATAAATAGGCACCCCGGGCTTCATTCTAATCATCCAGTTGTTTATTTCTCTCTTGGCATCAAATTGTGATTCAGTCACATAGTCTATTGTGGAGCCAAGTGGTTTCAGATAGTCAATTGATCTTTGAGAACGAAAACTCCCTTGGATTTGCATAACTGAGGAAGTGAAATATCTTCTGAAGGGTTGCACATTTGGAGGTGATACTTCAGTCACTTCAGCTAGGACATCATTGGACCTAAGGCCATTTTCAGCATTTCTGCATTTCAGGAGGTTTTTTTTTAGCAGGGCTGAACTTATTGGAGGTCATTTCCAACAAGTCCGCAGGCTGAAAAATCAGTCTGAAAAAGGCAGGCCGAAAAGGTAGTCCAAAAAAGCAGCTCCGAAAAAAGCAATCCGAAAAAGCAGTTCGAAAAAAGCAAAACAAAAAAAGCAAATCCGGAAAAAGCAAGTGGAAAAAGCAGATCGGGAAAAAAGCAAGCAAAAGGGGCAGCATTGAAGGAAAATATTACAACCATCCACAATCAGGTTCTTCACTTCTCATTTGGCATATTTTCAGAGAAATGTAGGTTTTCAGATGAGTACAAAATATAGCTTCAGCACTTCATTATTTCACCTTGTACTTGTCTTTGTTTGCCATTTGGCATTATTGGTATCAAAGGAAGGCTAGGATTTTGCAATTGAAAGAAATTTGTAATTTTTAGACTATCTATATTGCAACCCTAGAGTTGATGATCATCTTATTAGTTTGCATTCCAATTATTTGACAAAATATCAATTGGCTGTAAGTTCTCTTTTTGGCATAAATAATGTTATAATTTTGCATACTAATTGTTTAAATTAATGACACTTGGTTGTAAGTGCATTAATGCCATCTTAGGTTACATCCAAAGTATTTGTCATAATCACTAGTTGCTGTAGCTGCATATTGCAAGTAGTTAAGTCTCATATTTGTATTGAATATTGTCAAAATTAGTTGCACATTCATGTTAGGTCATTGTTTAGACAATCTGGAGTCTTTTTGTAAGCATTCTCTTTGATGCAAATCGAAACAAAAGTCATTGCAGCAATCTGAAAAGTTATATCAGTCATATGACCCCTTGTATGCAAAGTGTTTGACAAAATTCTTCGAGCCCTCAATCAACATTTTAAAGTCGAATTTGAGCAGGGTCATTACAGTGGTATCAGAGCTTGCTTGCAAAGTGTTTGATGTAATGTCAAACAACTGAAATATAAAGATTTTTGGTGTTTGAAGAAGTTATAACTTGTTGGGGTTATCACAACAGGTACCTAAGGTTTCTATGAGGCAAGTAGACTGCATGATTGTGGGTTTCAATAAAGCCAGAATCAATTTGAAATGAAAGAAATGACCCTCATGACACTGGCCATTAGCTAAATGATAATTGATATATAAGCAGGCATTTTGCAAAAAATTATTCTGCATGCCTTTTTCTCCGTTTTATTTAAAAATAACACCCTGCTGAATTGTTGTGCAGAACATCTCTAAAACTAATTTAGTGAAGTTAATAATTTCTAAGACAATGGAAATGATGCTTACTTCTCATTATATCCAAAGATCGAGACATTTTCTTCCAAAATAGTTCAAATACTACTCTTTGTTCATGAAGCATAATGATGCAGTCTCTCAAATACATCAATCCTTGTACTCGGGCTGATAAAAATTTGATAATAAGCATCAAATTCTATATTTCTTCAATTTTTTAGGTGTCTTTATGTGGTGGTTAGTTTTCTGAAAACATGGTTGGTATTTGTATGAATGGGTTTAGCATGATCTCAATTTGCTGAAACCCCATAATGTCAGCATGCTACCTAATCTACCAAACTATAGTCAATGTTCTCAATTGTCTAATGATTGTAATACCTAGGTTAGTCTACAGGAAAAGTGATTTATTTAATTAAAGTAAAGAAATTGAATTGCTACTTCCATTTCTAGATTATTCATGTGCATTCTTCTCCTGAGAATATTATCAGTGGAACACTTCTCTGAATGATAGAATGGGAAACAGATAGTGTAATTTTAAAAATTCAACCCGATACATGGAATGTCAATTCCCTGCCAATGATATTACCTTCTCAAGCTCTGCTTTGTATAAATCTGCAAAATGGCTCTGTAAAATCCAAATGCAAAAATATGAGATGGGTAATTAGATATCATCAACAAAAGAAGGTGCATAACTGAACTTCAATCTACAGAATATATTTAGATATGATAAAAAGAAGTAGATTTTCTGTACTTGGGGAAAAAAGAAAAAGAATATATCTTACTTTGATACGATAAACTTCTGAAAGCTCCTCCTGGAGAGTGTGATTATCTCGTTTGCATGCAACTAGCTTCTGCTTAAATGTTTCAATCTCCTGCTCCAAACCTGCAGTCCTGGTAGAGCTTTTTAATTTGATTTGGTGTACATAATGATTTTTAAACTCTATTTCTAGAATTAAAAGTCAATAACTACTCAAACTCAACACAAGTTTCTAATTGTTGCAAAATATATATGCAAACTGAAGCTGCTGCAATTAAAGCTTGCACAGCAGAAAAAGTACAAACCTCTGGGCCTGAATCCTTGTTATAATACCTATGTACCCAGTTCCTGCTTGTTGCATACACAACTGTTCAATATCTTTGCGCAACTCCTCACGTTCTGTGAAACAATATTTCCAGGAAAAATAAACCTCAGCTTCATCCTGGATTCCTACTTACATGAGACAAATTTGGCAAAACAACTATTTGTACTCAACCAAAAGCAAAACCCCATTTGTAATGTTTCTGTTTTAGCTCATCTAATATAAGATGTGTGATTTAAGAAAAAAATATCAAGCAATAAAAATTCAGATGAAGATTCATTGTTTGAAGAATAGCATGTAACTTTTGCAGTCGGTATGTTCCAAGAGAGCAAATTTATGTTTGTAGCGTTGAGCTTAGGTTATAACCTAATTTTGTGTATGTGTGCAGGTTAGCATGTATGGTTAGTACATAAAGTTACTTGTTAATTCTTTGAAGTTAACTGGTCGGTGGTATGTACTCTAGTGGTTGTCGCATGGGAAAAAGGAAAAAGGCTTATATAAGCCTCTTTAAATTGCAATGCATTTTCATCCAGCCATGTTTGACAAATATAAACTGTTTACTTTAAGATGTTGTTTTTAATTCCCTGTTCTTTTTTATCCTTCAAATGTTACCATGTAATGTCCTCAATTTTGTCGGCATTAGAGTTTCAGGGATTAGCCTATTATTCTGATTCTCGTAGGTTATTTATTGTGGATAGAGGGTCTTCTATGGCAGTGGCTTGGCTTGGGAGGGTCTTATCTTCTCCACATCTCAGTAAGCTACAGGTTGGTTTTCGTTTGGCTCAGATCGGACTTCATTTGGGCTTAGTTTTGTGTACTTACTTTTTGTGGTAAGTTGGTGTTGATCTAGATGGACCCTTTCTATTTTCGGAAAGTGCATTTGGTCACATGGAGAAATAAAAGTATGACTCCTATTCCAGACAACATTTAAATGATGAGTATTCTAGGAGTTATTATATTTTTAGTGGCCAAATTATTATTAATTATTAAATGACTTATTATAAAGTTATAATTTAACTTTATAATTTCACTTAAGTTGAGATTTGAGTTATCATTGGAAAGTGTCATTTATTAATTAGTTAAGCCAAGTCAAGTGAGAGAATCTAATAGAAGCTTCTAATTAATGTTGTGTGGAGAAGCTTCTTGAGTGAAGTTAAATTTTGGCAACAAAGGGAATCTAGAGATTATACATACAAGCCCATTTGTTAAGGAAAGCACGCTTGGATAATTTATTTTCTTTTGTTGCCTTTGTGACTTTTTCTAAGGTTCTGATTTTCAAATCCCTTGCTGAGGTATAAGGGTTTGATTCTGAGTTGTGCATTGGTTCGACAGCTGAGATATTGTGGATCAAGTTCTAAGCAAGGTTGCATGGACACGGATACAGGTACGGCTATTTTTTGGGACCTCTCATTTGGGAACGGCAGAATACACCATTCATAAAATACTTATATATATATATATATATATATATATATATATATATATATATATATAACAAATTTTCTGAGTCATTAAAGAAGATTTTCATTATAATCAAAGCATTATGAACACATAATTGCGACATATTCCAAAATACTGTAGTTAGATATAATTTTATTATTAAAACGAGATTCAAATACATAAATACTAATAGTTTGGCAGAATCACATGCTATCAAAAATATCATCACTATTCTCTTGAAACTTGAGATCTAGATCATCAAGATTATCTAAAGAGCTAGGATAGTTAGATCGTGTGCAACCACCACCTAGATTCTCAGAACCCGTTGACGATTCACCTAACGAGCCTCCGACTTTGTCAGAATTCTCAAAATTGAGGTTGAGATGTGTCAGCGCATGTATGGATACATCAATGTCACTTATCTCTGGTTCTACATCCCAAAGTTTATTGGGTCCTTTGATGTAGTCTGTGGAGGAATGTGACAATAGACGAAGATTGGAATGCACATAGACAAAGTCCTCTGCTTTGTTGGCTGCCAACCTATTTCGTTTCACAGAATGGATAAAGCCATATTGACTCCAATTCCTCTCAAATGCAGAAGAACTAGAAACTTGCAATAAAAGT
The DNA here is from genome assembly GCA_028749045.1 of Cupressus sempervirens. Taxonomy (NCBI): domain Eukaryota; kingdom Viridiplantae; phylum Streptophyta; class Pinopsida; order Cupressales; family Cupressaceae; genus Cupressus; species Cupressus sempervirens. The sequence continues at coordinate 1,033,575,474 of CM053787.1, read as the reverse complement.
GTTTATATTATAAGTTACAAAGACGCAAACAATCAAATAAAATTGAAATAAGAAATAATTCTTAGTAGAATAATTAGTATAAAAGCAAACCTGTGATAGAAGTTTGATGGCTAGCTTTTGCAAATGTGTAGTCAAAGCACCGTGGAAATTCCACCACTTTATAGGATCCATTTCTTTTTTATCTGCCATCGCATCAACATCTACATAAGTTCCATCAAAGGAAGCAAATGTCCCAAACTCATCTCGAATCTCTGTAGCAACTCTAGGATCTGTAAACATTTTCTTGAAAGCTTGTTTATATCCTTCAACAACCTCAACATCCCTATTTGGTGCTGTCCTATTTGGCAATGCTAACATATCAGCATGATAGTACTTAGGGTTTAAAGCATATGCCAAAAGTTGCAAAGGAGTTGTCATTTTATCCCATCTCTTTTTTATCACCTCATATATTTGCTTATAAAAAAATTCAGAGGGATCTTGCTCTTTTGCCATAATAATATCTCTAACTTTCTCCAGCATTGTATCTATGCAATCATAGATGTCACCTAATATTGGCTTATCAATATCACACCGACAAATGAGGGCGTATATTGGCTCAGTCAAAGATAGTAAATAATCTATTTGAGCCCACCAATCCTCATCAAGAATTAATGTCCTTACATTATTTTCTCTATCTATTTGTGATTGTCTCCATACCACCCATGTCACTAATCACCATACTTTTCAAAGCTTGTTTGACATCAACAAGCCTTTTGAGAACAATGTAGTGTGTGGCAAAGCGTGTTTCAACCACCTTCAATCAAAAAATAATTATTTTTAAAAACATATAGATCATAAATACATTTGAATTAAAAAAGATTTGAATATTATTAATTTTTAAGACAAGAAATTTACCTTTAATAACTCCAGCTTGGCGAATTGTCTATAAATGGCTTGTCACATGTGATGATTACAAATAAACATCTGAATTTTTTTGGCTTCTTCATAAATCTTTTGTATCCATTGAATTTTGCCAATTTTTTGTAGCATCAAATTCAAAGAATGTACACAAGGAGTCCACCAAATTTTTGGATATCTTGCTTCCACGACCAACCCGGCTGCTCTACATACTTTTGCATTATCTGTGATCACTTGAACAACATTTTTTGGCCCCACAGATTCAATTGCTTCAATTAGAATGTTAGCAATACACTGTGTATCTTTCTCTTCAGCCTTGCATTCCACTGCTCTCAAAAACATTGCCCCCTTTGGGTTCATTGCAACCACATTGATTAGTGGCCTGTTTCTAGCATCCTTCCATCCATCACAAATGATGGAAACCCCTGAAATTTTCCATGAATCTCGGATCACTTGTAAATGTCTATCAATAATATCTTTTTCTTTAATCAAAAGAGTAGTACGGAGCTTCTCGTACCTTGGGCTTTTGTATCCTTTTGGAGCTTCATTAATAGACCTAACCATCTCTTGCCAATACGGGGAGCGAACCACATTAAATAAAATTCCATTCGCATATAGACAACGTGCAATACTCTGATCCGTATCCTCTCGACTTTGCAAATTAAATGCCTTTTCAAGCGGTCCTAAATTGCGCCTCTTGTCACCAGCCGATCTTCCTGAAGTTGGATGCAAAGGAGGTCTATTGAGACTTGACCTTTGTGTTGACTTTTGAACTTGACTATTAGCTTCGTCCTCTTCTTTTTGATACTTTGCAATCTTCTCAAGTGACAATCCCTTCCCTGGTTGACCATCAACCTTTGGACAAGGGCACACTTCACATCCTGTACCTTTTATGTGACAAAGGTGTCCACGAACCCTCATATAAGAACCATTATAATCAATTAGACACTCATGACACCTCCATTTAAAACCTCTGCCACCTTGAAATTTTTCGATGATGTTTACATGTTTCCATAATGGATATTTGGCATTTGGTTTGATCCACTTGTCATTTTCTGATGCTCTGACATCCCCTAACGATGATGCCATGATTAGGGTCCTGAAAAAAAAAAAATTAGTAAAATTATGAAATAAAAACAAATTTACATTGATTTTATAAAGTACAAATTTAAAATTGTAATTTATAAAATGATTAGCTTAAATATAAATCAAATAATTCTTATTTCAAATTTAATTTTACAAGAATATACTTTAAAATTTGAATCTAAATTATTTTATAATTTAATTATAATTAAATATACTTATAATATTAATTAATTTTGTCAAAATATCTATATAATTATTAATGTTATTTAATGATTTTTATAAAGTTTAAATAATTAAATTTTAACAAAAATAAATAACAATATAAAGATAAATTTAATTTAAAATTTAGTAATTGTAAAATTCTAATTTTAATTTTAAATTTAACTTAATTTAAAAACTAAATAAAATATTAAGTTAATTTAATTTAAACATATGTAGTTCAAATTTAATTTTAAATTATTATATTAATAACTAATTACTATATTAACTTAATTTATATTTTTAACTAATTTTAAATTAAATTTCATATGATATAATATAATTATTATATTAATATTAATTTTAAATTTCTAAACTACATATTAATATAATAATTTCATTGATTAATTATCATTGAAAAATAAAATTAAACTTGAACTAGAATCATATTAAAAAAATTTAAAATGATTTATAATTATAAAACTTGACAAACATTAGGGAAAATGAAAAATCAAACCGAATTTTTAATAAAATAAACATTACCTGAGCTATGATAGAAAACCACAGAGATGCACACGCAGAAAAACGACAGAGACGCACACGCAGACAAACGTTCACTCAGCAGAGAAATGAGACGCATTATAGGAATAATCAAACGCAAATTACCAAAACAGGAACAATCAAACGCCAATCACTAGAGAAATCGATTCGCAATTCATTATTCAATCGATTGAAGCATTTATTTATAAAGACTTGTTCTCTGATTTTTCACGTTAAATCTGAAGTTCGATTCATTTGTTTTTAGAATATGTATCCGCTATTTCCAAATACGGCATTTAATTTCTTTGAAAAACGACAGTAACGACAGGTAACTCGTTTTTTACCCTAAATTTGGCTCTAAAAAATTAGCAAGTTGCAGTCAACGTTTTTGGCACGCGTCTGGGAAAGATGACTTTCAAAATATGGGTGGAAACGAATTTCCCTCGTATTTGTGCCATTTCGTATCCGTATCCGTATCAAATATGGCAATATGCATGTCTAGGGTTGAGGGGTGGCGTTTCCGGTAACCTTGGTTCTAAGTACTTTACCAATTCTCCTTACTGTGCTCACTATATCTAAGGAGAGATTCATTCTGTGGTCTGATTTGAAGGAAGATTATTTGCTGGAGTTTGTATTGGATCTGCTGTGAGAAGTTTTTGAGAATTCTGAGAATTGCCTTGAAGGATAGCTTGCTAATTGCTGCTTCTGAAAAGTAATTTGCCAATTATTCTCACTGTGTCTAAGGTGGAATGTGTTCTCATTGCTAGTGGATTGAATTGGAAGTAATTTGTTGGCTGAGGTTCGTTTTGGCACTAGAGATTGTTTTGAATCTCCTTATTGTTTTGACTGCGACTGAGTGAACAGCATTGTAGCTGAGATTGTTTGGAATTCTGAAGCGTCTTCTTTTCTGTGTTTACTGTGGCTTAGAAGACGATGGTTTACCGGAAGATTTCATTTAATTTGTGAGAATTTGTGGTTACCACTAATTAATTGCGATCTGCATATGTGTGTCTTAATTACTGAACCTGTTATGCTTAAAAGACAAAATGGGGAGAAGCTGATCGATGTCAAAGGGAACCGACTGGGTTCGAAAAGAGTTTATAGATTGTTCATGCTATTGGTGAACTTGCATTTTGTTTTAGAGTTTTACTGTGCATAAATAGGGGTTGTGTTTGATGGAACAAGGACCTGTGTTTGAAGATAGCAGCCCTGTGATCTAATTCAAGGGCAGCATTGTCAATTGATGAGCCTGTGTTGGAAGAATTCAAGGCCTTGTTAAAGCTCTTGGGTGTTGGAAAATATTGTAGCAGGCAGCGTGGGAAATTTAACAGTGTGGTGATGTGGAACAGTCATCACAGTGCACATTCTGGGCATATAACCACTGCCATTACTGGGTGACTTTCTCGCTAGTCTGTAAGTGCAATTTTGGGCGTTCATATCTCTGTTTTTAATAAATTGCAGACCAAATTCTGTCAGCAAGTTCTTTGCAAAATTAACAATATCATTTCATTTCTATTGTGATTCAGTATTAGCTGTTAGAGAATATTTTCAATTCTGAATTTTGCATGCAAACCCATGAGGAAGGGTTTATATCAGTTGTGTAGTATTCATCAATGCCAAAGTCTGGAAAGTCTGATTCATCTGGTGAATTATGAGTAGTCCAGTTCATTTCCTAGTGACGTGACAAAATTTAAACACATAGTTTGATAACTGAATTGCTAGCCAACTGTTTGACAAAATGTCAAACTTCTGATTAGTTAAGGTAATTAATGTGTTAAGGTTTATTTGTTGAACTATAACCAGCTAGGGGATTTTACATACCAGAGACACAGAAAAATGAAAGAATGTTAAAAGACCCTCTGTGTAATAAACTTTTGTATACCAAATAATGTGTGTGTTGAATTTTTAAAGTCTTAATGTTTATACTCTTGTTTTCAGCATCATTTGCGTGTGGCTCTAGACAAAAAAACAAAATTGGTTTTGCATGTACAGACAAGGTTGAAGCTATAAAAATTTGAACAGCGGACCACAAATTCACTTGTATATTTCATTGTTCTTTTGTTTGTCTAGGTAAATCCTGCTGACCTGTGACTTTTATCAACATATATAGTTGCAATTGAAAAGAGAACTGATTTTGGAGCTGTACTTACAATACAGTGTATATTGTCTTTTCCTTTAACTCTAAGCTAAAATTCTAAAAATCGTGTTAAGTATTCTATACTGTGTTTGGTCTTTGCTAGATTTGCAAATTGGATTTTGTGTCAGACTGCTTGGGTCAGTCAACTTGCAAAGGGGCTCCCAATCTTTGACTGCATCCAGTGATATCGGAGCCAGGTATGCTCACTAGACTATTGAAGTAGGAGGCAGACATGGAAAGCCTTGAAACTTTTGTTGTGGATGTGAGGATTTTGTGATTACAAAGAGCTGAAGTAGAAGGCATGGCTCATAAATGTTGGAGTAATTACATAATTGCTTAGTGATTAATTAATCAAACATTATTTGTTTTGGTTTCTTATTAGTTTATTGAAATCAAGCTAAGCTTAGGAGTGCCTTTCTATACTAAGATTGATGTAATTATATGTCATGTTGTCTCATTAAGATGAGGACACTTGTCATAATCTAACTTAATGCTTTATCTTAATGCTTTTGTAAACATTCATCGTAATCTATCCAACTTTATTCAATCAATCAATTCAGGTATATCAAAGGTGACTACTCAGAGTTACGAGGTTCTCTATGAACTCCAAAAACAAAGGCAAAGAAATATGTCAAAGAAATGTTAATGATGTAACGTCGCAAATTTAGCTATATGTTCTTGTGACCCGTTGGCCAATTTCTAAGCTTTCCCATAAGATTCTAGGTGTTTTTGGGAGAACTATAAAGTATTTGAAGATAAATAAGTTCAACCTTTCTCAGTTTCCATTAATGACATTGAGCTCAATGTTGATGCCAATATGGTAGAATTTTTACCGATAACATATGCAAATGGAATTCACATTAATATTACCACATGTATCTAAGAAATAGGAACAATACAAAGATGGTAAAATATGTCTTTATTAGTTGTACCAAACAAAGTTACATACCTGTACCAATGATTATCCAAAATTTCCATATCATACTATTCCATGTGTGTACTACATATAGTGCCCAAGTTGGTTACTAATTCCAACCGACGCAACCCTTGGTACAACTACTTAATTAATTTATTGTGAATTTACTCATTACATTAACACCCCTCCCCCCCCCCCCCGAAAAAAAAAATCATTTCCACATGAATAGCAAGCTCAGGAGGACGGGTGAGAAGACATCCCTAGAGCTGAAGCTGAAATTGACACTGCCATTAGAGTGGTTGAGACTGTGAGATGGGCGACTTAGTTGCTTAAGTAACTTCACATCCCATTCAACCACAAGTTATTTAGTACGTGCGCCATGTAGAAGCCCGAGTGCATTCATTTTGTCTTTATCCGCTATTGCCAACTATTCAGTATGAGTGGTCTACTCCCTCTTAATTTCGGCTTCCAACTTCTCCACTTGCTCAATCAAAATTACTCAATCCCCCTCTATTTTGGCCAATTTGCAAGTGGTTTTTTGCAATTCAAAGAATACAGCCTGAAAATTTCCCTCCATTTAGACAAAACTGGAGTCAAAAGCCCACCTCTCTAAATCACTTGTGATACCTGCCACTATTGGGACTAAACCTCCATCTCATGAACAGGCCAACCATGGTCTGCAAATGTCCTCTTAAAATCTTCATGGCTTCCTATCCTCATGAAATATAAGAGAGACTCAGCTTGGAAAACTATAGTAACCATATCAGCCTCTATGTGGCCCTCTGATGGATTTCCTACATTGTCTTGGTTATGATCTCCAACTCTGCCAAAATCCATTGAGTACATTCATCACATGGTGTGGACATAGTTTCTTCTTCATCCGGGTGGCTTCCTTTTGTTGTCAGTTCTTCCTGAATATTCGTAGTTTCCTTGTGTCGTTGTTCCTCTAGTATTGGAAGGGTAGTTCCTCTGAGCAAATGTGAGGATGGTAGTGGTATATTTGCCACTCCCAACTCATATTGTGTCAATAAGGCATCAATCTCTGTATCTTGTTGCTCTCATGTCCTCATGCGGCTCCCCCACTAACTGCGAAGTTGTAATATAAGAGTGAAGAGGAGCCAATGTGGATGCCTCTATTGAAGCTATCTTAGGTGTCAACAATAATGCAATTGTCATCCTGTTTCAATTCCATGGGGCGTAACAAGTCTTATTGTGTGGCTACCTGCTTTGGTGCACCTCAAATCTACTAATTTAGTACTCGATATTCTACCTCACAGAACGAGACGAGCCATTTCAGATAGCTTAACTGGTGCAAAATTTATCTTCTTGGCACCCCAATTGGCAAATGTTGGTCCACTGATTGTGCCTTTGTCTCCTTTTGTACTTGTACCTATTTGGCTGCCTATGCCTTCCTTCTCAGGGTGCATACGGCTAGTGTCTATACAGACTGTATGGCTGCATGTGCCTTCCTTCTCAACATTTGTACGGCTAGTGTTTGTATAGCTGGCTTCCATATGGCTTATACGACTTGTGTCCACATTGCATGTATAGCGAGTAGTTATCCAACTATTGCTTTCCATCTAACTTGGTTCCTCTACCTTGTGTGTGCCTTCTGTCGTTGTTGGAAATGACCCCTCCATGACCTCTACCATTTTCACTTCATCGGATGTGTCTACTAGTGTTATTTACTAAGTCCGATATTCTTCCTCTTCACTAGATTCCTCTTCAGCAGATGTTTCTTCCTCCTCTTTTGTATTGTTTTCCATGTATGAGTTCTAAGTGGTTGTTTCCTCCTGTCTTTCCTTCTTCCTTTGTGGTTCAATGGTCCTAGTACTTCCTTCACCTACTATGGTGTCCATATGAATCCAATATAGCATCGCAGGCTTATATGGCTCAACCCGGTTTGCTCAAACAAAACTTCCCCAATGTTCAAGAGCAACTTGTGTGCATAAAGTCTCAAGAAATAACACTATAGCATAATGGGGCATATAGAAAGTGGTGTGCTTCAATAGGAGAAACTCTTTTAGTTTATCTAAATGTAACTGAGCCCGGTTATGGACCTTACCCTCATATAGACCCTTTACTTGTGGAAGCATGGAGAGGGCAATATCGGATGTGCAGCTCCCTCCAATTAATTTACTCTTTACTAGGTCCACTACACACCTCCATTCTGTATTTCTCACAAAAGTCTTTTTGATGCCTCTACTGCTACTCCAAATTTTGTCCCAATGCTTCTATGTCAAATTGTTCTTGCACACCAATACAGCTAGATGCGTCCTCTCTTCTATGATCATTTTTGGAGTCTTACCCACTTGTTACCCTCTATGGGGAATCCCAAATATCTTTCTAAAATTCTATGGTGCAAAGGAGATTGTCACATTTTGTTGCAGGTACTAAATACTAAACTTAAGGTCTTTCTTGTCATAGCCATGCACTAGGGTTGGCTCAAACTCCTTAAGATTAAAAATGGGCATAAATATGATCTTATCTACCTTTGCATTCCTCAATGCTGCCTTCAATGGATGCTGATCACTTGTTCCTTGCCACCAATTCCTGCATTCAGTTCCAGCAACCCCTTCAAAATGGACATTCACAGCAGAGACTTCTTCCATTTTTCCCTTGTGACTATTGCTAGTTGTGGCCATGATGTCTCCTATAGTAGTCTTCTTTCTTCTTGTTTCCTCACATTTATCCTCCAAGAGGCCCTCGTTAGGGTTATATAGACATGTCACAATCGTTTGTATCCACTTTTTAAATGTCTTTGTCGCGACTCTATATATCTGCGTGCCTATTGTTAATGTTGTAGATTCAGTTGGATTAAATTGACATAGAGATAATTCTTCTATGGTTATTGGTCAATCATCAATTAGACAAACCCACTTATGTGTACTTATCTATTTATTATATACATTATATAAAATATATAATATATTAATATTAATATTGTCAAAATAATAAATGATTAATTTATTACCAAAGAGACATGTCTCTTCTATGGATATTTATATAACCTCCAAATGATGAGACATGTCTCTTCTATGGATATTTATATAACCTTCAAATCTTCATTTGGAACACAGAAATAAACAGTAGTGCTTAGTACATTTGCAGCTGATCCATGAAAACTAACATGATATCAGAGCCACACTGCAAATGTACGAAAAGAACGAACATAAGATAATTATAATATAAATTATCATAGCATCTTTCTGTGTATGCACAGCAGGAGGAAAATTATAAGGTATCATTTACGCAGAGATAAGGAAACAACGACTGCAAAGGTGGCACAAAAAATATGGGAGATCAAACAAATTGATTGGCAAAGAAAAGATAGAAGGGAACAAAACAAAGAGAAGGGAATTAGCAGAGGCATGAGAAGTCAAAACCATATTATCAGAGGAGGACTATTCATTGATACTCAGTAATTTATATCCATATAGGTAGAAGTCTGATACGAGAAAGGTAAAGGAAAGGCAACAAATAGCTCCTATAGTTATCATTCTCCCATATTAATAAGAAAATTCTTAGATAATCAAATTGACTTGAAGAAAGATATAATTTAACGAAAGTTGAAACACACATTCAGAGATAGACTGGAACGCATGCCAGCATACTCATGTTGACATTGGGAGTAATCTGACTACACATCGAATGGTGGATCTATTCTTGAACCGCTGCCTCCTATTATCTATAGTTAACAAAAGGAGCAATGTTGGAGTATGCCGCAGGCATATATAGAAGAAATTTATGATTATATAATTTATTATTTCCAGAACTAGTGATGAGACCAGCAAACAATTGATAAGGGAAGAAGAAACTTGAAAACACTATCGGGAGGTGTATGGTGTGATCTGGTGCAGTTCCAAAGCAATTTGGGTTATCAAATATTAACTAATCAGATAAATCTCTCAATGACATTCTGAAGTATTCTTTCCACATAGAAAGGTATCGACAGTTGAAGAATTAGGAATTCGATCAGTGATTATATGTAGAAATTATTCTAAAAACAGCGGAGAAGGATAGCAATTGATTGGAACTGATAAAAATTATATGTAGCAGATATATCCATCATCAACAGAAGTATATAAATCTGTAATTGAATGAAGATCATACAATGATGCAGAACTAGCGTGGAAGCTTATACATCAGTTGTTGGTCATCAATAACATTAGATTGGGAATCAATTCAGTAATCATCAAACCAAAATAACAAATTTAATATTTAAATATAGGGAAGTCAAAGGAAGATATACAGATGAAAAAATCAGTTTTTTAGCAGAGAAATATAAAGGAGAAATACTTATTGGCAAGGGCGAACATGTAATGAGGTGTCAATACCCCAACAGATATAACAATATACCGCATTCATGAGCAACCAAATCATTCATTTTATTTATTTTTAATCTGTTATAATCGGACAAATATAAGCCCAAGGTCTACAGCATATGTTGGATCATTTAAATTGATACAAACTGCAAAACGAAATTCCCCTAGGAAGATTGTAGTGATCCAAATCCAAATATCTTCTGATTGGGCTTCAGTGGAAAGCACTGGGGTTAAGAGTTGTATGATATGCTCTTTTCAATTTCAAATCAATACAAAAGGAACTGCCAATAAAGCAACCAGTGTTGCAACCAAATTGATGGATTAGACAAAGGAAAAAAATTATTTTTTTATTTTTTGCATTGCTATAAATTCGAAGTTTTCGAGAGATTGTGAATTATTGCAGTTGGATATCTTTGGTGAGAAAGAAGTGACAACTTACTGGATTTGTTTAACGATGTTGTTCAAACCATAATACGAGTGAACACTCCACTGTACGAAATCTAGAATCTTGGTTGCAATTACCGACGATCTCTTTGATGCCTGTGCAAATCTTCACCAAGTGTTTCTCTTCTACGAAGCCTTTAAGAGTGGGCACATACTTTTCAGTTTTTATCAGTGAAGCACAGAGACACGTCCCCTTGCCAAAACTGGGTCGCACCCGAGACGCGGACACACCCGAGATAGGGGGAGACAAGGGGACGCCGTCTCGGTGTCTAGCGCGGTGTCACTTAGAACACCACCTCCGTTGGAGAGGGCAAGACGTCCCCGCATCCCCTATGGGTGCACGTCCCCTTTAGGTGCAAGGGGACACCTAGACTTCCAAAGGATGATGATTGATCATTCATTTGGCATTTTGATTTGGGCTCTTGGAGACTTGTAGTTTTTGTTTGCATTATATACTTATTTTGATATCATGATTCACGGCACATGATACTTGTAATCGTCTTTATGTCATGACTCATATGATCATTGATTAGATAGTAGATACTCATACTATTGATCTAATATATATTATATATTATAAATTTAAAATTATATTACTTCACACTCTATCATTTGCTAATGTTCATTGTTTGATCATGAATCATGATGTTCCATTAATGTTTAAGTTTTTTACATCTTTATATCTTATATTGTAGTACATCTTTTCATAACTAGCATTTTAAGTACCGTATGTATACTATATACACCCCTGCTCCCCCCGCAACCCCCCCATCCCGCTACCGGCCCCAAATCATGGCTCCTCTATCCCCCCGTCTCAGAAACTTGTCCCCTGTCCCGAAGGGCGATCTATCTATGGTTTTTATAAAAGAAAAAAAGTGGATTAAAGGAGGATACTCGCCGTCATTGAATGAGCATTGAGAGAATGTCGTAGTGTTGGTGGCACCGGGAGAATTTACCCTCACTACAACATTTTCCACAGGAGATATTCTTTCTGATCTCATTCTTGAGAAGCTTGAGACACTCTCAATGTACATCTTGTAAACGATATTACAAAATCTGACAAAGGAGAATTCATAACAACTATGGAATGACAAAAAAGCTTGATTACATCAAGTTTTCCAATGACAACTAGCAGTTCATCAATGAAAATTAGAGGCTATCAAAAGATGCAACACCACGATTATCGAAGTGAATGCAGTGGCTAAGAATACGGGAACTCCTAACAGCTCTAACATTTTCAGCTTTGTAGTTTCAGAAGATAGGCTACATGTAATCAATGGGCATGTAACCCAATTACACCTACCTTCAATCGTAATCCCATAAATCTTCTTTCTTAGTTTGACTTAGTCAAGGTGGTTGAGTTTCTCCCACCTTTTTCTCCTCTTTTCTGTCACTCTTCTTCCTATATAAATGAGTGTCTTCCATTGTAAATATGATCATTTTTTATATGCAAGAGGGCTCTACCAAACTTGTGCAAGCATAACTTTGATTGTGTAGTACCTAAGTTTGTGTGGGAATCAGTTGTGCAAAAAACGAAAAAAGAAAATCCACAATGTGCAAATCTGACAAAGGAGAATTCACAACAACCGTGGAATGAGAAAAAAGCTTGATTACATCAAGTTTTCCAATGACAACTAGCAATTCATCAATGAAAATCAAAGGCTATCAAAAGATGCAACACCATGGTTATCAAAGTGAATGCAGTGGCTCAGAATACAGGAACTCCTGACAGCTCCAATATTTTCGGCTTTGTAGTTTTAGAAGATAGGCTGCATGTTATCAATGTACATGTTACCCAATTACACCTACCTTCAATCATGTAATCCAATAAATCCTCTTTCTTAGTTTGATTTAGTCAAGGTGGTTGAGTTTCTCTCACCTTTTTCTCCTCTTTTCTGTCACTCCTTTTCCTATATAAAGGAGTGTCTTCCATTGTAAAGAAGATCTTTTCTATATGCAAGAGAGCTCTACCAAACTTGTGCAAGCATAACTTTGATTGTGTAATATGAATTTGAAAGAAAGGTGAATAAAAAGAAGCAATTGGATTGAAGCTTTGACTAAAAGCAATTGTGGTAGAGCAAATAGGAAGCTTTGGCTGTAATTTGTGTTTACTATCTTTAATTCATGTTATTCTTGTATGTTTAGTAGAGCGCAGTGGATATAAGAAACAACTGGAGTCGAAGCTTTAACTTGGGGCAATAGTGGTGGTATAGAATAGAAGCTTTAATTGTAGTCTATATTATTGCTTCGTATTCATGCAATTTATTAGAATCATAGCTTAGAAATCATCTACTTCTAAAAGTTTGTGCCCCAATGGTAGAGATTTTTCTTATAGATTAGAAAAACTAGACATAGATCTAAGCCGGTACGCTTTCAATAACCCTTTGAGTTGGTATTTGGTATCGGTATCATTGTTTCCAACTGTTAGATAGAAGTGTAGTTATAGAGATTAATCTTGTTCATTACTCGCTCCACGAATAAGAGGATTCCTTTTTGGAATAAGAGGAAAGAATATCGGTAACACCTCACTACAATATCTCTTGAACTTCTTGCTTACCTTGAGTTGATCCAAGGAACAGCGAGAAGGGGTAGCCTTCCTTTCCTTTAAGGTAGGAAAGACTCTATCTCACACGTTGTCGCTGGTCAACCTATTTTGTCACCGAATTTGCATAAATTGGTAATTGCAAAATATTCAACCCACAATGTTGAATTTGTAGGCCAAGTCCTTACATTTGACAATAAGGTAATCTTCCCCTGTAATTAGCAAGTCATCAACATATAGGATCACCTTTAAATATTTTAAAATAGAGATTTGGGTTTGCGTCATTCTTTGTAAACCCTAGTCCCATTAGATAGTTGTTGATGCTCTCATACCAGGCTTGGGGAGCCTGTTTAAGTCCGTATAAGGCTTTCTTCAATTTGCATACATGTGAGGCTGCATTATGAATCACAAAACCTTCAGGTTGTTCTAGATAGACATCCTCTTCAATAGTCTCATTCAAGAATATAGTTTTCACATCCATTTGGTGGATCTTCCAACCTTTAACTGTTGCAATAGCTATGACTACTCTAACAGAAGTATATCAAATGATGCAAGAGCATCCCTAGTTGGCTTGCAATCCTGCAAGATGGTGTGGTTTGGCTTTGGAATTTGGGAACTTGATCGAAGAATGAAGTGTGACCCTGTCAATACTAAGTTGGTTTGGTTGTTGTGTTAACCGAGTGACTTGGTTAATGAAGACATTCGACAAAGCTTAGGGCACTCGGCAAATACTGGGAGCTCAATTTGCACTGGTAGCTCGTCAGTAGTGTTGCCCAAGTCAACTCGATCATTGAAGGGAGCTTAGCATACATTGTGGTGCTCCAAAGATACTGGGAGCTCAGCATACACAGTGGTGCTCAACATCCATTGGAAGCTCGGCAATGCTTGGGAATTTGCTGATACTCGGCTTGGTCTTTCTAACGCTTGGCTTGGTCTTGGTTCTTGTTGGTGTCGAGTTGTCTGTGAGTCGACTTTGAGTATTTAATTTGTGTTGTAACCGACTTGTGGCTCAACATATATTTAATCTATGGTGTTTAATTTAATTTGTAATGAACTGGGTCGACCTATGGCTTAGTTGGGTATAAGTAGGAGGTTTTGTAGAGTCTTTAGGCAGTTGCAATAATCTAGCTTAAAGAAGAGGATAAAGGGTAGATACGAATTTTGAAGAGCTAGTAGCTGCAGCTTGAGAACTAAAGGATTGCTTGGTGAACCTAAGGGTACAAGTGTGGATTCTTCTTGGTGTTCTTATCCAGTTGTGGTTCTAGACTAGTTGTGATTTGATATCAAATCTTGCATTATTGTTGCTTGTTGTTGTGTTTTCGCTGTGTAGTTATTTGTTGGGGGTTTGGACATCTCCTTTGGGGATTCTCCTGCCTTGCACTACATCATCAAACAACAGGTGCAAATGTCTCTTCGTAATCAGTTTCTTCCTTTTGTGAGAACCCTCCGACAACAAAACGTGTTTTGGGTTTCTCTATACTACCATCTGCAGCATGTTTGATTTTGAAGAGCCATTCGGAAGAAACAATAGATTTCTCTTAGGTCTAGCTACTATATCCCATACATTTTTCAAAATGGATTGATACTCTACCATGGTAGCTTTCCATACTAGATGCTTGAGAACTTCCGTTACACTAGTAGGTTCCAAGTTAAAGATTTCAGTCATTAAGGAACATAACATGTCAATTTGTTGGGTCTCTTACTTTCTCTGAATCTCAAAAGTAGTTTGGTTTTCATTTGTGGTTACTTCTGGATACTCCCTCTAAAACTCACGAACAAGATCCTCCTCCATATCTTTGGGTGAATCCTAAATTTTTGGCTCCTTAGAGCTCTTTGCCCTCTTGAAGGCAATGTCCTCCTCAAAGATGACATCTCTACTCAGTTCCATTTGACTTTGTCCAGGTATGTATATTCTGTAGGCATTTCAGATTTCACTATAGCCCACAAAAATTTATTTCCTTCTAGAAGGCTGTAGTTTTGACCTCTTCTCTTTAGCTCATGGATGTAAAAAAGGAGACCAAACATTCTTAAGTGACTTATGTTAGACTTTACACTAGTAAGCCTCTTCAGGAGTTGTTATCAAGGTATGAATGGGGACATTTGTTTTCAATGTAAACTATTGTTCTAGATGCTTCTGCCCAAAATGAGGTTTCTATGTTTTGGTCATAAACATTGCTTTGGAAACGTCTACAATAGTTTTATTTTTCCTCTCAGTGTTGGATTTTTGAGCCCAGAAACAAAAGATAAACAGCAATAAGGAAAACCAAATCAGATCCAAGGAGCACACATAAATACCCCTGGAAAACCCTTCAAGAACGAAGGGAAAAATCCAACCACAAAACAAAAGATCATTTTATTGATTATAAGCTTCAAGTGTACAATGTCTATCGCTTGATGCATTTATATTCTAATCGAAGGTCCCTTCTGTTGTCTTGTATTTTGTCACCACAAAATATAGGTATCAGTACAAAACTTTTCCAACTTAGTTTCCAATCTCTAATGTTACATCCCAAAGTTTGATCTAATTTAAATGTATTTATAGTCATTGAATTGAGTTGATTTTCTTTTATAATCATGTGAAAAGGGTAGTTAAATATATCTGTTGTATTCATTATGTTTATTGTTTAATGATGATGGTCATTATCCATTGTTTGTCATGTAATAATTAGTAGTTGCTTGATTTTGGAATTATGGTTAATAATTAAATTCCTTATCTACATTAAATGTTATTATGGATTTATCATGGAACTTGTTATTATCGTGGAAAATGTTGCATGGATGATTGCAGGAGAAAATGAAGGGGAGAAGCATTGCTAAAAGGGATCAACGGAATGGGATACTAGTTTAGCCCAATTATTAGGTTGACAAGTATGACTTTTAATTGTCTCGATAAGGACCTAGCGACTTGAACATCAAATTACAATCGATGGACATGCATGAGCTATTAAATAAACATTTAAAATATTAGTTATTTTTAATTAATTTAAAAAAATGTGTACCTCAAATGACTTTTCATTGACTTTTTCACCACAACACTATAATGTATATTTATGTACGTGCACATAGATATAGAAATAAAAGTCACACCATAATATTATTTTTATACAAAATTTTATCTAATATGTACATTTAAATATATGTACAAGAAGATAAAATAATCTTCCAAATAAAGCATGCATATAGATATACTTAATAATAGATACAACCTTGGATAAAATAAATAATATGAAGCCACCTCATAAATACATCTACGTGCAAGTAGATAAATATATTGTAATTATCCTTGACTTATAACCTTCAAATCTTTTTCCATATTTATTCAGATTCTTGCTAGAAAACGAAATGCACATTTGGCATATTGATGGTCAAGAAGCCAAGTCTTTTCTTTTTAAGTTACGGCTTCTTGGAAGCCAAAAGATTTTATGAATACTTCTTTAAATTATGAAGCCATGAGAGAACATCAAGTCTCATTCCTCACGATATCTCTCTACATTATTCCTCACGTTCTTTCCCTTTGCATATTTCCTTGACACGATTTGCCCATTTCATTGAATATTTTCGCTGAAAGACGTGATTGGTAATCACACTAAGATCTGCATTTGAAGTTATTTCCGTGAAGGCACTGATTAATAGCGTCCAGCCAAGGCTCCAATACTTTTGAACTTACCCGGTTATGTGGTTGATTTACCATATCCAATTGATTTATAATATGTTTTTATCAGATACCACTGCATTGTATTTACAGCAGTAAGCTACAGATTCTTGAAATGCCTCACAACATCCTTGTTTGATACATTGGATAGTTCCTCCTTAAGTCAGAACTTCTCAGGATAAGTCAAGACCAATCGTTCATGATATGATTTCACATATTTATTTTACTCATGCATGTCAAAATCAAATGGTATTTATTTTGCAAGTCTTATACTTATATTTCTCAAGTCACAAAAATGTGATATGTTAAAAACATATAATATTCTTATATCAAGTTGAGGATCAACAAATAGAGCTGATTGCTCTGAGATTCAAACACCTGAGACTCACCCGACTGTATAGCCAAGGAAGAGGTGAAGAGGTGAGATAGAAATCTGTAATAACATGGAAATAAAAATCATACACGACATAACAATTCTAAATTATTTTAAAGGGAAAATCATTTAATAGCTCATGCATGTTCATACTTATTGTTCCCCTGTTGTCAAGTCGAGCGATGGTGTGATCGGGTCATTGAACCCATACGAAAACTTTGGCCAACGTCGTTAAAGGCATGTTTGCCATCTATGATCACTTGATGTCAGTAGTGTCAATTATTCAAACACGTTCGTCCATAACCATGCGTACATTCTAAACACTGGAATGCTCAGGGGGCTGGACTAAAAGTATCTCAAGCCTGATCCCGAAGTCGGGAGGACCGTTCTATTCAATAGATTGTGTAGGGATGAATATGGTCTGAGATTGGGAGGTTAAGCCTAAGTCGATGCTTCTCCTCTTACCGAAAGTCAAGGCTTGCACAACCAATTAAAGACTCACCAGTTACTTCTCGTATGTTATTCTTTCTATTTCATGTTATGCATTTACTTGTATGCAAGGAAAGATAGTAAATCGTTATTTCAGTTATTTCAGTTGATCGTGATTACAGTTATTTCAGTTAATGATTATTATAGTTATTTCAGATGATCATTGTTACAGTTATTTTAGTTGATCATTATTACAGTTATTTCAATTAATCATTATTACAGTTATTTCAGTTGAATATTATTATAGTTATTTCAATTTGGTTATCTCAGTTAATAGTTAGTAGTTAAAATCAGTTAATGTGTCATGAAAAGGAATTCAAGATATTTTGTTTCAATAATTAGTTGTGGAAAACTCTCTCTAGAACACCTTTATTTTGTTATAAAAATCCGTTTGTTACATATGGTATCACAGCGCTAGGTTCAACCCTAAGCCTAGCGCAAATTACTTTCTAGTAAACCTAAAAATTCTTAGAATAAATGTACAAGATGCAAGTACGTAAAATACCTCGCAAGAAGGCACGACATCCCATCTTTTTGTACTTAAACTTCCATGCCTTCTTGTCTTGGAAGTTTTACTCTCACTCTCTGTCCATGACACGAGTACATGCATCTGTAAAAGTCGATGGTGGGACTATCTTCATCTTTCTCCTAAGAGATGGTGGTAATCCTTCGATGAACCATCGTTTCTTTAGTCCATTTGTCGACTTGTTATCTAGTTTTCCTATCAGCTTTTTCATTCTTCTGCTATAGGCTTTGACAGATTCACTCTTCCCTTGTCTTGTGTTATAAATCTCTGTTAATATTTCATCGTCATCTCTCAGGAGTCTGAATTCTTCCTCGAAGGCTGTGCGGATGTTATTCCATGTGTTTTTCTTTGCTGCCTCCAAATTTGTATACCAATCAATGGCAATACCCCTTAATGTTGCCGGAAAGGCTTTTAAGCATTCCGCTGCATCATTTTGTCCATTCGCTTGCCATATTGTTATACATGTTTTACAGTGGCAAGCAAGGTCCTCCGAGCCGTCCCCTGTGAACCTTGGTAATTTTTTTTTATCTATTGCCATTATGTGAACACTTCCCGATGGAGCACTTCCTAATGGAACACTTCCTCCCAATGGAACACTTTCTCCCGATGGAACACTCCCTTCTGACTAAAAGTTCGTTCTCGAGGAGGAACTGCTGAAAATATCCCCTTCTTGACTTTGCTCCTGTCGAAAGTCTCTTCCTAGCGGTCTCTAGATTTTTGTATCCCAACTTCCTTGTTGTCTCAAAGATGACCAAATTTGCTATACCTTCAGATGTATACTTGATCAACCCTTCTTGGATTCTCGTGGAATCCCCTTGTCTTCCTTTCCAGTTACAACGTCTCCCCTCCTTCTGCTGGAGACGTAGTATCCTCAACGCAACTTCTTCCTCAATTTCTTCTCCCTATGCCTAACTGGGATATATATTTGGAATCAGGGGCATGAATTGTTTTAATGTTTGTTTCCCTTTTTGGAATTTTCACGTTCTTCACACTTCCTCGTCCTCCTCCCCGCAAATTGTTGCAGTACTTATTCTCCTCCTTTCCCTTTATGTCTCAGCTCTTTCCCAGGAGATCGTACACTACTGGTGGCAGCAAAAGTTGTCGCGTATCGTACCTTCAAGGACCGTTCTCTCACAGGCTTCCCTCTGTATGTACAAATCGACCACAACTTTCTAGGCCGTTACCAAAGCATGTGTCAATTGATCTTCCCTAGTTATTTCCTCCTCTTCCCCGTCACTATTTGTTACTCGAATAAGCGGTACAAAGGGCCTTCCCATTACTCCATCCTACCAACCTCTAGGTTCGGACTTGGGCAATGGTGCCAAAAATGTAGAGTGGAAATATCATACAATTTCACAGGTACACAGAAAAGTCCAATTGATGCATATGAAGTAAAACCTAGACATACAATTCATACCACAACACTAGTAGGCAAGGAAATGATTTTTTTATTAATACCAAAAACCAACATGAGTACATTACCAATGTTCCAGACATTTATAGAAGGGTCGGTTAGTTGGAAACCAACTAATACATTTCCTCACCACCTAACTACCCAAGCCGACTAGCTTTAACAAGTACTAAACATAATAGTTACTTTATTCCATTTACACTCGGGCTGATTTTCCAAATTTCTCCATTGAATTGAATTTATATGTGGCAACACTTGGGTCTTACGACATTATTATACGCATTAATTGGCTCAGCGAGCATAAGGCTAGCGTTGACTGTCTTGCTAAAATTGTAGATTGTTTGGATGACCAAGGCAAACCGGTAAACATAAAAAGGGTTATACATGAAATTACATCAAAACAGAGATTTGCCATGCAACTTAAGAAACGTGGAAGAAAAGGTTGTGAGATCTTTGCAGTAAGGATTGAACATTTGAGGTATGCCCCACATTAAATGAAGGAGAATTTGAAGGATACCTTCAAAAGGAAGTACCCTTATCTAATGAAATATCAGGATGTATTCCCTGAAGAACTTCCTGCCTTACCTCCATCGCAAGTTTTTGACTTCACTATACAATTAACACCAAGAGCAGAACCAATTTCCCGAGCCCCTTACAGGATGACAACCACAAAATTAATGGAGTTGAAATTACAGTTGCAAGATACGCTAAATAAGAAACTGATCCGGCCCAATGTTTCTCCATGGGGAGCCGTAGTATTGTTTATTAGGAAGAAGGACCGAACTATGAGATTATGCATAGATTACAAAATGCTCAATAAGATTACTATCAAGAACCAATACCCACTTCCTAGAATTGACAAACTCTTTGATCAAATGAAAGGTGCTATCGTATTTTCAAAGATTGATTTGAGGTCAAGATATCACCAGCTTCATATTAAGGATGAAGATATTCACAAAACTACATTCAGAACTAGGTATGGGCATCATGAATTCACAGTGTTACCTTTTGAGTTAACCAATGCACCGACAGCTTTTATGAATTTGATGAATAGCATATTTCACAATTGTTTAGATAAATTTGTATTGGTTTTTATAGACGAAATCCTAATTTATTTGAAAAATGAGAAGGACCATCAAGAGCATCTAGAAAAGGTTTTACAAAGACTACGAGAACATAAATTATACGGAATATTATCTAAGTGCGCTTTCTATCAAAAGGAAATCCAGTATTTAGGACATATTATATCAGCTCAAGGAATAGCTATAGATCCGCCAAAAATAAAAGCAATTAAGAAATGGCCTATGACGGAAGTCAGGAGTTTCATGGGATTGGCAAGGTTCTATAGGAAGCTTGTTAAAAAAATTTCCAAGATAGCTTATCCGATCACATCACTCCAAAGAAAGGGAAGAAGTTTGTATGGACCGAAAAATGTCAATCAACTTTTGAATGTTTGAAAGAAAAGTTAAATACTGCACCTAGACTAAGAGTACCTGATTCACAAAAGATATTCATAGTCATAACGGATGCATCAACGGAAGGAGTTGGAGGAGTACTAATGTAGGATGAATAGGTAATTGCATAGAAGTCAAGGAAGTTAAAGAATTGCGAGCAAAATTACGCCCTTCGTGATCTGGAATTAGCAACTATTGCACATGCCCTCACAATGTGAAAACATTACTTGATTGGGAAACCTTTTGATCTTTGATCCGACCACCACGGCCTAAAATACATTTTTACCCAACCCAACCTTAATTCTAGACAAAGGAGATCGCTGGAATTTCTAGCAAACTATGAGTTTGACATTAGTTACATCAAGAGCAAGGAAAACAAAGTGGTAGATGCCTTAAGCAAAAGGAGACACATTTCCGCAATGGCTATTATAAATTTCAGATCAAAAGATTAGATTTTACAACATCTAGAGCATGATGAATTTTATGCAGAGATCAGCCAAGCTCTCATTGGAGACCTGCGGGATCCTAAGTATTCAGAATCTAGGATAGAAGAGGATCTTCAACTTATCTTCCCGAGACTAATGGTCAAATAGAAAGAATAAACCAGGTTTTAGAAGAGCTTTTAAGAGTTTACTGTATGGAATGGCAATACTAGTGGGAAACATATTTACCCTTAGTAGAATTTGCTTATAATAATTCCTATCAATCCACCATTAAAATGGCCCCCTTTGAGGCTCTATATGGCCGCAAATGTAGAACCCTTGTGAGCTGGAATCGACTGAAGGATAAAATTATTGTTGGACCCAAAATGCTTAAGGAAATGGAAGAACGAGTAATCCAAATTCGTCAGAGATTAAAAGAAGCCAATGATAAACAGAAAAGTTATGTAGATGCAAAAAGAACACCTAGAGAATTGTCAGTGGGAGAAAAGGTGCGATTAAGAGTAAAGCCTCAGAAGAGTACCATCAAGTTTGGTAAGAATGCCAAGTTGGCCCCAAGGTATGTGGGACCCTTTGAAATATTGGAAATTATTGTCTTCCATGTGGCATACCTTAAGAAATACATCACTCATCATGATCATATAATTGATTTAACCTATTACAGGTACAAGAACCAAGGGTGGTGGAAATAGCACCACTCAGAATACTTGAGGTGCATAAGCTACACTTACGAAATCGAGATGTGACTCAATGCAAGGTCCAATGGGATCAATAAGCAGAGGATAATGCTACTTGGGAAGATTATCACAAAATTTTCAAAAAATACCCTCATCTTTTGTCCAGCGCTAACGCCTGAACTTTACTTTTTAATTCTTTTCATTAATGTAATGGTCTAAATAGATACTAATTTTAAGTTTTCTTATGACATCCATCAGGGGCGATGAAAAACTTAAGGGGGAGGGTATGTTACATCTCAAATTTTGACCTAATTTAAATGTATTTATAGCCGTTAAATTGAATGGATTTTCTTTCATAATCATGTGAAAAGGGTAGTTAAATATATCTGTTGTATTCATTATGTTAACTATTTAATGATGATGGTCCTTAGCCATTGTTTGTCATGTGATGATTAGCAGTTGCTTGATTTCGGAATTATGGTTAATAATTAATTTCCTTATCTACATTAAATGTTATTATGGATTTATCATGGAAATTGTTATTATCATGGAAAATGTTGCACGGGTGATTGCGGAAGAATATGAAGAGGAGAAGCATTGCTAAACAGGATCAACAGAATGGGATACTAGTTTAGCCCAATTATCGGGTTGACAGATATGACCTTTAACTGTCTTGGTAAGGACCTAGCAACTTGAACATCAGGATACAATCGATGGACATGCATGAGCTATTAAATAAACATTTAAAATATTAGTTATGTTTAATTAATTAAAAAAAAATGCGTACCTCAAATGGCTTTTCATTGACTTTTTCACCACATCACTATAATGTATATTTATGTAGGTGCACATAGATGTAGAAATAAAGGTGACACCATAATATTATTTTTATACAAGATTTTATCTAATATGTACATTTAAATACATGTACAAGAAGATAAAATAATTTTCCAAATAAAGCATGTATTTAGATACACTTAATAATAGATACGACCTTGGATAAAATAAATAATATGATGCCACCTCATAAATACATCTACATGAAAGTAGATAAATATATTGTAATTATCCTTGATTTATAACCTTCAAATCTTTTTCCATATTTATTCAAATTCTTACTAGAAACCGAAATGCACATTTGGCATATTGGCATTCAAGAAGCCAATTTTTTTCTTTTTAAGTTACGGCTTCTTAGAAGTCAAAAGGTTGTATGAATAATTCTTTAAATTATGAAGCCGTGACAGACCATGGAGTCTCATCCCTCACGATATCTCTCCGCATTATTCCTCACGTTATTTCCCTCTACATATTTCCTTGCCACGATTTGCCCATTTCATTGAATACATTTGCCAAAAGACTTGATTGGTAATCACACTGAGATCTGTGTTTGAAGTTATTCCGTGAAGGAACTGATTAATAGCGTCCAGCCAAGGCTCCGATACTTCTGAACTTACCAAGTTATGTGGTTGACTTACCATATCCAATCGATTTATAATATGTTTTTATCGGATACCACTGCATTGCATTTACAGCAGTAAGCTACAGATTCTTGAAATGTCGTACATCCTTGTTTGATATCATCAGACAGTTCCTCCTTAAGTCAGAACTCCTCATGATAAGTCAAGACCAATTGTTCATGATATGATTTCACATCTTTATTTTACTGTTGGATGTCAGAATCAAATGCTATTTATTTTGCAAGTCTTAAGATCATATTTCTCAGGTCACAAAAATGCGATATGTTGAAAACATATAATATTCTTATATCAAGTTGAGGATTAACAGATAGAGTTAACTGCTCTGAGATTCAAACACCTAAGACTCACCCGATTGTATGGCCAAGGAAGAGGTGAAGAGGTGAGATAGAAATCTGTAATAACATGGAAATAAAAACCAGACATCACATAACAATTCTAAATTATTTTAAAGGGAAAATCATTTAATAGCGCATGCATGTTCAAACTTATTGTTCCCCTGTTGTCAAGTTGAGCGATGGTGATCGGGTCATTGAACCCATCCGAAAACCTTGGCCAAGGTCGTTAAAGGCATGTTTGTCATCTATGATCACTTGATGTCAGTAGTGTCAGTTATTCAAACATGTTCGTTCATAACTGTGCGGACATTCTAAACACCGGAATGCTCAGGTGGCTGGACTAAAAGTATCCCAACCGTGATCCCATGGTAGGGAGGGCCTTTCTATTCAATAGATTGTGTGGCGATGAATATGGTCTCAGTCAATGCTTCTCCTCTTACCGAAAGCTGAGGCTTGCACAACCAATTAAAGACTCACCAGTTACTTCTCGTATGTTCTTTCTATTTCATGTTATGCATTTACTTTACTTGTATGCAAGGAGAGATAGTAAATCGTTATTACAGTTATTTCAGTTAATCATAATTACAGTTATTTCGGTTGATCATTGTTACATTTATTTCAGTTGATCGTTATTACAGTTATTTTAGTTAATCATTATTATAGTTATTTCAATTGAACATTATTACAATTATTTCAATTTGGTTATCTCAGTTAATCATTAGTAGTTAAAATCAGTTAATGTCTCATGAAAAGGAATTCAAAATATTTTGTTTCAATAATTAGTTGTGGAAAGCTCTTTCTAGATCACCTTTATTTTGTTATGAAAATTCATTTGTTAATTCATTATTTAATTGGTTAATATTGATCAACCAATTGACCTCAATTTGTATAATGAGTCCTTTTACTAAAGGTTTTCGTCAAGTATTTTCCATTTTTCATTTTATTAAGCTTATGCTTGATTATTGAAGCCTTCAATATGTCCTTTCTTGCATTTTTGCATGAGTGTTTGGTTGCTTTTAGTCTTTTGGTTTCGTCCAATTACTTGCTTTCAATGTTCCCTTCAATTTGGTATATCGTAGGGCTTCATCGGACTTGGCAATCAAAAGATATGATCATTTAGGTAACCCAAAAGGTGGACTCTCTAGATGCAATTGCATATTTAAAATATCATGTTATATTTTTAACTTTTTGAAAATATAAAATAAATTGATTTTATGTTATATTTTTAAGTTACTTTATCACTAAAGTGACTATAGTGCACTTTATGTAACATTTTTAGTTGAGTAAGTGACTTTATTAACAATATAGTTTTAATTTATTTCTAAGTACTACTTTATGTTTTATTTTAAAACCTCTAAATTAAATATTATTGTTTGAATAATATTTACATGTGATATATAAACTATATAGTGTAAATATTATTTTTTACCCAATTAAGTGATATTAACTCAAAAATCAATTAGACATGTGCTTAATTGATCACTTATGTTGTGCAACTCAATTACATGTCTTTTTTAATTGTTTACATGCAAATGCATTTGTAGAATCCGATTTTGGCTTGAAAATGCATATTTTAAATATGTAATGGACTTCCTAGAATCCACTTTACATGAAAACTCTTCGTTACATGCAAATCACTTTACATGTAATAGCATCTTGAGAAT
This sequence comes from Cupressus sempervirens, assembly GCA_028749045.1. Classification (NCBI taxonomy): domain Eukaryota; kingdom Viridiplantae; phylum Streptophyta; class Pinopsida; order Cupressales; family Cupressaceae; genus Cupressus; species Cupressus sempervirens. The sequence continues at coordinate 1,033,549,890 of CM053787.1, read as the reverse complement.
CCGATTTGCACTAAGAAGGCAATTTATGGACTTAGGCAAATAGAAAGTAAGTTTTTAGAACATGCAATTTGCATGTAAAATGCACTTCCAGCCAATGAATGTTACATAAAATGCCCCATGTAGAGTAAGATTTTGCACTTCAATGCATGTAAATGCATCCCATGACCATGTTTCTGCCTTCCAAGGCCAAAATCGTCCAAACACATGACATATATTACATTTTTTAAATATGTAATGAGGTCTTGAGAGTGCGATTTGCACCAAATACATGTTTTTCCCTCCAAACTTTACATGTAATGGCTCATTGAGAGTGTGATTTGCACTTTCAACCATCATATAAATGCATCATTAACATGTAAAAGCATCTATAAGGTCCGATTTCACCATTCCAACTAGTGCAAATACATTTGAGTAACTCATTTTTGCTTTCCCAAGTCATAAACACTTCAAACACTTCCATTTTTTGGCCACGTTTTCACTAAAAACGCCCAGAAAATTGGATTTCCATCCACATTTTTGCATTAGAGAGCCACATTTTTGCAATTGGATTCATGATTGAGCATTTGGGGGAGATCTTTTTGAATTCACAAGTCAAAACGACCAATATATATGCATTTCAAAGCCACATTTTGACCAAAAACACCTAGAAAATTGCATTTCCAGCCCATGTGTTTGCATTTGGAGGAGGCCTTTTAGAGTTTGAATGCATGTGAATGCATTTGGAATCCATGTTTTTCATCAAAGCAAGCAAAAATGCCTCAAGATATTGCATTTCTAGGGCACATTTCTACATCAAAACACCCAGATACATGTTATTTGCAAAAACGCCCAAGTGTTGACCCAAAATCGAGACAATACAAGAGGGTCATATAGTGTCTAAGTATCGTACGGAGTTAGTTCAAGAAGGTTGTGCAGTGTGTTGTGTGGATATTTTGTGACCAACCATTTTTGGTAAAAATCCAGTCGCAAGATAAGATGACCAGCCACAGTGTGTGAGACAGAGTCTCTCCTATCTTAAATGGAAGGCTCCCCCTTCTCATCGTTCCTTGGATCAACTCAAGGTAAGCAAGAAGTCAAGAGATTTTGTGAAAAGGGTGTTACCGATATCCTTTTGTCTTAACTTTCAAGAGAATCAACTTACTCGTGGAGCGAGTAATGGGCAAGGTGAATCTCTAACTACACTTTTATGAAGAGCTGGAAATAATGATACCGATAAACCTTCACTAACTAAAAGGCTAGCTGAAAATGTACTGATTTGGCTCTAAGTCAGGTCGTACTTCTATATGAAAAGTTTTACAATTAGGGCACAAAGACTCCTAAAAGTATGAATACTTAACTATTTTGCAAATTAAGAAAGAAGTATAAGCTACAAATAAAGCTTCTAGCTATATATTTCCACAACCGCTCCCAGTTAAAGCTTTGGCTCCGATTGCTTCTTAAATCACTATGCTCTTTTATTGAACACACAATAATAACATGAAGCAAGACAATAGGCACAAATTACAGTCAAATCTTCTAACTTGCTCTATCACAATTGCTTCCAATCAAAGCTTCGAATCCAATTGCTTTTTTTATTCACTTTTCTTCCAAATTCGTACTACACAATCAAAGTTTTGTTTGCGCAAATGTGGCAGAGCTTTCATGCATACAACAAAAGATTATTTTTACAATGAGGGGGTGCTCCTTTATATAGGTACAGGAGTTGAGAAAAAGGTGGAGGAAAAAGTGGGAGCAACTCAACCAACTTTGACTTAGTCTAACTAAAAGAGAAAATATAGGGTTATATGCAACTACACATGCAACTCGCACTACATCTTTTCAAATACATGTAACTTGCATTACATGTAATTACATCTTTTCATGTAACATATCCTCTCCAACTACAAACATGAAAGAAGAAGAAAGAAGACGAAAGAGAAGGAAAAGGGCCTTGTACTTGACGATGCAATCTTGAATGATCATCGGATTAGGAGTTCATGTATTTTGTGCCACAGCATTCACCTTGATAATAATGGTATTACGTCTTTTGATAGATTGACTTTCTTTGCTGAATTGTCAGTTGTCATGCGAATTTTCCTTTATAGATTGGCACATTCTAGATTCACTAACACTTTGAAAACCTTCTTGATGATGTCCAGATGTAAACTTGGAATAACTTTCCACGAGCACCTTTACTTTTTTTTCTTAAAGCAAAGTGCTTGGCGCATGGCAATGCGTGTAAATGAGAACTTTTGACTTTTAAAATGCGACTTGGGCTTTCAAGATGTCATTGCATGGAAAGTGGATTACATGTATATGCAATATGTAATGAAGAATGGAAAGTGAGATGACATGCAAATGTGGATGGAGGATGAGCTTACATGTAAGTGCAGATAACAAATGAGATGTGGAATGTGGAATGACACGGAAAGTAGAATAACATGTATTTGCTCATGGAGGTGTAATTGCATATAGAAGGAATGAATGCAATGTGACTTTAGGTGAAGTGAACTTTATAGTCATCTTTGCAGAAAGATGAAGTCAAAGCACGTGAAAGATGAAAATGACATCTTTTTGACTTTTCAAAAAGTGACCTTTAGTCAAAATCGGACCTTTAAGATGCAATTATACATAAGGTTTTTTGTGTAATTGTGTCATGCAAGTGGATGCGAAAAGTGAGATGAATGAAAAATGGAAGCAGAAAATGGGATTACATGCATGTACAGATGGTGCATGAGATGGATAACATGTAATCGCATTTGTTGAATGAGGTCCTAAGTATTGTGACATGGAGGATGGAAATGGAACATGATGATGCTTTCACATGAAGTGAAGCAACAAGTTCTTGGGAAAGAACTTGTGACTTCTCCAAACTGGAGAAAACCGGCAAGCAAGCACAAAGCACACAAACTTAAAAGAAAAACATACCTTTGGTATATGACTCAAACATGTCAAGAAGCAAAGCACTTCAACATGCAAATTCAAATTTGGAGTTTGGGGAAAAACCAAAAATATGACAATGAACCATTCCATCATTTTTAAAGGAAAAATGCACTAGTCGTGGCATATATTTGGACAAGTGTGCAAATAACAAGCCATAATATGCATGGAAATAGCAAGATAAGCATGAATTGATGAGCAAATTTGAAAATGCCCACTTACTTGGAGGCTAAAGAGCCAAAATAGCAAGTTTTATAGACTTGAAGGCCAATTCTCCCTCAAATCCAGATTTTCAAACAACTTTTTGACTTTTCCATACTTATATGTAATGGACATTCAATGGTCGAATTTGACATGAGAAGGCCAAAAACGTGGTCTCCAAAGATAAGAGCATGCATTAAAACTCAAAAACAACCCCTTTTGATCCAAATGTATGGGCTAGAATGCCATTTTTTGAATTTTTTGAATGAAAGCATGACTTTTTTGTCCAAAAATCTAGGCCGTTTTTGCAAAAACGTAGCCAAAAATGCATGTTTTTGAGTCATTTTTGACTTGTGAATGCAAAAACGATATCTCCAAATGCATATACATGGATCCAAATGTAAAAAAGTGGCTTCAAAACGCATAAACGTGGATTAAAATCTCAATTTTCTAAGTGTTTTTTGCAAAAACGTGATTCATAAAAGGAATAATATGAGTCCTTTTTCACTTCTAAATGCAAAAATGTGACCCTTGATGTATTGCCAATGATTAAATATGCCAAAATGCCTCTTTTCCTCGCAAAACGTGATTTAAATCACTCTAAATGGGTTTATTTGAAGATTCTTCCAAAAACATGCCCTTGGAGGGAGTTTGAAAAATGTTTTTTACCAAGATAAATCTATTTTTTATGTTAGAAAATTCATTGCCAAGCAAAAACGACCCTAATGGGAAAGATCTCATGCAAATCCACCAAGTAAATTTCTCACAATGAGCAAAATTGGGTTCTTGGAGAGCAAATGAATGTGTTTTTCCAAAATCAAACCTTTTGGGAGGCACATGTTTCAAAATATGCTTTTGTTCAAAATCAGACCTTTTGAGGTGACATGCATATTTTAAAAACTTTCAACAAAGAAAATCAGACCTTTTGGAGTGCATAACACATTTTAAAACATGCATAAAGTCAAAATCAGACCTTTTGGAGTGTAATGCTTATTTTAAGTTGTATTTCACTTTTTTGATGCAATGACACAAAAACTTACCTATTGATGTAATGACATCAAAAAGGTCCACTTTTGATAGCCTTTTGATGTCATAACATCAAAAAGGTCCACTTATGTTTTCAAGTTGAACTTTATATGCAATGGCATGTAAAATGTCCACTTTTGAAGGATTTTACATGTAATTGCATATAAAATGTCCACTTTTGATGACTTAAAGTCATTTACCAAACATATATCTATTTAATTTCATTAAAATGTTACTTTAATGGGGCATAAACAATATTTATATATCATAAAAATTATAACACAAATATCATTTAAAAAGTAACATTTAAATGAACATTTGAAATAAAAATCAAAAATTAAAGTGAAACTATATAGTTTATACAATGACTTTAATTGAAAAATCAAAAAGTACCTCCACTTAAAATTATAATATAAAGTGCACTATAGTTACTTGAAGTGAAAAATTTGAGGATAAAGTAACTTAAAAAATAACATAAAATAAATTTAAGTTATATTTTCCAAAAAGTGAATGTCAAATTGAAAATATAACATGATATTTTTTATTTGTGTTGTTGCACCAAAAAAGTCCACTTTTGAAGCACTAAAATGGCCATATCTTTTGACTGACAACTCTGATTAAGCTTTAGGTTAGATCAGATCGAAGGGAAAACCGAAAACCATGACTTCAGCAAAACCAAAAGACTAAAAACTAACAAACAAATACTCAAAAGCAAAGAAAAGGACAATGAAAGCCTCAAAAATCAAGCATACGCTCGAATAAAAGCAAAATGAAAAAGACTTAACGAAAGCCTTCAGTAAAAGGATTCATTCTATCAATTGGTGTTGTTTGATTGATTAATACAAACCAATTAAATAATGAAATAAGCTTAGAGAAATGTGAAACTAGTTTGAAAAACATCTATACTATTACCTACATTTTGTGATGACAAAATGCAGAACAACATAGTGCCCACTCTTGCAATTATTGCCTACGGGCATGTGAATGTTTCCTTTTGTTGTCTGTGGGGTTTCTACCAATTGGTTGGGGTGGTACGGCTACTAGCCCTCCACAGCACTGAACATCCCCTCTGTGTTTATTATTGGAACTACAACAGACACAAAATGCTACAAATAATACTTTGATTGCACATATTGGTAGATCGATGCCCTAATCATGACACTAACTTGTGTGAATATGTATACATATACTCTGGCAACGGATATGAATTTGTTATTATTGTTAACGGTGACTAACCAAACACACATCCAATAGCATGGCAATGGAACTCTGAATTGCATGAACACCAAATTGGTTGTCGCCAAAGCCAATGACAAAATATATTACTTTCAAATCCAATAACGAAAACACTTCAATTTACATATGCATCGGACAAGATCCAAACAAATACAAAGGAGTCACCAAATGATGACGATTAGCAGATCCAATGCACACAATAAGATATATGAACCACACCTCCAACGGCAAAATAGGGTGGTGTTGAACAACTGAAACTACAATGAGCAGAATAGGGAGGGTCTTCCACCTCCGAAACTATGCACATCTCTCTCAGCCTTCAATCTCAAGAAATACAATGACAAATTAAATCCAATTCATGATCCATTATAATGCCAAGCCACTTCGTATATAGGCCACCAAAAGTCTAGGGGATTATAATAGGTTCCAATCAGTATTTATTATTTTATTATTTTATCAATTTGGCCCTATATTTATTAATTAGAATAATTAATTAAATGTTCTCTTATTTTATAATTTAAATTTTGGGACCAATTAATTAATTAATTTTATTAAATTATTAGATTTAGTAATTGGAGACATTACAAAATCACAAGCCTGGTTGAGGGTTTTGATTGTGTGATTTCTTGGTTTGAACAAAAGTCTTTGATTCTCGAAGGTTGCATGTACTTGCATGTTTGTTACATGTGTTTTTTGTGAGTTGCATGTTCTTGCATGTGTTGTTTTACCATGTGAAGTCTCGTGTTTTGCCACATGAATATTTTTCTAATGGGTTTTAATAATTTTTTCCTTTAAAATTTTATTTGAAGGGTTTTCACAATTTTTTCCTTCAAAAATTTATGATTCTCTAGTTCGCAAAGTTGCATATAATTCCTTTGTGGGTTTGTAATTTTTCTCTAAAAATTAAATGATAGGTTTTACCGTTTTTCCTCAAAAATGAAGCTTTTTATTCTTTGATCCTTGTCTCAAATTATGTTGTTTAGTTTTGATCAATTTTTCACCTCAAAAAATGTGTATGGTTTTTCCAATTATTCTCATAAAAACTCATGGTTTTCCTGATAGTTTCCTTTAGTATTTGAAGAATTCATTTATCTTTGTAATAAGATTATTATCTTTGCTATAGGATTGCTCTATGTATGATAATTGATTATGGAAAGTTCTTTATTAATAATTACTTATAAAGGATATTATAAGGTTAGTTATGTTCTCCTGCATTTTGTCACCACAAAATGCAAGTAACAACACGAAACTTTTTCAAGCTAGTTTCACGTCTCTCTAAGTTGAATTTGATATTCAATTACTTAATGTTGATCAATCAATCAATTTCAATTCGTATATCAAATCATTTTATTGAAGGCTTTCGTCAAGTTTTTTTCGTTTTGCTTTCTATCGAGCTTTTGCTTTATTTTTGAGGCCTTCATCATCCTTTTCTTTGTTTTTGAGTTAGCATTTGTTGCTTTTTAGTCCTTTAGTTTCACTCATGTCATGGCTTTTGATTCTCCCTTCAAATTGGTCTAACCTAGACCATAATCAGAGTTGTCAATCAAGAGATATGGTCATTTTAGTGCCTCAAAAGTGGACTTTTTTGGTGTGCAACAACATGAATTAAAAATATTATGTTGCATTTTCAATTTGACATTCACTTTTTGAAAAATATCACTTAAATTCACTTTATGTTATGTTTTTAAGCTACTTTACCTTTTAAATTTTCACTTCAAATAACTATAGTGCACTTTATGTTATAATTTTGAGTTGAGTTACTTTTTGATTTTTCACTTAAAGTCACTGTACAAAATATATAGTTTAAGTTTAATTTTTTATTATTAAATCAAATGCTCATTTAAATGTTACTTTTTAAATGATATTTATGTGTTATATTTCTAATATGATATATAAATGTTGTTTATGTCCCATTCAAGTAACATTTTAATGAAATTAAATTGATAAATTGATATATATTTAATAACTTCAAGTTATCAACAGTGGACATTTTATATGCAATTACATGTAAAATCCATCAAAAATGGACATTTTACATGTCATTGACTATAAAGTTCAACTTAACATGCGTAGCACTATCAAAAGTGGGCCTTTTTGGTGTCATTACATCAAAAGATGAGTTTTTGTGTCATTGCATCAAAAAAGTGAGATACAACTTAAAATATGCATCACACCCCAAAAGGTTTGATTTTGACCATATGCATGTTTTAAAATGTGTTATGCACTCCAAAAGGTCTGATTTTCTTTGTTGAGAGTTTTTAAAATGAAATGGACACCCTTGGATGTCCCAAAAAACTAAACCAAATTGCTGAAAGGAATTATGTCAAAAAGTTTGCATTCAACTTCTTATTTCTCCGTTTAATGTTTTAAACCCCTTATAACTCCGGAAACCAAATGTTTATTTGTTTGTTGTGTTTCGTGCATGGAATTGGTATCATACAACATAAACAAAAAAGCAACTACAATAATATGCAAAGTGGAAATGAACTGCTACTAATAAAATGTTATTTTCAGAATTCATAAAACCAAATACATGGCAGATTTATCAAGTCACTAATTACTTCAGCAGTATTGACATAATACTCCAGCCCATGCTTTCAAACTTGCTGCTACAATACTTTGTCCTTCAATCAGTCCACTACCTTCATAATACCATTCCCTCAAACCGGCATAAGCGTCGGACAAGTAGTGAAGAAGATATGCGCAAAATACCAAATCTGCCTGTAGCCGGAAATGCAACTAAACTGCCTGATAATGAAGCCAATAACAAAGAATTCCAAAGGCCAAACCCCAAGGGAATGACGTCTAGAATGTTACAAGAAAGGGTAGACGTCCTCAAATGCCACGAACGGAGCTGCAACTCACACACCAATTTCTTCTCATATTCAACCTGCCTAATGAAGCCACAAATGCTTCCTTTTATTCTATTTCCAAGGGTCCGCTCAACTCATATGGGCAATGTGGGATAAAAGATGTGTAATATATAAAACATATATTAAAATACCCCTTATGTCTCCCTTGGGTACATATCACCATAAAATAAATATTAAAGTAACACTTTAATATTTTACAATTAAATTAGACGTTACTTTAATAAAACTCCAGGCATTAAAATGTATTAGCAAATCGAACTCCGAATAATGCGAGTGATAGCTCATCGGAAAGCTCTCACTAAGGAGTATCAAATCCAATCACCAAAATTGACCTGCACTGTGTCTTGCCCACTTACTAAAATTAGTAAGTATGCCTGAAACTGAGTAAATCAACTTCGTTTTCGCCCAAACTGGAAATGACTAGGCCAAAACACTCCAGGATCCCATTAAACCCTTCGTTAGCCCTCGGGACCATGTAGATCAAAGCTAACGCACACACACTTGGTCAACTGCTAAAATAGAGACATTACAGTCCGCCCCCCTTGAAATTGCTTGTCCTCAAGCAATCTCAGTCTAGCCTGCTGAATAACCTGTTCACTCTCCCATGTAGAATCTTCCTCCGGCAGGTCTTTCCATTTGACCAAATACTCCTTCACTATCCTGTTTCTAAGCTTCCTCTCTCTCGTGTCCAGAATAGCCTCAGGTACTAACACAAGCTTCCCCTCCTCATCCAAAGGGGGTAAATCTGTAGAAAGCACTACACTCTGACCAATGGCTTTCTTAAGCCTAGACACATGAAACACATTGTGCACTCAATTGCCCTCTGGAAGCTCAAGCTCATAGGCGACTTTGCCCACTTTGCGAATCACCCTGTAGGGACCATAAAATCTAGGTTTCAACTTTTCAGCTCCGCTCTTCTTGAGCGATGACTGTCTATATGGTTGTAGCCTCAAGTAAACCATATCCCCTACCTCGAAGCTACACTCTATTCGGTGTTGATCAGCATACAATTTCTGTTGATTCTAGGCCTGTTGTATATTCTCTTTGAGCACTTTCAGGATGTCCTGACTATCCTGCAATAAGTTTTTGGCTTTGGGCACTCTACTGTCCCCCAAAACTAAATCCATGAAGCTAGGTGCTTCATAACCATAAAGTGCCATGAAAGGAGTCATCTTGATGGACATATGATAAGTGGTGTTATAACAATACTCTCCCATATGCAACCATCTGATCCAAGCCTTTTGTTGTGTAGTTACATAGTTCTTCAAATATCCTTCCGTCCATTTATTCACAATCTCTGTTTGCCCATCTGTTTGCGGATGATAACTAGTGGTAGGTGTAAGATCTGTACTACACAACCTAAACAACTCTTGCCAAAAAACACTCATAAACTTACTATCCCGGTCGCTGACAATGAATTTGGGCAGCCCATGTAACCTGAATATCTCTCTAAAGAAAAGATCTGCCACCTGTGTTGTTGTGTAAGTGGACGGAATAGCAAAGAAGTGAGCAAACTTCATCAAGCGGTCCACCACCACATAGATGCAATCCCTTCCCTGCACTCGTGGTAAACCAGTGATGAAGTCCATCGAAATACTTTCCCATTTCCTATCAGGAATGGGCAAGGGCTGTAATAAACCTGCAGGAAATGTGTGCTCTCCCTTATTCTGTTGACAAACCACACACTCCCTGACATACCTCTGAACATCATCCTTGAGCCCTTTCCATGAAAACCGCTCTCGGATCTGCCTATAGGTCTTGAAGACCCCCGGATTTCCAGTTGTGGGTGCATCATGAAATGCCTTCAGTATCATCTCTCTCAAATGTGATGACAGAATCAAATAAACCCTGTCCTGAACTCTGATCAATCCATCTATCACCTCATAACAATCATCCTGTATGGTACCTGAAATCAATCCAGAAGCCCAAGCATCTCCGACATACTCTGCTATAATCCAATCTCTCCAATCTCCTGAAATCTCTGCCAGAGCACATAAGTGGGGTCTCCGAGATAAGGCATCAGCCACCACATTTTTCTTACCTTTGATAAACTCTATGTCAAAGTCATAAGCCTGCAATTTAGTCACCCATTTTTGTTGTCGGTCATTAAGATCACACTGGTTCATGAAGTATTTAATACTGTTGTGATCAATCTTGATCACAAAACATCCACCTACCAAATATGATCGAAATTTGGCCAATGCATGCATTATGGCCAACATCTCCCGGTCATAGACAGAATAACTTTTCTCAAATCCCCGGAGCTTCCTACTCTCGAATGCAATGGGATGCTTCTCCTGCATGAATACTGCTCCAATCCCATCCCCTGATGCATCACAATGAAGTTCAAAAGGCTTCGTGAATTCCGGTAGAGCTAGAACTGGACATGAAGACATTACCTGCTTGAAATGCTCAAAACACCTCTGTACTGCCCCTGTCCACACGAAGGCTCCTTTCCTGGTAAGATCTGTCAAGGGTGTAGCAATCTGTGAGAATCCCTTAACAAACCTCCTATAAAAACCACATAAACCAAAGAATCCCTTAAGCTGTGTAAGGTTTGTGGGAGTAGGCCACTGTACAATAGCTCTAATCTTTTTGGGATCAACCCGAACGCCATCTGCACTAATGATATGCCCAAGGTAAAGGAGCTCAGTCATGCCAAACTCACATTTAGATTCCTTGGCATACAATGACTCTCTCTCTAGAATATATTACACCTCCTCCAGATGATGTAAGTGCTCCTCCCAGATCTTACTGAAGACCAAGATGTCATCAAAGAAGATCAAGACAAATCTCCTCAGCTGCCTCCTGAATACCTGGTTCATACAACTTTGAAATGGAGCAGGTGCATTGGTTAGACCAAATGGCATAACCATGAACTCAAAGTGGCCATAGTGACATCGGAAGGTTGTTTTCTCAATGTCCTTTGCTCTCATCCTGATCTGATGGTATCCAGATCGCAAATCAATTTTGGTGAAGAAGCATGCCCCATGCAACTCATCAACCAGCTCATCAATCCTAGGAATGGGATACCTGTTTTTAATTGTTTTCTTATTCAGTGCCCTGTAATCGATGCACATGCGCATCGTCCCATCCTTCGTCTTTACCAATACTACTGCTGAAGCAAAGGGGCTCTTACTGGGCCTGATATTCCCCATCTCCAACAAATCCTTAATCGCCTTCTCTATCTCATCCTTGTGTTTTTTAGGATGATGATAGGGAGTAATCATAACTGGTTTGGCTCCCTCCTCGAGCTCAATAACATGTTCCATCCCTCTGTCAGGAGGAACCCCATGAGGAATATCGCTAAATACTTTAGCGTGTCTATCAAGTATCTTCTGGATATTTGGTGGATGACTCTTTTCTTGTGGCTCTGGTGAAGTTGGCATAATGTAGCACTCTGCCGCCCACTCTATGTCATCATGACGAAAAAGTCGCTGCATTCTCCTCAAGGACACTACTCTGCAACCTCCATCTGAAAGTCCTCTAAGTACCACAGTTCTGCCCTCATGCTGGAATCTCATCTCCAATTTCGCTAGATTGAGTGTGAACTCAACTAGTGAAGCCATCCATGTCATACCGTGGATGACATCATAATCTCCCATGTCCACAACATAGAAGTCATCCTCCAACTCATAGCCATTTCCAAACCTGATGCGAAGATTAGATATCATGCTCCTCTATCTGTAACCCTCTCCTGGCTACCAACTGTGCATCTATGAAGTTATGTGTAGCCCCAGTGTCAATAAGAGATATCACTTTCTCCCCCTGGATAGTACCCCTGACCTTAAATGTGATTGCCTTTTGGGCCCCTGTCAAGCGTGCCAACGATCTATCATCCTTAGGAATGTTGCTCTCCTCTATAGTGTTACCCTCATCTGAATCGGAGTGTTGATCCTCCCCTTCTGACTCTGACTCTTATGCTGAAAAATACTCCATTTGATTTGCCTTAGCCTTGAGAGAACATTTATGAGATAAGTCCCAAGGCTCTCTACAATGAAAGCACAGCTTCTTCTTTCGAAGTTCATTCAAGGTTTCATTGTCTAGTCCTTTTGATCCTTCTTTGGGTTTGCTATACTCTTTCTGAAACGGTTTTTTGTCTTTGTCCTTGCGGTGGGAAGAGTCTGTTGAATGGTTTTTTCCTTTGTATACCGAAGGGGCTAAATCTCGTGCCTTTTTAGTTGCTTCAGCTAAGGTGAGTGGATCATGTCCCTTCACCCAACCTCGTAATGGATCAGCAAGACCATCACAAAATAACACCACCAATCTCCTAAGAGAGATATCAATAACAAGTATAGACAAGCGCTAAAACTCGGCAATGTAAGCATCCACAGAACCTGATTGTTTTAACTGTGCTAGCTCCTTGAAATGTAACTCGAAATCCTTAGTGTCAAATCTCTCAATCAATGTTTCGGTGAATTCCTCATAACATGTAATCTGATTATGCCCCAAAGTCACCATGCCATGATGCCACCATTCATGTGCAACGCCATCCAAGTGCATAGCCGCATACTTGATAGCCTCCTCCTCAGGCATAGGATTTAGCTGCAAGTATGTATCTACCTTCCGCACCCAAGCTCGTGCAGTCATCTTCCCTGAAGCATCATAATAAGGTAAAGAAAGTTTTCCAACTTTCTTCCTCAACTCGAAATTTTGATTCCTCCCTCCTGCTTTAGGCATGTGTCTCATCCTCAAGTCCATATAATCTCTAAGAGAAATATCCGCCTGAAACTCCGGTCCACTAGCCTCCCACTCCCTCCTGAACTGATCCTGTAACTCAGTAATCTGCGGTTCATTTACTGGTTGAACCGGATCTCTGGATGGGAAAGTGGGTAGAAGAGGTCTCGAGCTCGCAGTCCGTGTTGGGCGTGCAACGTGTCTAAAGTTATCAGCCTCATTCCCATTGTTGCCGTGTCCATTATTACCATTAATGTTATTCTCAGGACCATTGTTGTTGCCTTGGCCTCCATGGTTATTGTTTCCCTCGTTGTTATTGTTTCTGTTGTTGGCATCACCTGGATTAATATTGCCACCCATCTGTCTAGCCATGAGCTGCAACATCATGTCCATTCGCCTATTCTGCTCCTGCTGCATACGTTGCCCCTGCTCTAATATATCCAGTAACTGTCTGAACAGTACCTCCCCCTGATCTGGACCAGCATTTCCGCCTCCGCCTAATCCTGTATTCCTGTCATCTCGATCACCCATATTATTGTCCTGATCAAAGAATATCTCCTCTATGTCTATATGGTTGGATTCAATGTCCACCTACACGGATGTACTATACTATTTGCTTTGCAAGTCTGAAATCCTATTTTGTCTTGCTCTGGTATCGCGAAAATTATAAGACCCCTGTCGCATGCTCAAACATAAATGCTTAGCCTGTGTTTTTTACTTATTTCTGATTTTAGTGTTTTGACATTTCGTCAAACACTTTTTCCCTCTATCCGGCTGTTCCAAATTCCCTATAAGACCTCCACAGGATGGCAGGACTTATAGCTCTGATACCACTGAAATGGACACCCTTGGATGTCCCAAAAAACTAAACCAAATTGCTGAAAGGAATTATGTCAAAAAGTTTGCATTCAACTTCTTATTTCTTCGTTTAATGTTTTAAACCCCTTATAACTCCGGAAATCAAACGTTTATTTGTTTGTTGTGTTTCGTGCATGGAATTGGTATCATACAACATAAACAAGAAAGAAACTACAATGATATGCAAAGTGGAAATGAACTGCTACTAATAAAATATTATTTTCAGAATTCATAAAACCAAATACATGGCAGATTTATCAACTCACTAATTACTTCAGCAGTATTGACATAATACTCCAGCCCATGCTTTCAAACTTGTTGCTACAATACTTTGTCCGTCAATCAGTCCACTACCTTCATAATACCATTCCCTCAAAGCGGTATAAGCGTCGGACAAGTAGTGAAGAAGATATGAGCAAAATACTAAATCTGCCTGTAGCCGGAAAGGCAACTAAACTGCCTGATAATGAAGCCAATAACAAAGAATTCCAAAGGCCAAACCCCAAGAGAATGACGTCTAGAATGTTACAAGAGAGGGTAGACGTCCTCAAATGCCAAGAACGGAGCTGCAACTCACACACCAATTTCTTCTCATATTCAACCTGCCTAATGAAGCCACAAATGCTTCCTTTTATTCTATTTCCAAGGGTCCGCTCAACTCATATGGGCAATGTGGGATAAAAGATGTGTAATATATAAAACATATATTAAAGTACCTCTTATGTCTCCCTTGGGTACACATAACCATAAAATAATTATTAAAGTAACACTTTAATATTTTACAATTAAATTAGACGTTACTTTAATAAAACTTCAAGCATTAAAATGTATTAGCAAATCGGACTACGAATAATTCGAGTGATAGCTCATCAAAAAGCTCTCACCGAGGAGTATCGAATCCAATCACCAAAATTGACCTGCACTGTGTCCTGTCGACTTACTAAAAATAGTAAGTATGCCTGAAACTGAGTAAATCAACTTCGTTTTGGCCCAAACTGGAAATGACTAGGCCAAAACACTCCAGGATCCCATTAAACCCTTCGTTAGCCCTCGGGACCATGCAGAACAAGGCTAACGCACACACACTTGGTCAACTGCTAAAATGGGGACATTACATAAAATATGCAAGTCGCTCCAAATGGTCCAATTTTGATCAAAAGCACATTTTAAAACATGCATAGCACCCTAAATGGTCCGATTTTGGAAGAACACATGCATTTGCTCTCCAAAAACCAGATTTTGCTCATTGTGAGAGATTTACTTGGTGGATTTGCATGAGATCTTTCCCATTAGGGTCGTTTTTGCTTGGCAATGGATTTTCTAACATCAAAAATGGATTTATCTTGCTAAAGAACGTTTTCTCAAACTCCTTCCGAAGGCATGTTTTTGGAAAAATCTTCAAATAAATCCATTTTAAAGTGATTTAAATCACGTTTTTGCAAGGAAAAGAGGCATTTTGGCATATTCAATCATTGGCAATAGATCAAGGGTCATGTTTTTGCATTTGGAAGTGAAAAATGACTTATATTATGCCTTTTATGAATCGCGTTTTTGCTAAAAACACTTTCAAAATTGGGGTTTTAATCCACTTTTATGCATTTTGAAGCCACTTTTTTACATTTGAATCCCTATATATGCATTTGGAGAAGTCGTTTTTGCACTGACAAGTCAAAAATGACTCAAAAACATGCATTTTTTTGTCACGTTTTTGTAAAAGGGCCCAGATTTTTGTATTCAAAGGTTATGTTTTTGTTCAAAAAATGGCATTTCAACCCATACATTTGGATCAAGAGGGGTTTTTTTTGAGTTTTTAACCATGCTCTTGTCTTTGGAGACCACGTTTTTGGCCTTCTAATGTCAAATTCGACCATTGAATGTTCATTACATGCAAGTACTAAAAAAGTCAAAAAGTTGTTTGAAAATCCGGATTTGAGGGAGAATTGGTCTTCAAGTCTATAGAACTTGCTATTTTGGCTCTTTAACCTCCATGTAAGTGGACATTTTCAAACTTGCTCATCAATTCATGTTTATTTTGCTATTTCCATGCACATTATGACTTGATGATTGCCACTTGTTAAAATCAATGCCATGGAAAGTGCATTTTTCCTTCAAAAATGAAGAAATTGTTCATTCTCTTGTTTTTGGTTTTTCCTCAATTTCCAAATTCGAATTTGTGTGTTGAAATGTTTTGCATCTTGACATGTTTGAGTCACTCTCCAAAGGTACATTTTTCTTTTGAGTTTTTGTGTTTTGTGCTTGCTTGTTGGTTTTCTCCACTTTGGAGAAGTTACAAGTTCTTTCCCAAGAACTTGTTGTTGCTTCACTTCATGCATAAGCATCATCACATTCCACTTACATTTTCCAGGGCACAACACTCTGCATCTCATCCGAAAAATGCGATTACATGTTTTCCATCTCATTCACCATCTGCACATGCATGTAATCCCATTTTCCGCTTCCATTTTCACTCATCTCACTTTTTGCATCCATTCACATGACACAATTACACAAAATGCCTTATGTGTAATTGCATCTCAAAGGTCTGAATTTGATTAAAAGTCACTTTTTGAAAAGTCAAAAGGATGTCATTTTCATCTTTCATGCACTTTGACTTCACCTTTTCACCTAAGATTACTATAAAGTTCATTTTCCCTCAAACTTCAATCCATTTTTACCTCTCGATATGCATTCGCGCCTCCATAAGCAAATACATACTTTTCCATTTTTCACATCTTTCCATGCTTTGCACCTCATCTTCCATTTGCACTTCAATGTAAAAGCTCATCCACCATCCGCCTTCACATTCCATCTCATCCTTCATCCCTTGTTACATGTTGCACTTACATGTAATCATTTTTCATGCAATAACGTCGTGAAAACCCTAAGTCACATTTTTGAAATCAGCAATCTCCATTTGCACACATTCCCATGTGTCAAGCACTTTACTTAGGAAAAAAAATAAAACGAGGTAAAGGTGTTGATGGAAAGTTGTTCCGACTTTACATCTAGACACCATCAAGAAGGTTTTCAAAGTGTCAAAGACTCCAGTTTGTGTTGATCTACAAAGGAGAATTCACGACAACTTGAGCGAGAAAAGCTACATCACATCAAGTTTTCAAATGACAATGGACAATTCATCAAAGCAAAGGTTATCAAAAGACGCAACACCATGGTTATCAAGGTGAATGTAGCAGTACAAAGTACAGGAACTCTCGATCCTGTGATCATTTGGGATTGCACCGTCAAGTACAAGGCCCTTCAGAACAATCCGTAGGATTGTTTCTTTCTCTTCCGTCTTCTTTCTTCTACTTCCATGTTTGTAGTTGGAGAGGATGCAATTATATGTAATGTGAGTTATATGTACTTGAAAAGATGTAATGCGAGTTGCATGTGCAATTGCATGTAACCCTATGCTTTCTCTTTTAGTTAGACTAGGTCAAAGTTGGTTGAGTTGCTCCCACTTTTTTTCAACTCCTGTGCCTATATAAAGGAGTGCCCCCTCATTGTAAAAATCATCTTTTGTTGTATGTAAGAAATCTCTATCACATTTGTGCAAGCATAACTTTGATTGTGTAGCACAAATCTGGTAGAAAGGTGAATAAAAGAAGCAATTGAATTCGAAGATTTGACTGGAAGCAATTGTGATAGAGCAAATTAGAAGCTTTGACTATAATTTGTGCCTATTTTCTTGATTCATGTTATTATTGTGTGTTCAATAAAAGAGCATAGTGATTTAAGAAGCAATCGAAGCCGAAGCTTTGGCTGAGAGTGGTTGTGGAAAGATATAGCAAGAAGTTTTGTCTGTATCTTATACTTCTTTCTTAATTCGCAAAATAGTTAAGTTATTCTTACTTTTAGGCATCTTTGTGCCCTAATTGTAAAGCTTTTCCATATAGAAGTACGACCAGACTTAGAGCCAAACCAGTACATTTTCAGCTAGCCTCTAAGTTAGTAAAGGTTTATCGGTACCACTATTTCCAGCTCTTCGTAGAACTGTAGTTAGAGATTCACCTTGCCCATTACTCGCTCCACAAGTAAGTGGATTCTTTCTTGAAAGATAAGAAGAAAGGATATTGATAACACCCATTTTATAAAATCTCTCGACTTCTTGCTTACCTTGAGTTGATCCAAGGAACGGTGAGAAGGGGGAGCCTTCCCTTTAAGGTAGAAGAGACTCTATCTCACACGCTGTGGCTAGTCATCCTATTTCGCAACTAGATTTTTACCCAAAACTACCAGTTGCAAAATATCCACCCAACAAGTTAAATGAATGGGGACCAAGGACATTCTTAAATTCTATTAAATATTTATCTTTAAAATGGTGCCTAAGACTTGGGAGTTTGCTAAGTCAAAGCATGACAACAACAAAAAGAAAATATAATGATCATTAAAGTGCCTTTTTGATGAAGTCTCATGATTCGAGTATGTTGGAAATATAAAAGCTAAGGCAAGGAAATCGAACCATTATGTGGATTAATGAATTTGTTTGTTTGATAAGTCACTAGAGTATGTCCAAGGGTTTCAATATTTGCTAGGAGAATTGGTAATTCTTCATAGTTTTGGCACTTTGAATTGGTGAAAGACCCAAAGAAATTGTGCAATTCAGTTATGGTTTCAGCCAAGAGCCATTAAAGAGCTTAAATTCAAAGTATTTTGATAGATTTCCAGACCAGATTCAAGATCATTTGCAAATTACAATAGCTAGAGGAGTAAGAGTGATGCTACGCAATCTCTAGAATATATCTATGAGCTTTCTAAGGTCATCATATAGAAATAATCAGCACGGGGTTTATCAGCATTGGTGTGAGGTTTCCTGGATCAAACGCACAGCATCTACCCCATCATTCCATACCATATTGGACGTTGGGCTGGTAGTGATATTTGCAATCAGAAAATTGGATAGTTTTGGCTTAATACATGGGCTGAATTTCATCATTGGGTTTCATTAATTTTGCAATAACATTTCAATATTTGAGTTCGGAAAAATAAGAAGGCATTGCATAAATTTATTTTTAATAAACATTTACAATTTATGCTTTGGAATGTTGGTTTAGTTTTTTGTCCAGTTCCTTACGAGTGTGGTTGGTGTTTATTACCACAATCGAAAAGACCAAAGACTAATATTCCCAAAAAAAATTCAAAAGGAACTCAATTAGTTGCTAGGTTGTATTGAGGTAGAGCCAGCAGGGCTCATCACATGGTACAATTGGGGTCTCGTATCAAACCTAAAATTGTTAAAAACTGGATTGTTTACATAATTGCATTAACAATGAACTCTTCAATAGAGTTTATAGATGCTAATTATAGCATAGTCTAAAAAATAAAATTAATTGAGAAAAACTAAAAAGAAGCCTAAATGACCATTAACTAAGGTTCTAGAAGAAACAGGCTAAATGTAACAAGAACCTAAGATACTAAAAATATTCTAATGCCCTCCTTTAAAAGTAATTTTATCAACTACCCTGTAGAAGACTGTGTCTTGTAATCACAAATATATCAAAACACTCTACTACTGCTGAGACCCTGCTTGGATATGTAGAATGTCGATGTCCAAGGGTAGCTGAGACAGCGGTCCCCTTCTTCAAAATGATTTGCAACCAGAAAGTAAAGCCTGTCAGTAACTCTTCTACTGACCCTCCCAGGATCTAGAAAACAATTAACCAGAAATTATCCCAGAAATATCGAACATCCAACCTGATGTTGGATAACTAAATTGTCCTTTCCTGGAAACAGGGAGACACTAAAAAACAGCTTGGGAACCCTCCAAACTATTGCAAATGAGCAGAATGTCCCCAAAATGAACTGCAAAGTGCCATGAATTGAAGAGTATAAAGCTTTTTTTTTTGGAGAAAAACAGTAAAAACCCTTAAATAATGTCTCACGCGAACTTTGTGTATTACACAAACTAGAAACGATTTTTGAGGAGAAAAATTGACCAAAACCAAACATGATTTTTGAGGTGAAAAATGAATCAAAACCCAACAGAAGCAGTGATATGGATTAGAGAACACAGAACTCCAAAAAACAGTAAAACTCAACTACTCATAAAAAAATTTCCAGAGAAGAAGAGGCTACAAATTTTTGATTAAAAAAATTCCTCAATTTTTTGAAACCCCATCAACCTACTTTGATACCATGAAATTGTGAAAAAACAGATTGTTAACATAATTGCATTAACAAAGAACTCTTAATAAGAGTTTATAGACGCTGATTATAGCAGTCTAAGAATAGGCTTAACTGATAAAAACTAAAAAGAAAGCCTAAATAACCACTAACTAAAGTTCTAGAAGAACGGGCTAAATATAGCAAGAACCTAAGATACTAAAAATATTCTAATAAAACCTGCCTGCTAATCACTGTGAGTTCATACAGGCCTATAATTGCTGATTTTATGCCCCTTGCAGCCTGAATTATGGCTCTGATCTGCAAATACAATGGTCTGTGTCCAAGCTGGGCATGTTTCTACAAGCCCTAGGGATGTACAGCTAGCTGGGGTTGAATAAAATAAGTAAAAAATCACAACTAACCTCACTGATCTGCTATTTTGATATTCAAATTCCTTTCCAAAGAAACCTATGAAAACAGAAGCCAATTCCTGATGCCAATGATAAACAATGCTGCTCTATTCTATTTCCTGACAACCTAGAGAGTTGAGGTTACGCCCAACTCCAATTTCTTCCAGGAGAATTCATTCCTGAAGGCCAAATTCTGATTCAAACCCTCATGGAAGCTCAAATCACAATGCTGCTGTGACAACAATAAACTATTAAACATGGATGATCTCCGAATGCCTCCAAAATCCTCCTTTTTAAAATTTTCTTTCCCTCCCAAAATGCTTTGAATTATTTATGGTTTCTCCATATTTTATATTATAAACTTTACCAAGTTTTATTTTAATTTTTTCCCAATCTAGGAATTTGATCCACATGAGGGCCTTATTTACCATTATAAAATGGCCCCACTTTAAGTTATTTACCTCCTAGGAACTAGTGCCATGACCCTCTTGATTATAACGTATTATTATTATATTATAAAGTGACTATAATGGAACACTTTAATATTATTTTATTTAGTCTTAAATAGTTTAATTATTGCGAACTTATTCATAACTCACTCATTGTGAACCCAATATGAGTTTTGTCTGCACTGATGTTGTTTGATAACTGCGAGCTAACAAACTCTTCCTAAAATTTAAGAACCCTTCCTAAAATAAAGGAATTGTGCCAAAAGTCCCTAGGTTGATCCCAGAAGTCTCTCGCCACATCCCAGTCAATCCCTAAAAAAAGAGATTCCTCCTAAAGTAACTGCTAGCCTATGGAAACCCATATAATAGGCCAATCCTCCAAGAAACACTGACACTAAGGAAGATGCAGATATGGCGGGGCATTACAGCTAGAAAAAGGATACCAACACTAGGGACTTCTCCAAGCTAACTCAGTTTGTAATTGTTACAAGTACTTTGATGTGGATTTCTCTTTTGAATTAAAAGCAATCCTAATCAGGTTATTAGTTGGATATAGAGATTTTTCTCCTGAATAAATGAATCTCAGTTTAATCAGTTGGATATAGAGATTTTTCTCCTGAATAAATGAATCTCAGTTTAATCAGAAACTTAAGTTCCCTACAGGCACACAATATAAGAAAAGAAAAAAGTACCTTGCTCAAGTTGATCAACACGATGCATCAATGCAGAAATGTTGTTAGCACTATCCCCCATGGCTGTTCCAATCAAACACAATATACCAGTAACATAAGTTTCTCCAAAATATTGCATAGAAAGTTTCCTACATGAGTAAAGAATGATTTTGTTCCTTACATATTAACAAGCTATTTGATATTCTTCCTTACATATCAATGAGCTATTTGATCTTGTTCCTTACATATTAATGAGTTATTTCAATGTCACAAAATGAAAAACATAGCTATACTATCTGAACAAGGAAAATAGAGCTAACACAATTGTAAAACATCATGGTTTCTTGCATACAAGATCAATTAACTAAACTACAAGCAGAATATCAATAAATATGAGTATGTCAACAATCCTCAATAGTTGCCAATTCCAACCAAAGGGCATACATGTACTTGCTTTTGGTTTGTTACCATTTTTTGGCAAAGGACATTAATTTTATTGATATGACACACAGCAAATGAACGCATATCAGTTCCCAATGTGCCATTTGGTATCCATTATTTTCCTACAGACCAAAATATGTATTGCTTCCAAAAAACTGCTTAAGTCAGAGGCCCGAGACAATTAATAATTACAAAAATTCAAAACATTCTAATGGTTTCTACAAATGGAATAGTTTTTTTAAATGAGGTCTCATGTCAAGTCTGTATGCAAAAAAAAACTGATCTCCAAAGAGCATAGGATTGATAATACTAATGTTTTGAAGGGGGGTTGAAGTAGTTTCAAAAGCAATGGAAGGGTGAAATGAAAGAAACAAGGTTACCAGGAGACTGGGGTACTTGGAGACGTTGGAGACTGGTACTGGTACTGGTGCGACTAATTTTCAAAAATAGGAGACGAGGGTACTTGGAGACGTTAATTGTTGTTAAAAATAATTTAATAATTTCTAGAAAATATCATGACAGAGAATTTTGAAAACAAGAACAGTGGTATTATAACATTAAGTTTAGATACACAAAAGTCAAAAGTCATTGTGTTGAAGGGTGAAAGAATTCAAAACTCAATATATATTTTATATTAGATGCCTAAAGATATGGGATGTGTGACTATGAGAAATTTTGTATTGTTCGTCTGAAATTGGAAAAGGTTCGCATGGATTTGTCCCTGTAAGATACTTGAGAAGGTTGGAGATACCCAGTGGCTTCCATTATTTCCAACAATTGAGTTGATGTTATGCAAATATCTCTTATTACCATTTATGTGATCTCTTTAAATGAAGAGTTGTTAGTAGATCATAACACTACAAGAAAAGGAAATAATTATACATCATTGACAAGTCTTTCTAGAGGCAATTGAGCAAATTGATTGGAAAACTATAGTGGCTATCATGATCATTACTAAACATATAAGTAATAACAATTTTTAAGGGTTGATGATAGAGGATAAGATTTAGGAGTTTTTATGATGCCTTCTGCTCAATATTTTTGGTGGGAGACATGAATTGTTTGTTGGGGGACTTTGGAGATGGCAACCAAAACCTTGTGCATCCAAACATATTTGGGGATGTCTCTGGTACCTAGAAACGTCTCTCCAGTACTTGGGGGTGTCTGAGATGCATCTCAGGGTGTAGGAGATGGGTCTCCTGGTAACTATGGAAAGAAAGTTTCACAGAGGACTTGGGGTGATTTCAAAATTGGCACTTGGGGCAATTTCACCCAAGCCAGGAAAAAGTACAGAATCTGAAAGGATTCTTCCCTCCTGACTCTTCAGCTTCTGATTTGATGGGAATGTAAGGGCAATCTTTCGAAGACTTAATATA
The DNA here is from genome assembly GCA_028749045.1 of Cupressus sempervirens. NCBI lineage: Eukaryota > Viridiplantae > Streptophyta > Pinopsida > Cupressales > Cupressaceae > Cupressus > Cupressus sempervirens. The sequence goes on along the minus strand of CM053787.1, from coordinate 1,033,526,648 downwards.
TATTATAAACCAATAGGTGTCCAAGACAAGGTGGGAGGAAAACAATTAAAAATTGTACCGTTCTAGAATTCAACAAAGAGGAAGCAATTGAATGTTGTATCACCCAAAATTAGAAGCTGAAGCAGTCATACCACAGACATAGCAAAGAAATGACTTTGTACTAATCAATTGAGGGTGATGTACTCTGGTAGAGAGAAATTGCTCTACCAAGTATGTTTTTCACCCCTCATACCAGTTTCCCCAGCTCATATCATGGTGTTATGTTGTATTCACATTGCAGTACCTTCATTCTTCTGTAGAGCAGCATGGTCACCCTTCTATTTTCCACTTTCACTTGGACTTAAAGTAGAACAATAGCATCAATATTTGGTTTCCTGGTTTCTAACCTGGTTTAAGGGGAAATTAAAGAACAGTTTGGGATCAGAGCCACAAGGACTTTGGTGCTTGTAGGGATATTTAGGTGACACATACAGCTTTTTTTGTGTATAACCTGTTTCTTCAAATCCTTCTCAAGGTATGCAAGGTGTAAAGAAAGCAGTCATGACAAAAACTCAAAAGAAGAAGCTTGAAGACATCCAAGAAAGCTGTGAGTTTCATTTGGGAAAAAACACAGCTCTTTGGGGAGAGTTCAGCATTAAAGAGAGAAGATTGAAGAGTTGAGAGATAGATGTAAGCAATTCCAATAAGATCAGATACAGAAAGATGTCCTCATATTAAAACTCTTGGGAGGGAAAGCAGAATATACAATGGAGAATGGACCATCCCCTTCTCGAAAGGAAATAATCATTGGAAAGGTACACAAGAACATTTGGGAACATGTTTTCTTTGATGACTTGAAACTAATAGTTCCAATGATAGATGATAGAGCCCCCTACCTAAATCAAGGCAAGAGAAGGGCAATCATAAATTCAAGGAAGGTAATAAGAAACCGAATTTGAATATGTATAAAGCTAACAACAACTAGTATCCCGCAGCAAGATTAGGGGTCATTGGAAACACAGATGTTGTAAGATCTATCCAAAGCTTTACCCAAAATACTGGCCACTTGAGCAAGAGAAGAAACAGAAAGAAGGAGACAGCCTTTTCATGAGTCTGCACCACCAATTTATGGTAAGAGTTTGTCTTATAGGCTTCGATAGAGCACTTACTGAATTTCCACAAGGAGTAAGAGCATATTGCTGTCATGCATATAACATATAGTAGCATCATAAGTTTTATCATGGATTGGGTTTTTGTACAAGGCTAACTACACTCTTTTGTACAAGAAAGGAGTCGAGTTCACTCTCAGAGGATTGAGTGTAAGCAAGCTAGTCCATTTGAGAGTAGGCAAGGACAAGAGAATATAATGTACGAGGTAAAATGTGTTTCCAGCCTTCACATTTCGTGAAATATTGTCAAAGTTGCATATCCATTGAGCATGGTAGCAACCTTAAGTAGCATAGCTTATTGTTGCATGAAGGCATCATTCAGAAATTCACATTATTACAAGACATAGGCAGCATGTCGCAATTTATTTTTCACATGTTGAAAACCATGTATGTGATTGGATTAAAAGAAAAATGCAGTTTCTGTTCCATTTGCTAATGCAAGGGATGAGGCATGCATGGGTAACATAGATACCATAATTGCATGTTTTTGAGTGTTGCATCATATGTACATGTTCTTGAGAGCATGAGTAGCACTACAGAAAGTTTACTTTGGTGTCGTAGGCATGTATATCTATTCTTGCATGAAGAGTTTGAGCTTCTAGCATGTAAGGGTAACATGGGCCAACATCATAGCACATTGTCAGGTGCTGTATCACAAGTATACTTATTGTTTGAGAACATGTACAGTGCTATGAAGCATTTTTGCATATGGATGCATGTATTCTTCCTCAACACTTGAGGATATGAGATTCTGGCACGTATCACTGATACATGACAGCTCTATGGCATGATCTTGGGTGTCATAAAAACATGTAAACATTTTGAAATAGAGAATGGAACGCACCATAAAGCAATTGGGTGTTGTAATCGTGTAGATTTCCATTAATTGCAGAGCATGGACCGCACTATGACACTGTGACAGTTTTGTGATGTAATTGTTGGGGAACAACAGTGTAATGTCCCCATTTTAGCAGGGTCCTATAGTTAAGCAAAGTCAGTTCATCATTGCAACTCTCATGAGCTGACAGCGTGTTTTGAGGGCCTCTGTTGAGTAGTGCAGTTGAGGCACCTGGTGATTGGTATCTTCAGTGATTGATTGGGTAAATTAATGGAGCTTTATATTATAAATTATTTACTAAGACTGTCTTAATAAATGACTTTATCATTTAAGTGTTATAATTTGACGGTGTGTTAAAGAAGCCTTTTAAGTGAAAAGTGTCTTCTTTTAAGTGAAAAGTATCTTAATGAAGCTATGAGCTTGGGAGTTATTTATTTAAAATTATTAAATGAGAGCTTTTGATTTAAAAGTTTATTGTTGAAGGCTCTTTAATGAAAATAATGAGGAAGAAGCCAAGTTGCATTTTGTATTATAAAAGAGACTTCATGGAGAAAAAGAATTCATTCTTGTCTATTGACTTTATTCATTTTGTGAATTTTGTTGAGGGCTTCTTCTTGAGACAGTTGTGAGGACTGATTTCTCTCTCTGCTATTACACTTTGAACCATTGCAACACATGGTGAATTGTGTGTGAGACTGATTCTGGTTGTGCACCAATTCACTGCTGTTGTGTAGCAAATTGATAAGTTGTTTTGTTTTGAGATTGGCGTCTACATCAAGGGTTTCAAATCTTAACATTATCACTTAGAGCTGAAGTTTAATTTGTGGAAAATTGTTCTACATTGTTGGACGCCCCTTTCCTAATATTGGTGATCATTTATTTTACTGCTGCAAGTCTGGATAATAGGCTGCAATCATCTTATGAGGACTGCGTTCAAGCACATTGTGAGAGCGACACTGTTATAAGGCAGCGTTTGTGCATTCTGAGCGGCACTAGAGGCTGCTATAGCATCATTGCTACTGAAAGCAACGTAGGGGACTGTTTGGAAGGTGACGTGGAGTTGTGACTGGGCTGCATACATAAATTTGGATGCCAACTCTACAATCAGGTGCTCTATTAAATCATTCTCTAATTCTGAAACTGCTGTAATGGTTTGCAAATGTACTAATGCAAACAATAAGTGTGAAACAGTAAATTTGGTTGGCATTATTAGAAGTTGTTGTTTAGTTTATTTCAGCATTTCTTATATGTTTGTGTACGAATCTGCCTCAAGCTCTTATATCATGTAAGAATTTGCTTAAGGCAAAAATGAAATGCCAAGATTGAGAAGCTCAAGAGATAGCACAAGAGAGATAGGCAAAATGATGATCAATTGATTCAATCAATAATGATCATAATGCCCAATATTCAGATTTGGATACAATGCATGTAGAGTGCCTCAATATATAGGCAATGCAAGATGACTAGGAGTTATGCAAATTATCCCTATTATCTCCTAACATCATCTACAATTTACAGACTTGTTCACAAATTGGCTTATCCTTAAACCAACTAATTACACCTTGTCCTGGAAATTGGCGTGCAAAGTAGAAAAATATACATACTAGGAGAGCTCCAAATTTGAATGGTTGTAGCTTGGGGTTTTCTTTAATCTTCATCAGGTTCAGCACCAGTTGCTCATACAGCCATCCACCTAAGTCAAGTGGGGCATCTTCACGAATGATTTGGTACGCTACATGTACCGCTCCATAGGGTACATTGTTGGCCCTACTTGAGAAGTAAAGTCTATATGCAATTGCCATTGTGGCAAACTTCACTTCAGGGTCAGATATTTCATCAATAGCCAGTGCTTGTCCTTCCTTCTTTGCTCCGATCAATGTTGCATCTTCTTCAAGTGTCACATTTCTTGTATTTAGTCCTGCTCCCATGTCATTGAGCCTTGTTACCTTGAGAATAACTCACTTTGTAATTTCGTAGGGCCTATCAAGCTATATGTATTCTCCTTGTACTCTGTTCAGTACTAGTCTCACCCACTTCTTGCGAATGAAATCAGGGATTTCTATTATGCGGTGCAATGCTGTATTCATCAAGTGTTGCCATTCTTTCTTCAATGTGTCGTCTTCCAGGAATGTGGAGAATGCCTCATACACCTTGTCTGCTCCTAGTTCTACAATGTTTGCCTTCAAGTATGCACCAATGTCTTCGACAAGTAGAACGTCTATAGACAGTGAGGATAGTGCTGCTACCAAGTTTCTTGCGTCTCCCTTCAGCAAGGCAACCAAATATCCTGGTTTTGTAAGTTCTTCATAGTTGACCAGCTCAATCTTAAGAATGTTGTCAACCATGATGCTCTTTGTGCCTTTTTGAAGTTGTTAGCTCTGTCGAATATGATCTTGTGCACTCTTAGGTTTGGAGACTTCGTTGGACGTAGACCTTCCCTCAAGCTCTTAGGCCTCCAACTTTTAGGGTCTAAGCTTTGATACCAATTGTTGGTCCTAACCAATACTAAGAGGGGGAGTGAATCAGTACCGATTCTAAAACCGATTATTCTTATAAACATTTCTAGTATACTAACTAATAGCCACTTGAATGCTAACAAGATTATGAATGCAATAAGATAGAAGCAAATAAACTCACAAACAAAAGCATTCATCAATGGACACAAAGATTTTGTACGTAGAAAGCCTCAATAAGAGGATGAAAACCACGATGGGGATAATATATCCACTAGCCTTTTACTACAGATAAAAAGTTCCTCAATTAAGAGCTACAGCTTGTTCCTTTCGAGAACACATCCCGTTAGGAATGTCAGTAACCTATTAGGATTACAATCAACCTACCAAGGCTACCTGGTTACAAGATTTAGCACTCCTTCTGAGAGGCACCTTGTTAAAGGATTTAAGTTACGCTTTCTACTAAAGCATGCTCAATTAAGAGCTTACAATATGATTACAATTGTTAAAGAGCAATCAAATGTGATCTATATTATAAAGCACTTCTTGCTTGATAGATCTCTGGTTAATACCTTATGAGATGTCGTGATCTCCTCTTGTCTCTTGGGCACACTCTGCGATATCCTTTTGTATCACTCTACTTTCCTCTTCTCTTCTTATCCTTGTCTATAGTCCACTCTTCTGGTTCTAGTTAGTTGTAACCTTGCATCTCAATCTTATGCTTAATAGCTTTCATTCTTTACTATGTTCTTCCTGCTAACTGGCTTTGTGTGCCATTCACGCCCTTTACTCTTTCTTCACACTTGTTCACTATTGTCATACACCAGCTCTCTCTATTTTCTATTGCATTTTTTTCATTCAGACTCGCATTTTTGAATGAGTGAGGTCTCCTTTTTTATCTATGGGTGTCGAAAACCTAGAAGAGTATCCCGCTCAAACTAATGAATTCAAATTTTGAATTCAGACTGTTGAGTAGTTCACAAACAACCCATGACACCTATGATGTAGGGTCTAGACTGGTAGTGTTGTCCGTCTAATCTCAGTCTCGCCTCAATCCTTTTGTCATTTCTGCATTTCGCCATTCTTGTCAGAATACAAACCAATTTTGAATTCTCGCCATACTTGCTCTTCCATGTCATGGTGAAGACTCCTCATGCTAACTTTGATAGCCTCTGCCTTGTCTTATTCTCCTGTACGAACCGGTGAAGATGTCTACCGGTTCCCATGAGATGGTGTATACTCCTCAACTAGTTGCACATCAATGACAACACATTTTCACCAACTATACTTCATTATGCCAATGTGACCGATTGGGTCAACACATTGTGCATGAAAGTATGTGCAACAATGATAAGATAAGAACACAAAGGTGTATAACACAAAGAGAGGTGTGAGCCAACATGTGCTCAAATAAAGTGAAAATACCAAAAATCATATATTCCAAAAAAAAAAGTTGCAAAACACATTCAAAATTCTTCAACATAGTTTGGGAGTGAGCCAACAGGGCTCTCCGGAGTGGTATCAAGCTTGCATGATAAGTATTTGACAAAATGTCAAACCACTAGAATTAAAGCTAGAACCAGTTGTGTTCTTTACAAACAGAAAGAATGATGTATAGAACGGCATTGCCTTTGCTTGATCAAATCCACTAAATCTCAAACATACTTAACTTCTTCCTAGTTGGATCACACCTTGCACTTCTTCGCCACACTTGCTCGATCGTGATCAACAACAAACTATTCATTCTTTACCAATATATGTTGGACTTTCAAGTCCACAGCCTTAACCATGCCCTAGAATTTAAAATCGATACATATTTCAAATATCCCACTCAATTCCAACCACAATATAAGACAAATCTTAAGCCACAAAACACATTTACATGATCCACCAACCAATTCATAGAATTTTGTGCCAGAGGTCAAACACATTTTGACCAAACACTTGCTTCCTCTAGAATCTTCTCCACACTCTGCCATCAGACAATGTGATGCCAAATCGTCACCTTCAAGTGTACATCTACGTATTAGACAATGTGATGCCAAATCGTCACCTTCAAGCGTACATCTACGTATCAGACAATGTGATGCCAAATCGTCACCTTCAAGTGTACATCTACGTCACTGGATGATGACTGACTCATCTAGATTCACTACAACCATAATACCAATCACTAATCATTAATTAACTAACTGTTACTCAAGAACTCATTTCTCTTTAACCTGTCCATCACCTTTCCATTATGTTATTGCTTCCCCTGTCATACTAATGAGTTGCTATTGTAACCATATCAGCTTCATGGTCTTCTTCACAACATCTTGAGATCGCTCTACTTCACTCGTCATAGATTTGACAAACCAATCAAATCACCTATCGCTTGTCGCCTACTATTCTAGTAGTTGCACTGTCAATTCACCAATCATCTCTATCTTCACTTTAGCAGTAGCAGTCATAACATGGACTTTCAGATTGAGAGGTCAAGCTAGCCATAATTTATACGAAGTAAAGAAATGTCATTGTACTAATCTATATGAGTAATATACTTTAGTAGAGTACAATTGATCCTACCAACTAGATTTTTCACCTCCCAAAGATGTTTTCTAAGCTCATATCATGGTGTCATGTTGTATTTGCATTTCAGTACTTCCATTATTGTGTAGAGCAGTATAATTTATACTAAGTAAAGAAATGTCATTGTACTAATCTATATGATTAATATACTTTAGTAGAGTACAATTGATCCTACCAACTAGATTTTTCACCTCATGTTTTCTAAACTCATATCATGGTGCCATGTTGTATTTGCATTTCAGTACTTCCATTATTGTGTAGAGCAGTACATGAATACCCCTATTTTCAACTATCAATTGGATTTCAACACTGACATCAATATCTAACTTCCTGGCTTCTAACCTCTTTTAAGGGGAAAATGGGGATTAGAAATACCCGTAATTAAGCATATTGTCATGGTACATCCATTATCTCATTCTAATAAACACACCAAGACTGAGAATGCACTTGCATGTGCCTTCAAAACTTATCTTCACATCTTAAATGAGGTGGCTACCAGCCTACCATATTCTAGCCAAAATCAGATTCATGGTGGAGTTGGCTAGAAAAAATTGTGAAAATAACCCAAGCACCTATCAGAACTGGCTGGTAATGCTTCAGAACGCGTGCATTTGGTTTCTAAACATGTTATCTGGAATAATCAGCAGGGAATCACACTTGAAGCTGCCTCAAATCCGATAAATCTCAATGAGCCATGCTCAAGTGGCAAAAGCAAAGCAATTAACAGGATGCAATCAAAGTTCAAGCACCGTATGTGTGCAACTTGTTTTGAGACAGATGTGCTAAAAGAGCCCACACTCCAAGAAGGCTGGATGAAAGTACCATGAAAACATTGGTGAAACAGAAGCTCCTTGACCTTTAAGACACATTAAAGTTTGTCCCAGCATAACAGTCAACCACAGCCAGAAAGTCTATCTTCCTAGCCTGCAAAATCTACCAGAACATAGACTATCAGTCTCTTGACCGTCCTTTAAGCCAAATAAGTCTGCCTGTACTACCAAAATTTTGTTTAGATAGAAGCCACTCTAACTCATGAAGAAAATGAAGCTTCAGTTAACATCACAGTCAGACACAAGACAAAGTTTACTTTTGCAAGGCTGCACAAATATTCCACCTCATTGACATGCACTCTTTGAAAAATCTTTTTGACCAAATTGATAAGTATAATATTCAAGTTGTTGTTCCTCGCTTTTAAGTACATTCTCCATTATATGTTTGATTGTTTTGATTTAAGAATTAAGATTCACTTGCGTGAAAATTATTTGAGGTGCCCCTAATGTCATAACATATTCTCTACAGACTACAGCGCCTTATTTGCATCCTTACAAATTCCCAATCCAGAAAATGTTGTTAAGTTGGTCCATAGGTAAAAATAATGTTCTCGTACTTCACTTACAAGGACAATCACTACAAATCTCCAAATAACATATGCTTATTCATTATAATTTCTTCATAACTTCCACAGAACATAAGCATTCATAGTTCAACAATCCTCATCTACCGGTAACGTGGTGCAATTGACAATATGGTAGCCTGGGTTTAAGTCCCAATGCTCACCATGACAATGTGTGTAACGAGTCCAGGTGCAAGTCCTGGGCCAATGTCACAGTGAAGTGAAACCCCTTAGACATGGTTTGTAGGCCAAAAGTTGCTTAAGTTGCGAAGCTTCCGATGCAGTACCTGAATTCACCTGATACTACGTGGGCATTGCAATCATTTAAAAACATGTTTTTATTTATTTGATTATAAGAGATTTAACCACGTGACAATCAAAAAGCTTGGCATCCCACCTATACTTGCACAAAAAAAAATCTCTAACTCGACCTTCCACTTATGTTTGCCCAAAATAATATCATAGTTTAACTCTAAACATAAATGAAATTAACAGAAGCACATTTTCCCTATTTCCAGTTAAATTCAATATGTAATGATCAATACCACTAAAAATACCGGCCAGAAATCACATTATCCTGCATAATGCAACCAACGATGCTGAGAGCGAGACCTAGATAAATTTTAGCTAAAGGAGACCCTCTACAACGTTGTACTTAAGCCTAACCTTTAGATCTTGTCTATGGCAGATGATGTTGCAGGTCACATCTCCGAAAAATTATTTAACATTCACTCGTCCAATTTTGTATTTTTAAAATTAGTGTAATTTAATTATCAAATAAAACATAAACTCCCACTTGAAGTATTTCAGAAATTGAAGAGACGCAATTCCACAACCGGGAAACGAGGCAAAAAAAAACAAGTGCTAGAGAAACACCCAAATGACTGTATTACAATCAAATTCAAAATACAATAGCTTCTAAAAAGGGAAGCATTATTTCACCAAACTGCTAATTGTCGCTATCATTTATTTCAATTTCAACCTGAAATCGAGAAAATCAAACCCTACAACTCCCCCAAATTTAAATAGATGTCAAATTTCTTACTTGTAAGTAGATGAAACCGCTAGGAAACATAACAAAACTTTTAATTCCATTAAGCTGGCAAGTGAATTTTAGACTCGGACAAACCATGGGTTTCATAGAATTGATTAAGGATTGTGAAAGTCATTATTATAAGCAGCGTGGAGCCTAGAAAGGGTCTTAACTGTATTTTCCCACGAATTTCTCCTTAGCAAATTTTCAAATATTAGATTTAACGCTTACCTGCTATTCGCACCAACGATTCTTCGAACGGTCAAAGCCAAATATGGAGCAAATTACGTCGTAGACAGCAAATTAATAAAGCATAAAGCTCTGTAGAAAGTCTATATTTTGTTGGCGCTCATGGAAGGGTGAAACTTATATATATTCTTTTAACCTCTATCGTACTAAGATTCCTATGCCGTGGGTGTCTCTGTTAAGGCTACTACGGCTAAAGAATATGCCAAGTGAATACGCATGCTACACATGATGTATATGCATGCATTGGATGAATATGAGTATTATACACAGAATAAACGCATGTCTCTATACATCTGTAATGGTGAAATTAGCATTTCACGTTTGAATCTTGGGTAAAGGTTTTTATAAGTTTTTGGATAGGTTTTGGATTTGTGTAAGGGTTAAGCTGATAGTCTTCTATATTTCTAATGATGTCTTTGAATAATTATTCATAAATTCTCCCTCCCAACTTTTCTATCACCGTCTTTATATCTCTCTTCCTAATACATAGACACTTATTTATGCCTCCCTATGTTATATTTCCTCTCTATACCTTTTGCTTCTATGTACCTATATGATATGTCCTCTACTTATCTTTCCCTCCCTCTCTTTTTACTTCTCCTTTTGCTCTCCTCCTCCTCCTTCCCTTTCTTTCCTTTCATCTCCTCTCTCTTTCTTCTCCTTCCCTTTCTTCCTTTGCTCCTTCACCTTTTTGTTCCTTTCAATTTCCTTCTTTTTCCTCTTCTCCTTCCCCTTCTCATTATTCTCCTTCTTCCCATTTTTCATCTTCTTCCTTTCCTCCTCCTTCATCCCTTTTCCCCCTTCCTCCTTTTGCATCTTCCCTCCTCCCTTTCCTCCTTCGAATTCTTTCTTGTTCTTTGCATTCTACTTCAACTTCCTATCCTTCTCCTCATCTTCCTCCTCCTTCCTCTTCCTCTACTTCTTCTTCCCCTCATCCTTTTCTTCTTGGTTTCCTCCTCCTTCCCCTTCAAACAATTGAGCAACTAAATTGTCACGTCCTTTTTATCCTTCTTTTGTAGGAAAGTGTCTCACCATTTTAAAAATGTATTAAAGACAATAAAATATAACATTTACATATTATGCTACTTAGAATCTTATATATAAGTAAAACATCAATCGTTTTATTTAAAGAATACAAAATCAAACAAATAAACTAGTAGTCGCATGTCTTTGTACATGCAACAAGTGCGCCGATAGGAGATGAGATTTAAGAGGAAAATGTAGAATAAACATTAAATAATGTAAATATAAGTTTATTTTTAAATAAAAATAAAAATAAATAAATAAAGTTAAAAATTAAAACATAGATATAAAATTTACAATATTTAGGAAATTTGAATATTGCTTAAGAAATGTGTTCAATAATTTCAAAATTTTACAATTAAATTCAACTTATCAAATATGAAAAAAAAAATCATTTAAAAAAAAAATCCATCAAAAAATTTCAACATCTCTAACAAATATTCTATTGACTAAATAAATTATAAAAACTGAAAAAATAATATTTAAGGAAAAAACTAAACTAATATAATTATTTAAAAATAAATAAAAATAAAAAACTCAAATCTAAATCAATTTAAAAAATTAAAAGTTTAATAAATAGAGATCACAACATGATTGGAGATCATAAATAATTATTTTTTAAATAAATAAGAAAAGAAAAATAATAGTTAAAAGTGGATATTTAAAATATAATCTTATGTGAACAAATTAGATTATTAAAAATTCTTAATTTAAATAACATAATATTTACTAAAATATTTTAAATAGATTAATAAATATTATTTATTTAAATTAAATTTATCAAATATGAAAAAAATAATCATTTTAAAAAAACCCATCAAAAAATCTATTATAAAAAATTAATAAGAGAAATACAAAAAAATAATATGTCTCGATTTATTTTTTATACTCTGTGACTCTTGTTGTAATTTTTGAAATCCTTATACTTAATAATAAAAATATATGTTTAGCAAATATTTTATTGACTAAATAAATTATAGAAACTAAAAAATAATATATAAAGAAAAATTAAACTAATATAAAAAAAATTAATTTAAATAATTTAAAAACTAAAATCTAATTCAATTTTAAAAATCAGAAGTTAAATGAATAGATCACAACTAATATATAGAAAAAGAAAAACAATAGTTAAAAGTGAAGATGACAACTAATAAATATCAAAACAAGAGTTAAAAGTGGAGGGAGATAAAAACTTGCCGGTAAAGATTTTCAATTTTCCAGCCAAACTAACAACTTTCCTGACCAACTTGCAAATTTTCCGTCAAAAAATTAAATTTCCATAAACAAAGTTCTTACAAATAGCCTATCAACTAAATTAATAAAAGAATATTATAAATTGACTTTACCTTTGTAAAATAAAAAATATTTATAAAATTTCTCATAAGATCCATACTTGATAATTTCAATATAAGGGATATTTAAAAGTGACCAATTTTAAAATCTATTAAAAGTTACATTTTTTAAAATATTATAAGCAAATATTTAATAAAATTTATTAAATGTGGTAGAATGTGATCATATGAGTTTAAATTTATATTTAAATTTTTATAGATTATTAACGTTGCATATTTTAAATCTATATATACATATAATTTATATTAAAATGTAATTCATTTATGTAGCTATAAAGGTATAAACAATCATTAAGTCTAACCACAATAATAATCTTAACTATTTATTAATAGAACTTTAACCCTCATGTTATTTCTAATCATGATTTCAATCTTAAAATACCAATTATGATCTATTGGACATAACCCTACATCTAATTCAACTATGAACCGTAGACCAAGGCTTATATTAGAATGGTAATTATACAAGTGACTTATAACATCAATTGTACCTCAAGTAATGAATAAATTGGTGAAATAGAGATATAATAAAATAATTTTCTAAATATTTAATAAGAGAAATATTTTCATTCTTTATGTATTAGAACAATGCTTACAATATGAATGTTTTGAAAATATTCATTAAAAAAATTAATAGATAATTTGAATATATAATTATATATCTTTAAAAGAATTTTTATTTGATGATAATTCGATTGAAGTATAAGAATATCTTGATAAAATATCATACAATCTGAAAAAAGGAACATATAGAACTAACAGTTAAATAGATAGAGAGAAGTTAAATTATTTAAATATACTCTTAAAAAATAACTATAACTTAACCTCTATAAATATAATTAATATCTCTAATCCTCTTGTTAAGAAACATTAGAAATAATTTTATAGAAACATCTCAATTTCTAAACAACACCCCTTTTAGACTGAAAATAACCCCCCTTTGAAACTGTACTATTTTTTCTTTTCATAGAATAGTTTATAAAACTAATCATCAGTGATTGTTGTTACTATTATTCAACACGAGTGAAACTGGAAACATGTCTGACTTTTTCTCAACAGAGAAATTAATAATTTGTGCAGTAAGTATTGAACATCCTCAAATCCTTTGTACTTTGTAATATGCACATCAAAAAAGAGGTTTTTTTTTAACTTTTTAAGAGACTGAATGGCATGATAAGGTTTTAAATATTTTAAGAGGAATGGTTGTCACCTACTCAATCAAAGCTTATAGAATTATGTGTTAAAATAGCATGATATTATAAAATCCAATGATTATAATTATATTTTGTTCTACCAAATTTGGATTGTTATGTTGAGAAATTGAAGGGAAGATGCTTGCGAGGGGAAGGTTAATTATGTTGCAAGGATGGGAAACGAACACTAATGAAGCACAACAAAACAAATATAAGAGAATCACTGTTCTGGCTAATTATTACCAACTATTTTAAATAATAGAGATTTCACTGTGACAATTTTCATGGTGTTAAGGTAAATCCGACCACCAATAAACTCTTTTGAGGTGTCCGACAATGCCGAGATGTCATAACATTCCGACAACAATCCTTTGAAGAATAAGCTTATTGACTCAATTATAAATGGTGTTTTATATTTTTAACAAGTGCTAGAATTAGAAGTAGTATATATAATTGAATATAATTGTCACTTAAATTAGATGCAAATAAAAAATTTATGTATTACATTATTAATTTATAATTTTTTAAAATTTGTATTACAAATAAATTGTTAGATTGTTAGATTTTCATAAAAATATAATGATAAAAATTATTTTATTTTTTTAATTATTTATTTCTTCTTGAAAAAAATCTAATTATTTTATTAAAATATATTTTTTATCAATAAAAGGTTTAAGCACTAAGTTATATTAAACAAATAAAAAGTTACAACTATTCTTGTTCAAAAAGGAGCAATAATGTAAGAACTTTCAGCAAGACATTGTCTTGCCTTAAAGCATTTAAAAGTTTGGATCAAGGACTTTCCCCTTTTTTAGAAGGATCATGTTACAAGCTTTCCAATTTTCGAATACAAGTTTAGATGCTCTCCATTCCTTGTTCATTATTTTCCTTAATCGCAAAGAGTGAGTAGTTCTGCAAAATTATAAATACTTGGCCAAGATCCTTATTAGAACATTAGTTAAAAGATAATATTGGTATCTATCTTATCATAATCCTTGTCTTTTATCATTCTCAATCAGGTAAAAAGATCAAATAACACTAATTTTTTAGAATAGTTTGCTTTGTAGGATTCCGCTCTCTGTAGATTTTAAGTTGTTGTTTAATTAAATTGTGAAGTCTTTTATAATTATTTTTAATTTACTAGAGATCTTCCTAACGATTATCATTTATTTTCTTATTTACTTTATTTATCTCAATTTGGACGTAAGTGTGGGTGTTGATTGTTTAATAATTTGTTCTACCTTTGTTTCTGCTATCTTTTTAATTAGCTATAATTTGATATATCTCATGTCTATGTGGCTTTAAAGTCCTTATTCAAGTGTCATACTAATTTATAGGAAAGATAATTTAAATTATGAAACCACTTTTTATTTTCATTGTTTTCTATGACTTTGGAAAGAGCAATATTATAATAAAGAGGACTGATTTATACCATTTAATTATTTTGCATTAGCCATAATTTGTTGAATCTTCTTTTTAACATTTTGAAGATGTTTATCTATCTGCATTATTTGAAAATTGTAGAGCAAGAAAGGAGATTTATGAAATCCAAATGCACTTTGTCTTAGAAATGTGATCTATTTTAAAACAATCTTATAGTGGTGAAACATTCAAAATGACTTAAAATGTGATATTTTCCAAATGCCATGAAGAATATTATAATTTTTTCTTTTCTTTTATATTAACATAATTACATACTAAAACCTTATAGAGAAAGTATAACTAGGGGAGAAACTATCTATTGGTTGAGTTGCGATTAGAAAGACGAAGGAAGAGAAAACTAACTAGAGAAATTAAGGCTTTAAATACATATAAGCCTTTGGAACGAAAAACCTAAAACTAGTAGAGATTATAGTAGCAAGCCAAAAGACCTAAAAAAGGAGAGGGCCAAAAAGTAAGGACGAATGACCAAAACCAAAGCAAACATGAAGCCCTAAGAAACCTACAAAAAAGAGATAAGACAAGGGTGCAACTAACAATAGACCTTCTTCCTCAATATACCATTCCATGCCCTTCTAGTCTTCACAAATGCAAGAATGAGTAACCACAAGCAAGAACATCCAATTTTGAATGATTTCCTCCCTTCTAGCAATGAAAATTGTGTGATTTTTAAAATCTAGGATCAAGGAGACTTTAGCAGGGTAGTTTACGACACCATAATGCATGTGGGGATACATAAATTCTCATCTATGCTATCTAACACCAAGTCTCGCTCGTCAATGATGGATTTCTTCAATAAAACTTTGCAAAATTCCTAATGGTTACCTTGTCCTCATCTACATTCATAATGATAGCTATAAATATTGCTAGAATTTTAGTACTATGCTTTTTAGTATTACACTTTTTCCTATCCATTAGAGTTGAGAATTCATCCCCTACCACATGATTAATAGCCCTAAAGACAAGGTCATTCATGGTTTTCACCATCTTTCTAATTC
Source organism: Cupressus sempervirens (assembly GCA_028749045.1). Taxonomy (NCBI): domain Eukaryota; kingdom Viridiplantae; phylum Streptophyta; class Pinopsida; order Cupressales; family Cupressaceae; genus Cupressus; species Cupressus sempervirens. The sequence goes on along the minus strand of CM053787.1, from coordinate 1,033,510,957 downwards.
TTAACTCGCTGACCTCTCCCCATAATGGTATTTCCTTCTTTCCATATATCATTTGAATAGGGATATCCATAGATATTTCTAATCTATATCTAACTTAAGAAATGACCAAATATCATTATGAAATTTTTTCCAACTAAACCTCCTTAAATAATCAAAATTGTGATTATGAAGAAGGGAAAATATCATAAACCAATACTTACAATTATTTATTTATCCAACTTAAGTGTATCTTATAATAAATGTGGTTTGATTTCCTTTCACTAACCCATATAGGATGTGTGCCAAGGCACATTTGTTAATCAATTCATATCTTTGGGACTAGATATTTGACAAATACTTAATCTTTCGCATGTGAGAAGGTAAGGGATGAAGTTTTGAAGGATGATGATCAAATCATTTCTGAATATGCCTAGTACTTTATCGTACATTTATAATATTTATTATAGTCATCATGCTTTGCTACATTATTAAATCTTATTTTTTATTATTTTAAATTTGTTACAAGATTATACTATGATTACCCTTGAATAATGAAGAAAGAAAATAAATTGATCTTTTTCTAATTTGAAATCTTGGATACAATTGTAGGTTGATCAAAGAGAGTCCACTTCTATTGGAATATTGTCTTCTGAGGTGTCTACAAATACTTCATTTTGATCTAACTCAGATTCCCAATCTCGGGCTACAATATGATCCTCAATTATGAATACATCAATCCAATTAGATAGAGGAGGGGGGCGAACATGAAGGAAATGAAAAAGAAAATCTAGATTTTTGCAGTGGGTTGGAGTCCAGTCAAGAAGACCCATTAACATCTTCAACTTCCAAAATGGGATAAGTTGGAACTTCCCTATTCCCTACCATCCATTGTAGGTAAAATATAGGTTTGAGGATTATTAGATCTTCCCTTATATTAGAGATTACTAATTCTAGATCTTGAAGATGTGCAAATTTAAATACTCTTCTACATAGAAGCTTGATGGTGACTTTATCTGAACCCACCTACAAGGTTGAAGTAATACACATTGTTGGAATATCGGAGTTAACTCTGTATTTATCCCCATCGTTCATAAATTCTTGCCCTGTAATTCTTTGGATTTCTTCAACGACTAAAAAATGGGTAGCTAGCATAATGCTACGAAGTTTGCGACTATTAATAAGGTCATCAAAGGTAAGTAAAATAACATGGCCCCTAAGCTCTATTGGTGTCATCAATGCTTCAAATTTGAATTGATCACATCAATACTAAACTTGGAAGAAGCCTATTTGTAGCGAAAATGGATAACTAACTTAGAAGATGAAACTACTAAATTGTTACTTATCATAGCTTACATTTAATTGCACTATTGTGTAATAGAAACAAATTAAGAAAAGAACTATGTTATACTTATATTAGTTTAAACTTCACCTTTTAAAATTAGAATTATTTGATCATTTTTAATGAGCACTAATTGTTTGTAAAGACCCAAATTAGCTAAAGAGTCCATTTCTCTATTTCCTTCCCTATAAATGTGTTGGATTGTGACTTCCTCAAATTTGTCAATTAATACTAATGCATATTTGAATTAAGGTTCCAATTTGGATTTTTATTTTTTCTAACAACATTTAGATTAATTTGAGAGTTGCCTTCAATAATTACTTTCCTTATTCCTAGATCCAAACAAACATTTAAGCCTTTTGTTAATGTTCTAATTCTACAATATTATTGGATACATTCCCTATGGTTTTAGCTCATTTGGAAATCCAAAAACTATCCACTGATTAAATGATGCATCATATTCCTGCATTCCCTAGATTACCTCATGAAGTACCATTAAATTTTAATTTTGCTCATCCTATAGGTGGTGGACTCCATTTACAATTTAATCTAGCTTGTTTATCAGCTTTTGTATGCATCATAGGAGGATTAATTAGATTTTGCAATTTTCTATCATTTATGCATCCCAATCCAAAAAGGAGCCTTCTTCTTTTACCAAGTTTATGAGTTCTTTATTAATATTATCCACTATACTAGCCTCTACTTTATTTAGAAAAGGAAGGGATGGGAAAATCTTCGTTGATAAAGATTCTACAATTTCTTTGCTTCCAGATTTCCCAAAGTAAAATTGACAGGGAGATCTTCCAAAGGCTATTATAGATATTAGAGAACCCATTTTTTGGCCAATTTTTGAGATGGTCCAAAAGATTACTTGAGAAAGAAGAATACTAATTAAGTGTTTTACATAACCATAACCAACATTTTTTGGCAAAGGAACAATTATATAACAGATGATTCATTGTTTTTTAGTCATTTTTACATAAAGGGCATCTTGAGGGGCCTTCAAAACCCATTTTGTAAATCTATTTCTTGTAAGGATTTTGTTATGCAAAGCTTCCCATAAGAACATACCTGCTTTTGCAAGCATGCAAGATCCCAACAAAGAGCTAAAGGGATATCTATTGACTTCCATCTTTGGGATTTTGTGATTAATTCATAACCTTTTTAAACTTTGTATATCCCATCCTTGGAGACCCCACAAATGAGTTTGTCCATTCTATCTTTATGATTAGCTTGTCTTTGATTTATGAAATTTTCATATTGTTCTGATAGGTTCATTTCTTATGTTTATTTCCACTTATGATTTATTTTTTTATCTTCTATTGTGATTAACTTATAGTCATTTACAAACTTCCCTCATAGATTGGTCAAATTATTCTTGATGTTCAAAGGGAGATTCAGGCTATGAAGGGGAGGGAGATCGTCGCAAGGGTTCTCCTAAATAGACTGTTTTAACCCTCGCCTATATCCCAAGTTAGATTTTTTCAAATAAGGGGCCTACAATGCATCATGAAATTTGTAATGTCCCCATTTTAGCAATTGACCAAGTGTGTGTGCGTTAGCCTTGTTCTACATGGTCCCGAGGGCTAACAAAGGGTTTAATGGGATCCTAGAGTGTTTTGGCCTAGTCATTTCCAGTTTGGGCCAAAACAAAGTTGATTTACTCATTCAAGCATACTTACTATTTTTAGTAAGTCGACAGGACACAGTGCAGGTCAATTTTGGTGATTGGATTTGATACTCCTCGATGAGAGCTTTTCGATGAGCTATCACTCGCATTATTCGAAGTTCGATTGCTAATACATTTTAATGCCTGAAGTTTTATTAAAGTAACGTCTAATTTAATTATGAAATATTAAAGTGTTACTTTAATATTTATTTTATGGGGATGTGTACCCAAGGGAGACATAAGGGGTATTTTAATATATGTTTTATATATTACACATCTTTTATCCCACATTGCCCATATGAGTTGAGCAGATCCTTGGAAATAGAATAAAAGGAAGCATTTGTGGCTTCATTAGACAGGTTGAATATGAGAAGAAATTGGTGTGTGAGTTGCAGCTCCGTTCTTGGCATTTGAGGACATTTATCCTCTCTTGTAACATTCTAGACGTCATTCCCTTGGGGTTTGGCCTTTGGAATTCTTTGTTATCGGCTTCATTATTAGGCAGTTTAGTTGCATTTCCAGCTATAGGCAGATTTGGTATTTTGCTCATATCTTCTTCACTACTTGTCCGACGCTTATGCCGCTTTGAGGGAATGATATTATGAAAGTAGTGGACTGATTGAAGGACAAAGTACTGTAGCAACACTATTCATGCGGCACTGTAGCAGCAAGTTTGAAAGCATGGGCTAGAGTATTATGTCAATAATGCTAAAGTAATTAGTGAGTTGATAAATCTGCCATGTATTTGGTTTTATGATTTCTGAAAATAACATTTTATTGTCAGCAGTTCATTTCCACTTTGCATATTATTGTAGTTTCTTTCTTGTTTATGTTGTATGATACCAATTCCATGCACAAAACACAACAAACAAATAAATGTTTGATTTCCAGAGTTATAAGGGGTTTAAAACATTAAACGGAGAAATAAGAGGTTGAATGCAAACTATTTGACATAATTCCTTTCAGCAATTTGGTTCAGTTTTTTGGGACATTCAGGGGTGCCCATTACAAAATTCTAAGTTCTAGATCCTTTTGAAGGATTAGTGGTATAGAATAGGGATAAACAATAAGAAAAAGATAGATATTTGTGATAAAGGATTTTTGCCCATTTACTGTCCTTTTCATGAGACTTTTTCCAAACTAGTTTAGCCCCTAAGGCTTCATTTTACCAACTTAATTTTTTTATTCCTAGTCCTCTTGCATCTTTAGGTCTACAAATTGTATCCCATTTAATTAGGGCTTGTTTTTACTTTTCATATAACCCATTCCAAAAGAAGTTTCTCATCTTGATATCTAGTTCTTTTTTTAATTCCTTTGCAAAGAGGAAGACATGGCATTTGATAAGTTGGAATAGTTGATAATACTAATTTTAATTTGGTTGGTCTGCCTACCTTGGTTAGCCATCTTCATTTTTAATTCTCCATTTTTTTTTTCATTTTTTCAACTCTGGTATTCCAAGATTTGGATTCTCTCAAACCTTTTTCAAGTTGAATACCGAGATATTTACACGCAAAGGTAACTCTTTCGAAACCCATGAGATGACATTTTCTAAGTTCTAAATTAGGGGAGGTGTTTAAGAAAAATATTTCTAATTTTTTTGCATTTAACTTTTGACTAGATGCTTCCATATAAGTTGTAATAATTTGTTTCAAATTATAGGTTTCTTCCAAAGAGCTTTCCCCTAAAAGAATGACATCATTAAAATATTGTTGATGGGTAATCTTAGAAATACCTTCTGAAGCTAGTAATCCTTTAATGTGTGACTTCTCTTGAGATCTTTTTATTTCTCTACCAAAGGCTTCTGCCATAGTACTAAATAGGAAAGGAGAAATAGGATCTCCTTGTCTTATTTGTCTCGATATACTAAAGAATCCCTCCAGAGTGCCTTTGATGAGTAATAAGATTTTTGGTGTGGAAATACAATTGAAAATAAGATTAAAATCCATTGGTGCACGCGAATCCAAATGCTTCAAGGGTTTTACACAGAAACCTCCAGTCTACTTTATCATATTCTTTTTGAATATCTAATTTCATGAGCATGAATGTTTCTTTGTTTACATGAGAGGTGTGGATTAGTTCCTAAATAATGATGATGCCATCTAGAATTGATCTTTTAGGCACAAAGCCAGTTTATTCTTCTGAGATTAATTTAGGCAATACTATTTTCAGTCTATTTGTGAGTGCTTTAGTTAGGATTTTATAAATTGTGTTACATAAAGCTATTGATTGATAGTCTCTAGGTCCTTCGTGATTGGGGTTTTTAGGAATTAGGGCTAAAAAATTATCATTAATTTTTGCTAACAGAGATCCCTAATTTGTAGTGGCTTCTATTGCTTTCCATAAATATTTTCTTATAATGTCCCAATATTTATGAAAAAGGAATGCTTGGAACCCATTAGGACTAGGAGACTTGTTTGGATTAAGATTAAAGAGTGTTATTTTAATTTCTTCTTTTGAGACGGTCATATTTAAAAATTTGGTATCTTCATTTGTTATTAATTTTGGAGTAACATTGATCATGTTATTTTGTGCTCTTAGATTTGAGTTTTCATTGTTATTAAGAATGTTAGTGTAGTAATCTACAAATATTTCAGCAATTTGTACTAGGTTTTCTATTCCATTCCCTTGATCATCCTTGGTTTTAAATATTTTGTTAATGTACTTAATGTTTATAATGCTATTATAAGATAATTTTGTATTGTGATATCCTTATGTTAACTATTTTTCTTTAAATTTTGCTTCTCAAAGATTTCTTCTTTAGCTAGTATAGACTCTCATTTAGCTAATAATTATTTTTCTTTAATGAATTTATTGTTATCTAAACCTTCTCTTATGATTTCTTCAGTGAGATTTTTCAATTTCTTTTTTTTTAATATTGTTAAAATGATTTTTGTTCCTTTGTAATATGTTTTCTTTTAATAGTTTTAATTTAGAGACAAAGCAGACAATTCTTGATCCCTCTAAGTTTCCTTCTTGCCACCATTGCTTTATATTATCCATAAATTCACTATCTTGGAGCCACATCTTTTCACATTTGAATGAATTTCTAGATGGCTTATGTTGAATAAATATCTCTATTTTGACTGGATAATGATCTGATCCTATATTTGGAAGAATAGAAGATTGGATTGTGTGGTTGAACACTCTAAGATCCCCTTTAAAAATGAATCTATCTAATCTCTCTGCAATTTTGTGAAATATTTTATTCTATTTTACCAAGTGTATACCCATTTGTTTGGGGGTAATCTATTAGATTATATTTCAAAAACCATTCTCTGAAGTCTAATATCACCTAGGTAATAGATTGAGACCCTCCATTTTTTTCCTCTAACTTTGAAATGGAGTTAAAACCCCCACCAATCCAAAAGAGGTTTGTTTCATGAACATTCATAAAGGTATTCATTTCATTCCATAAAGTCTTCTTACTAGTTTTCTATGTAGGTCCATATGCATTGGTAATATTGAATTGTAAATCATTTTTGTAAATCTTAATTCTTCCACTCACCTAGTTGTTGTTAGCAGCCATTCTGCAAAAGTCTAGTTTTATGGGGTCTCAAATGATATTGATGCATGTTGAAGCACCCTCAAATTCTATCAAACTTGTTTCCCATAATCCGAGTTTCCTACTTTATTTATCTCCCTCTGATTTACTGAGTTTTGTTTCTTGTATTAAAATTAAATTTAATTCAAATAAGGTTAGGTTACAGTTCAATAAGTGCTTCTTGTTAGGGGCATTTAGTCCCCTAATATTTCATGATGTTAACCTCATTACACCAAGGGAGGGATCTTCCCCTTCCCAACTTCAAGTACTTCTTGGATATTTTTTGATCATCTGCTTTCCTAGTTACAACTTTCAGCTCAACCAACATTTTACTGTCTCTTTTTTTACTTAGTTTGCCACATATTCAAGCTTTAATACTATCTATATTAAAAACCAACCCTAAAGAATCCAAATTATCCTTAGCATTGTTTAAACTATGTTTTATTGATTCATCTTCTATTTCCTCTTCCTCTTTTCTTAGTTCCTTGATAATTTAATCGTTCAAGTTTGATTTCTCTTAGGAAGAGTGTTCCTTCAATTTTTGTTTACCATTTTCTTGGATTTCAAGTTGTTTGTGTTCACCTTGACCTTGCCTTCCCAAAATTCTTTAGAATCCTCCTTTTAGTTTTTCCTTTAATTATCTAAATTGAACTCTTTTGCAGTAGCAATCCTATTTTCATTAATGTAAGTTTCTAGTTCCATGGGAATGGAATTCTTGACTATCTTTCTCTTTTATCCTAATCTTGAACTAAGCTATTATTTTCAAATAGATCTTTCCCATCTTGAGGTGTTTGCCAAAATTTATAAGATTTGTTCTTGATCTCTTTAGTTTTATTCCTTAATGTGATATGCTTTGATTGACAGATGGAATATGAAGGGATGGGACAAAAGTTCAGAGATTTTGTTATACCTTTACGTGTATTAATAGGAGTTGAGATCAAAACATTTTCCTTGTTGTAAATATCAGATTTAGGAGAGGATATATGGTTGATGACAAGGTTTTGCAAGAATTTATTTTCATCAGCTTTATCTAAGAGATTTTCTCTATTTTCACCCTTTCTTATTACTACAATCACTTGATGTTCATCTGAGTTCTACTTATGTGGTGAAACATCTTTTTCCTTATTAATATTGATTGAAACTAGATCTGGAGATTTAACAATTGTCCATGCTCCATTGTGATTAGCATTCTTGTTTTTGTCATTTTAAATTCCTCTTTCTCCGTTTCCTGATATTCTGAAGAAGGACATTCTATGTTTGTCCCATTACCTGTGATCATTTTTGCCACCTTATTAATATCTCTATTCTTTTGAAACTTCTCTGATAGCCTTGTTAATCTTAAATTAATCTCAAAGTTATTTGTTGGGGAAGACACATTAAATGTATTATGCTCCATGTGGACTTCTTCCCAAAGAAGAAGTTGACCATTAATGTCATTTTGAATTAACAAAGTATTGTGAGTCAACCTTTTATAAAGGATCATTTTTTTAATATCTTCAATGAATACGTTATGCTTGATGCATTGTTCATATTGTTGCATCATCTTCATGTTTTCTTCAATGTTGGTAAAATATTTTCCATTTTCATTTGTATCTTCTTGAACAATCTCTAATCCCACTGTATACTTGTTTATGTCTTGATTTCCTTGACTTTGGTGAGAAGTCTAAAACTCTATATCATCACCTCTTATTTCTCCCTCTTCGATTTCCTCTCTAATACCATCATCCTTGTAGGGATCTATAATTGTGGCAGATGCTTTTGCCAATTTTACATGATTTGGTTGATTAAGAAGTTATTGTCTCTTATTATTATTTCTAATATAAATCATTGGAAAGGTCTCTTTTAAGGATGAATTTAGAGAAGGATATTTGTCATTAATGTTTCGTTCTGAATCCAGTTTAATGATGTCCTTTATATGACCGTTGACTCTTGTAAAATTTAACTTATATATAGATCTATTGGTAATTAATTTAATAGGTTTGAAATCATTGAGACCTACTTCTACATTAACCAAAATTTTAATATTGTTGCAATTATGGAGGTTAGCTTATATCCCTATGAGTTTACCTAGAGTGGAACCAATAGATTTTATATTTTCACAATGATTTATTTCTAGAGGGATGGAATCAACAAAAATCCAGGTTGAACCTTAGATTTTTTAGCTAGGATTTCATTAAAATTGGTTTCCCATTTGAAGAAACTTACAAAGAAACCTAAAAAAAATAGGATGGAATAGTGAGAAAATTATCCCTAATGTATTCATTTAAGAATTTAATGTAAAGCAATTGATTAGAAATCGAGGATATACTTACCTGGTCGCCGCATTAATCATTCAACCATTTAGTCATGCTTGACATTTTGGCAACAAGGTCATTCCAAAATGCAGAAAGACCCTTGTCTTAGTATTCTAACTAGTGAGCTTCACTAATTGTGTTGCTAATAATAAGAAAAGTATCTGAGATTGACTCCTTCAGTCTATCATTTCTAATTTATGGATTCCTAATATTAGATAAAGCCCTAAACGAAGAATGATTGGAGAGGGTAGATTTGAGATTATGATTTGATATACAGTGAGCTGAATAGGAGGCCAAAGGTCTATGATAGTGTGGGATATGGGCATCTTCTTTGTCCTTACTACATTATGGTTTGGATAGTTGGAACAACTCCACTTTACCTATCGATGCCCTATTAGTTGTAGAGAGATTTTTTGATCAAGGGAAGCTAGGGTTAGACCAATGTATAACATTTTTTTGGAGGGCAGCTTCTTTTTTTGGTCACCAATATCCATTCATCCTGATTTTGATATGTTGATTTGATTGGCATTGAATATTTAGTTTTGACAAAAATGTTTTTTCCTGCTAAAGTTTATTTGCATTTGGAGTATGCAAATTCCTAACTAACAGTGTCTTTTGTGTTAGATTTTCTCTTTCCGATGAGTGATCCTCCTTAAGTGTTTGAATAATTGCAAATTGAATTGATGTAGGCAAAAATCCATGATTGATGTACTTCATTTTGTGAAAGTAGGATTTTGCATGATTTTGAGTAGGCAAAAATTTTGCATTTTTCGCAAAGTTTTCCATTTCGCTTTCTCACTTTTTGATTTATTATTAGTATAAAGAGAAAATAGATGTATATTTATTTTATTAAAATATTACATAATAATAAAATTCATATAATTTTTCTAAAAATATATTAATTTTAAAAAAAATTAGTACATTTAATTAATATGTATATCAATATTTTTACACTAAAAAAATGTATCTGCTGAATCTTTTAACAATTGAATATAAAAACAACAAAATAATTATTAACTACTTAAATCATATTTTTACTACTCATTAAATTATTTTATAAAATTATGAAAATTATAAAAAATAAAGTATAAAAGTTTTAAACAATTGAAAGTCAAAATTTCTTAATATAAATTTCAAAATCTAATCAAATAATTTATAGTTCAAATTAATTACTATAATAATGGTTGGTACAATTGATTATAGTGGAAAAGTAAATAAAAATGCACATGTAGAGATTTTCACGTGGTAAAATTACTGATGTATGATTAAAAATAGTCGTGTGAATTGATTTGCATATAAGACCATAACCCATTTAACCAATCAAAAACTAGAAAAATATATCTATCAATTGTCACCAACAATAGCATCAATATATGAGTTGTGTCCAACAATCTCTCCCTTTGCCATTGATGGAAATACATTATGAAATATACCATCAAATACCATACTTTATCACTAATAAATCTCTTCCTTTAATCAACATCTGATGGTAACATTTCAAATCAGTGCAAGACTCTCACTTAAGTTATGTGTCTCTCTTCTCTCTTCTACTCTCCCTCACATAACTTACTCTCCTTATAGTACTCTCTCCCTTTGACAACAATTCCAAATGTAACAATAAGCTTTAGTTATAAACTTATGTTCCATGTAGTTATACCTTGTACCTTGTGTACCATCCTAAAATGGAGATAGTTTCCTTTAAGAACTTTTTAGTTCCCTCCTCCTCATAATTCCCTCTTTGAACTATGGATACGCTCATGCTTTCTCTATTTTCCTCTGTCTCTTCCATCTTTCCACCTCATCTCTCTGGCATCTGCCCTAGCTTTTTGTGGCACCTAGGACTTGTCCTGCTGGTCTAGGTTAACTCAAGTCAACCTAGTACTCCATGGTCAACATAGTTCTAGACTAGGTCAAACCAAATTGACCTAGCCCTCCACACTTCCAATTCTTAAGGCCTAAAATTCCTCAAGGGTTTAATTACTTTTTGATTGTTATCCAGTCGACCTATATTATTTTCCCATTCGAAAAATCATATATAAGGAGACTTTGAGGCTTCATTTTCATATCTCATCAAGCAATTAATATATCATATTAATAAATCCTCTCATTTCTAAGTTCTTTTTCTATAGTGAAGGTTTCAGTCTTTTGCATTCAAGGAGTTCAAGCGTTAAAGTATTTTTCAAGCATTCAAGCAAGGATAGTTCTATCTAGCATTAATGGAGAATCCTTTGTGAGCATTTCTTCCGCAAGATTTAGCATATTGTTAGCCATCAAGGGAGGAGATCTCCATTAAAGAATTCATACTCTTCATTGATGCATATCCATATCCATGGCACCATGATGACGTTATGATAAATCCATTGCAAAGTGTGGAGATATCCTATATTCCTAATTCAAGATCTACATTACATACACACAAGCAAGGTGAATCCTAACATTTATCTTGTTCTTTAGAGTCCTTTACATTTACAATTCTCATTTATGGTTAATTCCTTAACTTAGCTCTTGAGCAAGGCAAACCCTCATCAAACCCCAACCCCAAAACCTTTCTTTATGTATTGATTTGCAGGTTGGAAGCGAAAAGAATTGCAAATCTGGAATCTATAATTAACAAGCTTTCTAGAGTCATCAATTTGGGAGCCATGGACTATGTCAACCTGGTTGTAGGACGTCCTTCCATGGTGACCTAGTGCTTTAGTCTCAGATTCTTGGGAGATTTTTAGGTTTTGTTCATTTTGCCATTTTATTCTGCGACCTATGATCGGAAGTTCATAAAAGTTTTAGATCTAAAAGTCATTGAGCATAAATACATCTTTCCTCTGTGTATTTCAAGGTGAGTCTTTTACATTTCATTTCATTTAATATCTTTACCCTTGATTTGTAGCTTAATTGGGTTGATTCTATTCATATAACATCTAGGTTTACATTTCTCATACAATTAGTTCAATTTCACACTCACATTATCCTATCAAAGGGCCTAAGAGAGTGTATTTCTTTATGGGAATTCCTCTGTAAAGCCCGCATTTAGTATTAACACCCTTCTCCCTTTAGGTCCTAGCAAATCTGATTTGTATCATAATTCGAATCAATCTTAGAATTTCCCCTCTTTCCCTCACATATATATATTTGAATGGCTCAGTGGCCCATAAAGTGGAAGCCTACATCCTATTAAAGTACTTCCATTTTGGTGAATCCAATGTGAACCCCCTATCTTTTCAGTGTTTGATTATTTTGTATATATTTTTCATTTATACTAGATGTTCTTTACTTTGGCTAGATCTCAATAGATTTTCCTTTTGTGATCTCCCTTTTTATGATCTTAATTAAATGAAGCCCTACCTATAGCATTCCCATAAGGTGAAGTCATAAACTCATGGGTTCTTTTGAAGATACTCACATTTTTCTCAAGATATTATTCTTATCATGGAGTATAACCCTTCTCACTCATATCACGATGAAGATGATGTTTTAACAGTTCCTCCTTCACAAGTTAATAAATCTTTCTAATGAATTTCATAAAATTGGAAACCTAGCTAGCTCAAGAAAATCAGGATCTTGATAGCGTTTTTGTTGTTGAAGCTCTTAAGAAGCTTGTTCATAGTGATGGTAATAACATTTCTATTTTGTGTGGTATATTTCACCTTATTAATAATCATGCTAAGCCTTCGACAGAATGTGCTCAAGAGTTAGGATACCCTCCTCTTTCTTTCACAACCACTGGACCTTCTATCCTAATTTCTACCACTCTTTCTAGCACACTTACCTATTCTCTACCTCTTATGCCTACTTCTACACAAGTTTCCACTCCTTTAAGTATTAGTCTTCCTAGTCTTTCACTTTCCAAGAGTATTCCTCCTAGTTCCATTCCTTCTTCATTACCTTCGTATAATGTATTTCCTTTTATTATTCGAACCCTTTACCTGTTCCTTCTAATTCTCCACCGATATGTTTACATATTCCTTCTGCTTATCATACATTTCCTAATCCATGTAGTATACCTATGGCTAATAGCGCTACTTCTGATCCTACTATTAGTACCTTGGTTCAAACCATCTCTGCTTTACAACAACAAATTGCTCATTTAACCTAATCTAAGTATAATAGTCCTACATGTGATGTGGAAAATCCCCTTTAATTAGATATCCTTCATGTTATTATTCCATAATAATTTGAGTACCTCATCTTAAGACTTATAATGATAAGGGAGATCCCGTGATTCATGTTAAAACTTTCTAAACTATATGTAGTGATTTTTCTCATGACTATAGGCTTGTGGCTGAATTATTTCCACGCATCTTTTGGGATAGAACCTTGCAATAGTATTTCTCTCTACCATATTATTCTATTGGTTCTTTTCAAACTCTTGCTAATGCTTTTATTCAACAATTTCAGAATAATATTGGCCCACAAGTTTCTTTAATTGATTTAATGCATTGTAAACATAATGTTAAAGTGAAAGTTACTAAAATTATTGGTAGATTTAAATATTTATATGCTCATATTTCTTATCTTGTGCTTGATCATGATATTCAATGCAATTTTATTTCTAATCTACAAAAAATAAATCAGGGATAAGATTCTTTTTGCTCAGTATACCTCCTTTTCACACCTATGTGCAATGCTTCACCATCACTAGTTACATGTGAGTCAACTTGAGACCTCTACTCTGATGGCTCCTATTTCTAGTGATAAGAGTGATGTCGCTAGATATTCAAACAAGTTATCTAAATCTAAAAAAATGATCAAAATAAAATCTCCACATATAGATGGTGATTAGTTGGCTACTACATCTTGAGGTATGACTACTTTTTCCTTTATATTTTATGCTAATCATCAATATAATGACTTATCTGAGTCTTTGTTTAAGGTGATGACTAAGTTTATTCATGCTCATGTTCTTAATCTTCTTCATATTCCTCCTATTGATCCTAGTAAACCTTTACTTAAGTCTTTTGATTCCAATGCTTTTTGTCAATATCACTCTCACCTAGGTCATGCTACTCAAAAGTGTTATGGTTTCAAGAATGCTATTGAAGACCTTATTGATTCTAATGCTATTTCTGTTGATGCTCAAGTTAATCATACAAATGATTTTCTTGTGCTGCCTAATCAAAATTTGCTGATTTACACTAATGCTTTTGCTTCACATTCAACAAATGTCATTAATCAACCTTGTTCTTATGATTTCCATATTTCTTATGATGAGAATATAGAAATAGTGAATCACGTGGTTAATCATTTTGAGTTAGAGTCTCAACCTCTGATTTCTTCTCCACCTGATCTTCAACAAACACGTCCTATTATTAGCTTTAGTTAGTCTGATATGTTTAAGGCACCTAATGGTCCTCTTTACATTGTTGCTAGAGTAGCTCATATTCCTTCTCATGGTACTTTGGTCGATCCTTCCTCTACTGTGAATATTATCATGAAATAATACCTTGTTAATAAAGGGTTGCATAGAGATACCTATGATTCAACTCTTGTATGGATTCAAACTTCTAATTTTTTTCTTTACTAACCTCGAGGTTCTATCACTTTATCTGTTAGTATTTTAAAGAAATTTGTTTTTGCTACCTTTATGTTTATTTCTACTTCTAATCAATTTCAAGTTAAGCTTGGTATTCCATGGGTTTCTACCATGCAAGAATATAGTTAATTATAATCCTTTTCCACTTAAACATCACTGTAGATCTTAGGGTTTGATCAGATTCATCGAATCCTTCTAAAATTTTGTTTCCTCTTTTCTCTTCTACAAAGTTCTCTAAACTTTGCCTTGAATTATTACATAGAAACACTCAAACATGGTTTCTCTTACATTAAATGCTCCAAGTCATCCATCCTTATCTTCAACACATTTTACATATTCCAAGAAATCAACTATGATAGATGGAAATCATGATTTTCTCTTAATCTATCAAGTTGTCCCTCAGTCAACACTGTGTTTAGATGCTTGATCATCACTGGGTTACTAGATCACTATTAAATTTTCTTTTTGGCACATATATTGACTGTTAGTTTGTTGTGACTAATCAAGGAAGTATTGTACATCATAAATTCTTTGGGGTTCGAGGCATTAACCCAAAAAAAATTGAGGCTATTGTTTGCCAATTTATGGCTTAGATGTTGTAACTAATTTTAACCCTAAAGCGGTAAAAATACTTGTATAAAAGGGCTTAGGGTTAGGGACTATTTTCATAATGTGTGATGTGAAATTTATTCTTGCAGAGGTATTGAGTTGTAAGGGATTACAGATTATAATCACATTGTAATCACTGGATTGTAATAATATTGGACTTGTCATTTGGTGGACATAGCCTAGGGTTTGGATGAACCACATAAAATCTTGGTGTATTGTTTTCTCTTCTATGCGATCTATTATTTTTTGATATTGCTTATATTTGCATGTAACTATTATTTCTATGTATGGTTTAATCCTAACATTGACACTTGACCAATACTGATTCTTGGTCAACACTACATCTACTTGGCTTATACTAGCACTCAGTCAACACTAGCATCACTCGACATATACTTCAAGTTTCATAATCTTCTACTCTTTTGCTCGGTCAAGCCTATGTATTTAATCATTCTTTAATCACTTCGAGGCTTTAGCACAAATGTCATCTTCACTTGTAGCATGTTTAAACAATCATTTATCTTGTCAAAGTCTAACTAATCAAGTGTTCATTATAGTTTCCTCATAAATCAACCTTTCCTATAGGTCCTTTTGCTATGTCCATCTTCTCAATTCCTCTTCATCAATCATCTTGATATGGCACTCAAATTAGATACAAAACTATCGTACCAATTAGGTTTGACATCAATGACAACATAAAATTTTTCCCAATTGTAGTTTCCAATACATTGTACATTTTACTCATTCTTTTTGGCTAATAATACAATCTTGCATATTGTTAGAGAAAAAACCTATGTATTTTTCTTCTCTCTACTTCTCTATGTTGAGTTTTTGCATGCAGGTATTTAATGGGTCCTATGAATTTGTTTTGATCAATCTACATGGTATTAGAGTCATATCTGCTACAACTTGTTCAGGTTTATTGAAGGAAACAAGAAGAAGGGTTTGTTGGATCAAATTTGGTATTTTTTAGGGGTTTTTATTGCAATAGGGGTGTAGTATGTAAAACTCTACAAAGAAGAAGCATAAGAAACTATAATACTTCCTTCATAATTACATACACCTCAAAATATGGAAGTAAATATGTAAATAGTGATGGCATGGAATCAAAAAGAGTTACTATTCAAAGCAACACTAATGCAAACCTCCTAAAATCACTAAGTGTCGATGATGTTATTGTTGGAAAGTGGTTGCTTAGAAAACCTGCAACATAACCATGGATTGAAGATTGCTTATGGAAATGAGAAGAGGGTTCTTATTTTATAAAAAACAAGATGAAATGGATGGTTGAGATTCAAAATGAGACAAAGGGATAGGATTCCTCAAAATCAATGAGGTGTCCATGAGGTGGAGGCCAAGTGGATGTCATGTGGATTAGGGTGTTGACCATTCAAAGGGGGAAATATGCTCACACATGTGTGAGAAACCTTTGATGTGATGGGTCAATGACATGTGTAAGAGGTTGGAGTCTCAAGGTTTTCTCACACTTGTGATTAACTTTGGTTCACATGTGAAGGGGGGACAAATGTGTGTATAAGAGTCACATGTAGCATGTGACTAGGGTTTGCTAATCCTTTGATTAGGATTGTGCAAAAGATTAAGGATATGATTAGATGGGAAACTAGGATTAATTAGTGGGTAAGTTGATTGACCTAGGTTAGAAGGATGGGATAGGTTAGGAAAGTGAGGTTAGGTGAAGGCTAAACTTAGAAGCCATGTGCTCAAATAGAATTAAATACAATATTTAACTCCAAGTGGAACTAAAAGGGATTAATTAAGTAAAATAAGTCATTTAATTAATTAAAGTGAAGGACTAAGATGCAATTGGGATGAGGGGGAATGGGCCAGGATTAAACAAATATAAATTTATTTAAATCAAGGACAAGGGGACAAAGATGAATGTAATTAAATAAATGTAAATTTATTTAATTAAAGGTAGAATAAGACCAAAACTAAATAAATAATAAACATCTATTTAATTGGTTAGGATAAGGGTATTTGTGCTCAATTTAAAAAATTTAGGTGTCTACAAGGGGGTCACTATTTTTCTGTGTACTTTAAGAAGAAAATAGATCTCACCATTGAGTTCACAGTCCCCAAAACCCCTAATTTGATATAAAACATGTCTGGTTTGGACATTGTTGACATGAGACAGAAAAAATAGCTAACAAGGTCATACTACCTCTACATGCAGACTGAAATGAATTTTTTAAAACAAAATATATATAAGTGTGTGTGTGTGTGTGTGTGTGTGTGTGTGTGTGTGTGTGTGTGTGTGCAATTTATTAAAATGCAATGTGTTTTAACAAATATGTCATCATGCCACCGTAGAGACATTGTGGCTCCACAACCAAAAAACTGCTTCGTCACTTTAGCCACTCTATTTTTGCCAGACTCATACGTCACTGAACCATCGCTCATTCGTCACTCTGCTAGTCATTCTCCACTCATGTGCAATTGCTGCACCATCCACGACCTGCCTAGCCCCTTTAGCCAAGCCCACAGTCACATGAGTGCATAAGAGCTTTTTTTTGGCTCCTAAGGGGGTTTTAAAAAATTCCTTTCCCCATAGAGTACCTTGTCATTTTTTTGTGATGTTTTGAGCATACAAAGGCATTTTTGGGCAAATGAGATATCATCATAAAGCTGATTCTAAGATAGATGTGATGGCACAGGTATTTTTTGGTTTTTTTAAGAATAGTACCTATTTTTCTTGTTGAAGTATGATGTGATGGAGAACCAAAATTTGAGTGCTCTTGCCAAGTTTTGCAAAATTAAGATCCTACACTGAACAACTTGTCAATTTATTTATTTCAACATATATGACATTCTCAAACTCTGATTTTGCAATTTTATAATTGAGTCTCTTATGGTTCTCCAATTTTGAAATTTTGGATCTAGGCTTTCAGTTGTGCTCCAATTTCATGAATTCGACAAGGAAGATATATCTTTGGTCTCTGAGTTTGAAATTTTGATACCAACAGTTCTCTAACATTCTATAATTTTGAGGATTATAAAGGAGAATTTATTTCATTAACTAATTAGAAAAAGAGGTTATGTCAAGGATTTATTTCAATTTGTCTTGGTTTCTTTCAATTATGACATTAATTGAGGATAGCTTGTGTTAAGGATTTGAAGGAAATATGGTCATTAAATGTGTTATGCCTTGATCATAGATATAAGTGTTAGAATGCTTTACAATAACTAAGAGGGGGATGAATTAGTTATCCAAGGTCCAAAAGTATAGATAAAACTTTTCAGTAATTAACAAATACTCGTGCTTGCATTTATCATCCAATATCTCAAACCATAGTGTATTACTGTCCTAGGTAAAATGAACTTTGCAGAAATGTAAACATGAAATACCACAAATCATTCATACGATTTGACACAAGGATTTTATGTGGAAACCCAATTTGGGAAAAACCACCAGTAACATGCTACCAATTTTCACTCTTCCAAAGTGAGTTCTATGAGGAGCCAACCCTATTAAAGGTTATAATGAACACTGTTAAATGTGACCTTGATTAAAGGATTTCACCATGTTAGGAGTGAGTCTTATTAGAAGACTTTAGAACATTCCATTAGAATGTCACCCTATTAAAGGATTTACTCATGATTGTTAGGTCAACCTTAATAAAAAGGATTTATCCAGACTAATATAGTTGTTAGAAAGTAGTAGTAGGACTTGATCTGATAACAAAAAAACTCAGTTGTAAATTATAGATCACTTATTTAGTCTTCCATTCTTCTTGGCATTCAGTCTCCTTCATCATTGACAACTTGTTCACCCTTCAAGCCTTCTTGCTTAGTATAGCAACTACAAATTTATCCCTTCAGCCACCAAATGAAGCAACACCTCAAGACTCCTTGTCTATCTTTGGTTCATACTATGACACTTTGCTTTTTGCCTACTATATCCTTAAAATGGAGATTTAGATAACCAGAATCATCCACCTTAGGGTTATGTAAGATTCACTGAATCTACCCTCTTTTCTATTTTGTTCCCTTCTAGAAACTTACCTTACAATCCTCTTCAAATTTGTCTTCAAATAGTTTATCTTGAATTCTATGCCACCAACTCATCATACTTATCTTCCGCATGCTTCACATAATTCAAGAAATCAACTTTGTTAGCTCAAATTTGTTAAATCCTCGATCAAAATCATTTTACTGGCACTTGGCAATAACATATTGTTTTCTTAGAAATCATTATCTTTTGATGCTTGGTGAACACTGATTTGCTTGATATACACTAAGTCTTTACTGGTTCTTGGCACACACAAAACTTTCTTCACTTAACACCTACTATATTTCTCTTTTCTCAACACATACTAAATTTCCTTTGCTTGGCTTCAACTAACTTTCTACTTGGCCTGCAGACTTGCTCAACTTCCACTGTTTGCTTAGTTAGGCTTGGTAGACACACTTATTTGCTTAATCTTATTCTTGTGTTTTCTCAAGTACCCTATCATTATAGCCTTAAGTAGATAAACAATACACTATATCATCAAAGTCTTACTTGGTCTTAGTGCTTCTTTTACATGCCATATAACTCAACCTTTCTCTAGGTACTCTTGTTATCTTTTCTTTTCAAATCCTCTTCATCAATCAATCAAATAATAGCATTCAGACTAAATTAGCAATTGTCTCACCAAAAAGTAGTGGGATTGACATCAGTGACAAAATAATGATTGTTGCATGATAGGTTTCACCAATCTCTTTGTTTCTAAACTTCAACAATCTTCTTCAACAATAAGGGTAATTTTTAAGTTTATTCTTTTTATAAAAGGACATTTTTGTGTGATTTTATGTGCTTGTGTTGTAGGACAGAAGATATGGTTTTACTTGTACAATCATGAGATAAGAACACAATTCTTTGCTCAATCATGCAACCTATCTTGACACGAAGTGAAGAAGACCAATATGATGTCATCAACAACATGTAGGTAGCTACATGGGATTTGTGGACAAAATATGCCTGATACAAGAGTGATTTCCATGAGATCTTGATGGAAGAAGAGAAGGATGAAGCTTTGAATATGCTTATCAAAGTACCAGATGAAGAGGTGGCCGAGTATAGGGAAGAAATTCTTGATATCATGAGAGAGTTATTAATCTCTTTCGAGATCCCTTTTTTATTGTAATTATTTTGTAACAAGTTGCAGATAGTTTTTAATTAGTTAGGATATATAGGCCTAAAGCTTTTTGCATCCTTTTGTGTTCCATAAGAAAGGATACCAGGGCCTTGTTTAGATATAGAGAGATAGAGATAGATACTACAACTTGTTACAGCCCATTTGTACCCCATTTTTAATTAATAAAATATGTAGTGTTCTTTTTTAAAAGATAGGGAATTGGTTGTTGGTTTTGCTGAATTTAAATCTTTACTAGATTAACACTATTTGCAGAATAAAATTGAGGCAAACTATTGGAAATAAAACTCGTACATTTATGTATGTTTTGTGTAATTGGTCTTCATCTTGAAGTTAAATTTAATTGTTCAGGGTTTGTTAAAATCTCTCAATTTGGTTGCTGATTAGTTGATGGTGGTGCGTCCATCTCCAAGACATAAGATTTATTTAGTAATTTTTAAAGTTGACTCTCTTCTCCAATTTGGAAGGCACCAGTCATATCAAAATTTGGAACTTGAGTATGGCTTTGTGGAAGGTGAACAATCAATATTAGCTTGGTTTCATGTACTATTACATTTTGTTTTAAACTCTCCCCTTTTATTACAAATACTTGTTATTATAATCAATTTCTACTTGAGAACTTTTGCCAAGTCAAGAGCATTTCTAGGTTTGCAATCACAAGCATTATTTCATTACAAATTAAGGTATAACCACCTAGGTCTTGCAAAGCCTAAAGTGTGGAGGTTGAATAAAGTTAAGATTCAATCTTCTTTGTTGGCTAAAATTGTCTTGAGTTTTCCAGCATCGAGTAGGAAAGCTCATAGAAGTAAACTACCAATTTTGTGCACCAACAAATTGGTGACTCTACTAGGGAGAGTTGCTCACAATTTTCAATTTTACAGACCAGTAAATTGAGAAAGTAAAATTGTGACTTTACTGGAGAAAGAACTTAGAAGACCTGGTAAGAAGTTTTTTTTCGAAGTTAATATTTTTGCACTTTACTAGAGTATGAAATCTTGATTGAATAAAAGCTGGTGACTCTACTATTTTGTGTGTTCAATTGTTTATAGAAGAAGTAATGGGCATTCATCCTTGAAGTTTATGTGGGGAAGAAATTTTGTCCATTCTGGAAAATATTTATAGTATACTCTAATGAAAAGAAGAAGAGAATATAAGCAATTAGTGGATATGTCATCAACTAGATATAAAATTAAAAAAATTAGATAGAGAAAAACATTTGTGTGCTGATGATCAAATGGATACTCAGCATGAAGAAAATCCATTTTTTGAATGGAACTCAAGGCAATTTGAATCCCACCAAATCATTGATGAATCGTGTGAAGAAGAAGATGATGAAGCAACAAATCAAGATTCTCAAAAGATTACAAAGGCATTAGAAATTCCATAGTCTTTGTGAAGGGCTACAAAGGCGTCAAGAGGAGTTCCCAAAGAATAACAAAAAAAATCTGGCTTGAGTAGAGATGTTATTACTACACCAAAGCATACTAAAGAAAAATTGAATAAAGACAAAGGTCAATCATCCAAATACACCCCTCCTCACAAAAATAAAAATTCCTCTTTCAATATTGTGCATAAAAATCCATTGTATAATAATGAAGTAAAGAATAATTTCATTGGCTGAAATAAAAACCGAGCAGATAGAGTCGAGAATAATTATAGGAATAATACTATTAACAAAAAAAAATGCGAGGAGGTTTAACTTTAATCAAAATAACCAATGGGTGAGATCCCTTATGAACATAGAATGATATACACAACTAGATTTCTTAGGGATAGCAAGATATCCTAATTTTATATCAAGTGATCTAAGATGCGCTATACCTAAATTCTCTAGGAAAGGTGATCAATCTACAAAAATGCATGTCACAAATTTTAAAAGTACCATTGAAGAATTAGAAGAACATAATGAAGATGTATTCATAAAATTATTTGTTCAGACTCTATCCAATGACATTGTAGAATGGTACAAAGGGTTAATTGAAAATTATATAACAAGTTGGCAAGATTTTGTAGAATTATTCATTGATCAATTTGAGAACCATACTAACACTTATTTTGTGTCTCATGAATTAACCAGTATGAAGAAGAATTATAATGAGACTATTTTTGAATTTAATAAAAGATTCAATGAATTCTTCAATCGAATACCTCAAGACATTAGGTCGATTGACTCCTTTCTCATAAATTTTTATTTAAGCACCTCTAAAATCAAGACATATTATGAGATAAGGTCTCATAGACCTAACATTACAAGAAGCCTTTAAAGTGGCTATGATGATTGAATATGATAAAAAGGTTGCAAGTAGGGTTGGAAAAAGAGAATATCCTAGGTTGTTTGATTCCAAAGCACATAAGAAAAGTAAGGAAGAAAATAAGATCAACAAAATCCTCTTGATGATTAAAGTTTGCATGTGAAGTGTAAGAATAAAGGGATAAAAAACAATAGACCTTATAATAAAGAAAGATATAGGATGCAGTACATGCCATATAATATGCCATGGAAAGATGGTAAATCTATCAAGAATATTGATACTCCTAATCCTCTTCAAAGAAATAATCATTATGTTGAGAATGGTCCATGCTGTGAAGTGTGTAGAATTCCACATTCTCTATAACAATGTTTAGTGGCTAGGAGTGTTTGTGGTGACAACCTTCATTCCAAGCATGAACCACAAATAAATGCTTTGTCCTTAGACCCCTTTTGGGGTGAAGATTCCTCAGAAGATGAATATGTGTCAGATGTTGATGCACAGAGGATGAGATACTTGGGTCAACAAGTTCTCTTACATGAAGAACCAATTAGAAGAGTTACAACAATTGAAGAAAGAAAATCTTTCACAATTGCAGTAGCTGAAAAGGATGAGATTAACTACAAATTAAGCCTGCTCTAAGGAAAGGGATTGCATCATATAAGCCTTCTCAAAACACCTTATAGCATACAGTAGAGGTAGATCAGTAGGCACCAGGTAAGCAACAGGTGAGTAACTCTTTTATTTCTAATGCTATATCTCAATTAGAATTTTATTTTCAATTCTTACAAATACTAAAGATTTTTGAATATGGCAAGGACGTTCTAAATATTATATCAACAACTAATAAAAGTCAGGTGAAGAATCATGTTGAAGGGATCACACTAGTTATTTATTTAGGGACAAATGTAAATGAAACCATTCCTCAAGTTGACCCCTTTTACTTGACTCTTCTTATAAATAATAAGTTGGTTAGGAATTGTATGATAGATTTAGAGCTGCTATGAATATTATGCATGTTGAAGTTATGACCGAACTAGGATTAAAAGTAGGCATACCTTATAGAAAGTGTTATGTGATAGATAATAGGTCTATTCTAGTAACCAGGGATATTAAGAATGTTGACTTCAATTTCCCTTCTTTTCTTGATGTTTCATATAAGAAGGACATAATTGTGGTTGATGTCCTAGCTTCCTATCGTATGTTACTCTCAAGACAATGGTCAAATCTGGTTGGGGGGCATATACAATTGGATTTATCTTATGCGACAATTCCTATAAATGGTAAGGATATAAGACTTGATAAAGAACCTAGATTTGAATATATCATTGAACATTTTCACCTTGATATTTAAAAAAAAAAATCAAATGGATATAGACAATTTTCAAATAAATGTTAATAAACCTATCCAGAATGTAGGGCATTCTAATATTCTTATGCAAGAAGAAAATGAAGGAATATGGCTTCTACATTTTGATGGAGCATGTAATAAGGAAGGAAATGGCATTGGAATAATCTTAACATCCCCTTCAAGTAAAATCTTCAAATATGCATTCCAACTTAACTTTGAATTTACCAATAATATTGTTGAATAAGAAGCATTAATTTTAGGAATTGACATTGCAAAACATCATAAAATTAAATTACTATAGGTATATGGTGATTTTGAGCTAATTATGTGCCAAATAAAGAACAAATTTATAACCAAATGTTCTAGATTAAAATAATATAGAAATTTTTATGGGAATTAATTGAACATTTTAAGACCTTTTCAATCAATTGGATAGATGGGAGTGATAGTTCCTTGGCTAATTTAATGGTGAATATAGTAGTAAACAAATTGACATATCACTACAAGATCTAGTCCAGGTGGAAATAAACAATAGGCCATCTAACTAGATAATATTCATAATTGGTAGGTTTTTGAAGATGGCAAGGATGTCTTAAAGTTTTTGACATGTCAAGAAAGTTACAGAGATACTAAAATTGACTGGAATGGATTAGTGGAAAGTTGGGATGGAAAGGAAACTATTTTGGGTAATGAAATAGTTCAGCTTAAATAAAAAAAAAAAACCTCAAGGATTGGTCACATTAGAAAGAGTTTTCAATGAGCATGAAATGATCAAGACACAAACCCCTGCCATGATAGAAGATCAAATTGAGAAAATTAATCTAGGGAATGAATGTTCTCCAAAAGAAGTTTTTATTGGTTAAAAATTACTAAAGAAAGTTAGAATGGATTTGACTTCTTTAGGAAGAAAATACAGACATATTTTTTCTTGGACATAATGATCTTAAAGCATATAGAGAAGAAATATTTCAGTGTGAAATTCTTCTGAAACTAGATGTAAAGCCATTCAGACAAAAGAAGGTTCCATAAACCCAATGTTAGCACCAAAAATGAAAGAAGAATTGATTAAAATGAGAGATTCTGGAATAATAAAACCAATAAGATATTCTGCATGGGTCTTCAACTTGGCACCAGTCAGAAAAAAGAATGGTGATATAATGTTATGTGTTGATTTCAAGACTTTGAATACATCATCATTAAAGGATAACTATGCCTTCTTGAATATGGAGGCTCTATTACAAAAGGTTACAAGAAATGAATTTTTATCAATGATGGTGGAATCTTTGGCTATAATTAGGTAAAAATTAAAGAGGTTGAACAACATAAAATGACATTTACTATTCCATG
This sequence comes from Cupressus sempervirens, assembly GCA_028749045.1. Taxonomy (NCBI): domain Eukaryota; kingdom Viridiplantae; phylum Streptophyta; class Pinopsida; order Cupressales; family Cupressaceae; genus Cupressus; species Cupressus sempervirens. Next base: position 1,033,485,896 of record CM053787.1, on the reverse strand, counting down.
GGGGACATATTTATATGTTAGGATGTCTTTCAGCCTAACCAATGCAGGGGAAACATTTCAAAGGGCCATGAATGTTGTATTTTATGGTCTCATTGATCACATTATGGCTATTTATCAAGATGATTTGGTAGTTTATTTAAAGGAAGCAGGAGATCATTACAATCATTTAGAAAAAAATCTTCAAGAGAGCTCTTGAATGTGGAGTATCCTTCAATCCAAAGAAGTGTCAATTTGGAGTAACATAGGGCAAACTATTAGGCCTTATAGTTTCCATGGAAAGTGTTAGAATAGACCCTGATAGAGTAAAGGCCATTGATAATATAAAAATTCCAAAGATATTCAAAGCAATACAATCATTATTTGGTCAGATCAACTTTGTTAGAAGATATGTATCTAATTTTGCTAAGTTTATTAAGCCAATGTCAAAGATGTTAAAAAAGGGGTTTGATTTAGTTTGGGATTATGATGCCTTATAGGCCTTTACAAATATAAAAAGAGCTACTAAAGAAGTACTCGTGCTTAAAGCCCTAGATTTCAGTAAGCCCTTTCAAATTTTTTCTTTTGCATCTTATGATACGATTTTTGTTGTTATGCTCCAAAAGAATGAAGAAGGGCATGAACAACCTATTTTCTTCTTTAGAAGGAGTCTACAAAATTAAGAGTTAAACTATGATATGAATTATAAGCAAACTTATGCTTTCGTTAAGGAAGTCAAGGCTTTTCACCTATATTTAGTAGGCTCTAGCACTATTGGAAGAAGATGTAGATGGATTAATCAAATCCAAGAGTTTAGATTGATATTCAAATAAACAAATTGGTTCGAGGTCAAGGACTGGTGGAACTTATGGCAGATGCCAATTTAGATGCATCAAAAATCAATCAAGTAGAAGCAAATAATAATATAGTAAACATAGAAAATTGTTTGTCCTTAGTATACTAGTATTTTTTATTATTTGAGAACCATGAAAATTCATGACAATTGGAGTGAAAATTAAAAAAAGACAGTTAAATTACATGCAGAAAAATATGTTCTTATTGAAGGAAATTTATATTGAAAAAATAGAGATGGCATATTGCATTTATGTCTTAATACTTATCAAGCACCTATTATTCTAAAACAATTGCATGAAGGAGTTTGTGGGGGGTGTTGGCCTAGTTTTTCACCATTTATATTTTGTTGCACCCAGTAGTGAAAAACTTTAGTGTTATGCTCTAAAATCTTGTGAAATTTGGTTAAAACCCTAGAAGAAATCTTCTAAAGTTTCATAAACCCTTGTTTTGAAGTCCTAGCCCTCAAAATAATCGAAAGTAATTAAATATAATTTTCAAATGAAATTGTGTGGGACACACTTATCCTAAGTATTTATTTTCCCAAAGGTTACTTTATTACTTTTCATGAAATAAACCTTTTTCACCGTTAAGCGTGCCCTAACCGTGGTTATCTTTCTTTAAGCTTTTTTTTTTGTGTAACATCTAACTTTGGTTTTTTTATTTGATCAACCATTGATCTTTCCAAGATCAATGGTAAGTGCATCCCCACAAGATAAATCTGTTTAAAGTTTAAGAAAAGTTGGGCAAGTGCCTTTGAGACACATAGCACTTAGTGATGTTGGGTTATGACTACGCCACAAAGACTAAAGCTTGTCAGAGCTTGTCAGTACTTCATCAGACCTTTTTTAGAGCTGTCAGTAAAAGTCGAAGCACATTTGATTTTTTGGCAATGTCATTGGTTAAAGCCAAGTGGTGGGGTTCCCTATTGATGTCACATCATTTAACCATTGATCTTTGGAAGATCAACAATGGGCGTATTACCACTTCATGGGGATGCAAGGATTTTAACTAAAGTAGGAAAGTGCCGATTTGACATGAGGCATATGATGATGTCACAAACCCACTTCTTTGAAAAGTAATAACACAGTCTATATTATTGGTAGTTGTTAGACACGTTGGTGCAAAAGCAATGCATTTATTGGTTGGTGTGGCTAACTCAACCTTAAAGGGGCATGATTTTATCACACTGTTGATCTTGGAAGATCAACGGATAGCGTTCACCCGCATTACCAAATTAACTTAATTTAAACAAAGCGGGGAAGCGCTTGCATGCCATGTAGTATAGTGGGACCTATTGCTAAAAGAGTTCTCGAGTCATGCCAAGGTGGAAAAAGGTAATGAAATGGAATGCAGTAATTGGCAGGATAATACATGTACTTGCCAGGCTAGAGATGAATGTACTAGTGGGGCCACATCTTTAAAGTTTTATTTGTAAAGTATAATGATCTTTCATGATCATCAATCTTTGGAAGATCAACAATCAACACTTCATCGCATTATAAAAATGCTCAAGGTTTAAGTATTGTAGGAATGCACTTGTTTGAAGCATGGAAAATTTCATAAGGCTTTAATGTAGATTTTTAGATTTTAAAGAAGGTCATCTGATACTTGAGAATCAATGGATCTAGAATTCAAATTTCATAGTATGGTGCAAATTTGTGACTAAGAGAGCATTAATTTTGATCAATGCTACTTCGTGTGAGCTTAATGCTACAATATAATTCAAAATTCACCATTATTGAGCCATAAAATCACAAAAAATTATTAGAGCACAAGTATTTCCAGAGCTAGGGCACCAAATTCTTCAAGTTTTTTGGAGATTTGCAGAGCGATTCACAGAGAAAAATAAGTAGAAAAGAACATATAAGTTGTCTATAACTCTTGAAAATTGAGAAATTGTGACTGTGCTAGGTTAAATTGGGAAAATGTCACCTCGTAAGGATTTTTTCGACAAGATAGACTACTTGAAAAGATCAGTCCATGATGATTTTCTTGAACAAATGCCTTCATCTATCAATGAATTGACAAAGGGTAGAGAATTCATTCCCAAAAACCCTAGGTTGGTGGTTAGTGAAGGTTTTATGATAAGGCTAGTTATCTGAGAGATGCAGAAATTTCAGTAGAGGGTTTAGAGTTTTTCAAGAAATGGTTTACAGAGTGAAATCTGGATACTCCTATGAGAAACGTTTGGGAATTTGATATAGGGAAGTTGATTATCCTTGGAGTCTTTGTTGATAGTAACCTGTTAGCATACATGGCTAGGAAATATGATCCAATTATTAGAATTGTGAAAAACCATGTAGGAGATAATCTATTTAGGGTTTCTATTGAATTAATTAGAGAAGTCTTCAAGTTGAACCCTAACCATTATGTGCATGAGAAAATTGATATGGAAGAGTTTCAAGCTAGGTATGATGCACATAGGGTATACCTAAGGGGAGGACCATTGCAAAAACATTTTGTCAAAATTGGGTCACTGCCTTTGGTCACATAGAATACCCCAAAGCCCTTGCTAAAGAAATATTTTAATCCTAGGGCATAGGCCTTATATTTTTATCTTTGCAAAATATTTGGAATGGATGAGCAAGATTATATTCAAGGCTTTATTGTTACAGTTTGGAATGAGCTCAATTATGGATTTTGCCACCTACTTGGTTGAGGAAATTCACAATGGTCTTATTGGAATAGCTCAGGCTAAGGTTAATAGGCCCTTTTATTGTTATTCTTTGTTAATGTATATATGTTTGTATAAAGGAGTTACTTTTTTCTCTAAAGAGATGAAATTATAACTGGAGAGAGATGGAGAGAAACTCCCAGTTTAGTTGTGGAGCACTGACATGACATGGGAAGTCACAAATGCCAATTTTGTTAGATTTGGCAGATATTTTGCTTCAAGGCTTAGATTGTTGTTGAGAGGGGATAGTCCTAGAATAGCCCAACCCTTATTAGAATTGATAAGACCTAAGGATCATGCTAAGGGGTTGTTGGTCAATCACAATTGGGGGGATATCATCCCATATCCTATTTCTACTATTTTTAGAGTTTATGGCTTCTTGGGAAAACCCCATGTGTTATCATATCAATTGCCTTTAAAGGTATGAATTGCAGAATTGTTATGGAAGATTGGTACAATTGATGAAAGAGATTTACTAGGTAAATCTAAAGGTACATTCTTCCTTATTGTTACTATTGGGCATGAGTTTGTGTTTGTCAAGAAGGGATGGAGGAGTTTGGAAAAATTTCTAGATAGATATCAAATGGCCCAATCACATGCCCATTATATTGATCTAGAGGGATTCTATGACCTCCTCAGGGAAAGAAGTAAGGCAAAGGCTCACATACAAACTGTATACTTCCCTGAGCATATAATTAGAAATATGTTTTCATTGCAAGAGCAGGAGGTCAGGAAAGAAAAGTGGATAGTTTATAGCAAGGTTTTGGATTTCATAAATGTTTTTGAGCTTAAGTATGACCTTTTAGCAGATAAGAAATATTGGGGAGCTAAGATGGATATGTTGATAAACAACTTTGCTGGAATAATGCAAAGTTTAAATGAGAAGGACATCTTGACAAGGACATGCCCTGATAGATCTACCAAGGCAAAAAGGAGAATAAATAGCAGATTGGTTGTGAATCCAAGATAGTATACATTGCAGAGAAGGGTTGGATATGTTGTAGCTCAGAATGTGCAGTATGTCCCTCATTACAAGAGGCCAAGATTAGAGATCCCATCTGACACAAGTGCCCCTAAGAAAGAGAGGTTGGAACAAGGATCATCCTCTCAAGCAGGAGAGTACTCACCATCCTAGACTCCACTTAGAATAGATTATGAGGCATCTCTAAGAGAACAACCGAGACAAATTGAAGGGGAAGGAGATATAACTATTACAACTATTGATATTGAAGGAGGAGTGCTTGAGGAGCCTCCTATGCCATCCTTTGACCTTACTATTGTTTATTACAAACGTAGGGAGATAGATCCAATAATTGCACAAACATCTCAAAAGTTTATTGATGATGAAAATTTTGTAAAGTCTAGGGTGTTTGCACAATTCTTATGGAGAAGAAACATTGGCAAATTTTGAGGCAAAATGAAAATCAATAAAGGAAGAGCAACCAAGTAAGATGGACTCTGAGATTGAGGAAGAGGTTAAGCCAAAATTCATGGAAGATTTTGCACAATCGACCCCTAAGTGGGTAAGACAATTATTGAAAGAGTCAAGTGTTTTGATTTTACCTAAATGGGAATAGCTAATGCTATGATTTTTGACTCCGTTAAAAAAGAGAAGGATGTTCAATACAAAACTGAAGAGGAAATTTTGTAGGCTCTTAGGGGAGTGAAGTATAGCAATGACCACCAAGCATTGGTAATTTGGTCCATTGAAAAAAGAGATAAAACCAGGATGTAAGAAATCTCCAATGCAGAGCATACTGGTACTCTTATAGTATACAAAGTTGATGAAGTGGACAATGAAGAAGTGACCAAAATGACTAAAGAAGTGGTGGATTTCAGCTCTGTGGTTGTTGGAAAAGAAAAACATAAGTTCCTAGAACTCAATTCAAAATTTGAAGAAGTTTTAAAAGCATACGAGGAAAGAGGAAACAAGATACAACTACTAGAGAATCAAATATCCCAGATGGATAAGCAACTAGGAAAGAGGAAAGTGGGAGAATCAAGCAGGCCTCAAGTCACATATCCTCGCCCCCCAATTGAACCATTTAAGTCTACTCCAGTTGTAGAGTTGCCTGACATTCCACAAAGGCCTGAATTTTATATTACAGAGGAGTTTGAAGAAGAAAAAAATAAGCTATGGTATTTGCAAATTGATCTGAATAATCAATATGAAGAAAAACTCAGAAAAAAAATCTTATACTTAGTAGATAAGATTGATTGGCCAGCATTCCATGACCAATTGGTGGGGATCCTAGATATGTGCAATGAGATAAGAAGAGATGAAGACATCTTGGAGCCCATTGTGCAAAAATATAGTGAGAGAGATAAAGATATTACTCTTATGTGTATCTCAGTCATCAATTTATCTTGTGAACAAATAGAAAAGACTTTTGATATAACCAACAATCTGACTGAATTTGATGAGAAAAGGGTTGTTGTTCAAAAGAGAATAATGATTTGTCTTTCTAAATATATGGGAGAGAAATTTGATCATTTTCCTGGTGCACTCAAAAAGATTGATAAAATAAAAGAAAAGGAAGAGTGGGGGGACGAATTGGATGATTTACTATGCCCCAAAATGAATGAAGTCATTAATGAAAAGGGACATGTGTTGTGGGTAATGACTAATGAAGAACTTGTCAACGTATAGCTATTCTATAATTCCATCGAAAAAGAATTTGTTGAAATAGACAAAATAGGAGGCTTTGTGATTAAAAAGTAGCGTGAAATCTTAAATTTTGATTGGCCCGATGATACAATTTTCAACAAATTGAGGGATGATCTTGCGTCTTCAACATAGATGGAAATAGAAAAAGAGGTGTGGGCCAAGAAGAGAGTCACACAAATGACACCTCAATAGAAGAAGACAAAATAGAGCAACCAATTACAGTTGCTAGCACAAAAGTCCAAATTCATGATGTGACAACAAGGGACAGACATAAATGTTGTTTTAATAGTGCATGATGATGAACATGGAGATCCTCTAGTTGAAGTGAATTTGCATAAATCAAAGCCAGACACATCATTAGCAAACCTGATGGCTACATATTCCGAGGAGTAAGAATAAAAAAGAGCCAATCATGAAATTTCTAGCATTTGAAGGTGTAACATAAAATAGGCCCACCAAAAAGAATGTTATATTGTAAAGTTTTTCTATTACAAAATTTTTTGTCTTTTATGACAGTAACAAATGTAAATATCTTTTGTCTAAAGGACAACTATCAGTTCTTTACTTGTTGCATCTCATAGTATATAAGTGAGGTCCCAAGGCTAGAGAAAGGGTCTATGTTATTGCATAATTTTAGTTTTACTACGTTTGTTCAGTCCAGTTTCTTATGTAAACTTTATGATGTGTTTCTCTGCAAATATCTGAGAATAACTTATTTTATTTATATCAAAAAATCAACATTCAAAAACACAAAACTCCTTTTGCATCTCTTGTCTAATTTTGAAAGATCACATTAATAATAATAAATTCAAAGAAATTTAGGAGTCAGTTGTGGCATGGTAGACTCCTCTTCAGTTGAGCCTCTTACTCTGCATAACTACCATCTTTGGAAATGCCATATGAATCACCTTCTCAGATAATGAAGGTTATGGTCCTATTTGGATGAGTTTCAACTTTAGTTCGCATGCCCTTTTGAGGTTATCTAGAATAAGATAAACATGGATTAGGCTATGGACTATTATCATTGCATGTTATAGACAATCTTCTCTTTCATCTTGATGGTTGTAATAATCCTCAAGAGATTTGGACCAAGTTTGAGAGTTTGTTTGGCATTGTTAATAAGTTTAGAGCACTTCAAATTGAGGCAGAGTTGATATTGTTGGTACTTGATTCATTTCCCTTAATTAAGGACTTATTGATGATGTTCAAACAATAGAGATCTTTGTTACATGGTTGTAGGAAGAACAAGACTGACACAAAGTGCATTTACTTGATTCTTTCTAAGCTTCATGAGAATTTTCAATTTTTTATTCTACTTTTTATTCCACCGAGGATGCTTTGGGTCCTCAATTTACCATGCCATCCTTTGAGGTATTTTTTGATCATTTGACTCAAGAGAAGGCAAAAATTTCTTAGTTGGATTCTCTCATAGGATCAATGAGTCAAGCATTGACAGCTCACACATCTTTAGGAAAGTAGGAGAAGAAACAACAATCACAACCTACAGAGCCTCAAAAGGATTCTAGTACTCATCTCTTCTCAGGACCACCTTCTCTTAAGGAAGAAACATCAAAGAAATAAACACTCAAATGTGCTTATTGTTAAAATTCCAATCATGATGAGTCACATTACTATGAGAAGAAGATAGATGGATATGCAAAATAAGCTTCAGATTTGACTGCTTTTCTTTAAAAGAGAAATATTAACATTCCTTCTACTTCTCACAATTCTTCTTCATTGTCATTTCAAATAAATGGGAAAGACATAGGAAAGTACCATGCATTATGTGCAACTACTACTCCAAATTCTTCTAGATGGCTACAAGATTCAGGTGCTTACTACTCCACATTATTATAGATGGCTACTAGATTTAGGTGTTTCACACCATATGGAATCCTCTTAGGGTTTATTCTCTTCTTTTAAGGCTTCTCTTGCTCCACACATTTTGATGGGGAACAACATTGTTGTGACTGTATGTGGGAAAGGCTCTATTGACATTGATGATGGTATATTTCATGATGTACTATGTGTTGTTTCCTTTTCCTCTAACCTTCTCCCTATTTATCAAATTACTTAGAGCGGGATAGGGAGGATAGTTGAGTTCATATGAGATTTAGTGGACATTAGAGATAGTGATATAGACAATATTGTTGCTACAAGGATTGTTGATCATTCTTCCCACTTGTACTCTTTCTCTCAGTTTGGTCCACCATCTCCACTACCAGAGAATCACTCTCTTTCTTTATGAGAACCTATTGAGGTGAGGTCAGGTCACTTGAACTTATGTGTTGTTCTTGAGCCCAGTTTTGTGACTTCTACACCTTCACCTCATGTTGAGATTCCATATGTTGAGCAAGATTACTCTTTAGTAATGCCTGACATTGGAGTTACATTCATTGAACCACCTAGAGTAGTTGTTGAGGATATCATAGGACATTCATGTCCTCTTAGATGGTAGATTCAATACATCTGTTATCGCACCTCTATTGGAGATTCTATTGTAGGATTCTAATGTATTATGTTTTAAGCATCGACTAGGACTTCTAGCTTCACCTTACATTTAAGGGTTTCATCTTCCTTGTCCACTACCTTTGTTTCTTCCATATTGAAGCCACATTGGTCTAATCATTGAAACATGAGTTATACCATTTTGGAGTTTTCTAGGGACTTTTGAGCCTCTATGATGGGGGGTTTTATTGTATTTATGGCTTTGAGAGAGTTTCTTGAGACATATCATTTGTATTTTCTTTTTCATCTCTTTTTGGAGTGGGTTTTTCCATGTGGTTTTCTCTATTTCTCTGCTTTATAGAGATTTGGTTGTGATTGGGTACCTCATCAGGCCATGTTGTTGGGACCCAAGTTTGCATTTAGCATTGTAGTTCATTTACTTTATTCTTGCATTTTTTGTAATTGCATTATTTCTCATCTTAAGGGGAGGTGTTAGATTAAAATATTTATTTTATTTTATTAATTCAATTAACTTTACTCCCTTCTTAAGATTTCACTTTCATGTGCTTGCATTTTTCATTTAATAAGTAATTATTAAATGTTTTTTATTAGTTTTTTTTACCTCCTTCTATAAGGATTGATCCATTAAACATTTTATTCATTCTTTTTGGTTGATAATACAATATTTCATATTGTCAAAGGAAAAATCCTTGTATTTTTCTTCTCTCTACTTCTCTATGATAATTTTTTGCATGCAGGTATTCTATGGATTTTGTGAATTTGCTTTGATCATATTCTAAAGTTTTTTGTGTTCAGTCTTAGTACCTCTCTCTTATACATCTTAGATCTTTAGCTCAAATTCTTTTAAACTTCTTTCTCTAAGCACTATGATCGCATACCAATTGTTATATAACTAAGAGGGGGTTGAATCAATTATCCACAATCCCTTTAAATATTTGAAAAGTACCAAGCAACATTCAACATCATAAACTTTCACTCAGTGTATCCATTTAACTCATTGAAACATTTTCATTGAAATTGTCCATTTATTATTATGTTTTAATTGAATGATAGTAATATCAAGTTATTACTGACCACAAACTTAGTTATTACTGAGTTGCAATAAAATTAAAATAACATGTAAAGCAACTTGCAACATAACAACATCCACAAATTTGACACCAATATTTTAACATGGAAACACTGTTAAGGGGAAAACTACCTACGACTAGCAACCCAAAAAGTTTCACTCTTCTAAATTGAGTTGTATTAGGAGACAACCTTGTTAAAGATTACAACACAGTGTTATTGTGACCTTGTTAAAGGACTTAACCAAAAGATCATCTAGACCTTATCACTCCTTGATATTTTCTAAAGAGTGGCCTACTCTAAAGGACTTTAAAATACCACTAATAGATGTTTCCATATAGGATTTCACAGACTTGTTAGGTCTACTCAATCTACAAGATTTTTTGCTACAATAATTAGAAAGTAATAATGTGAAAAATGATTTTTTTAGGTATATCACTACCTTAATTTTTTAGATCTCCTTTCTATTCTTGTCCATGTCTTATCTTTATCTTTTGATCTTCTTTCTTTGTTCTCTTGACTAGTTGATTCACTCCTCTTTCTTCCTCAGCTCTTCTTGACTCACCTAGTTCAACTATCTTCTTTCACCTACTTCAATAGTTTTCATTTATAGCAACCTTATCATCACTTAATTAGCTTCCAACTAGAAACCTAAAATTGTAATGATCTTCTCCGTAAATAGTCATTTTTGGGCTTCCAAATCCTTCCATCTATTACCACTTGATCATAATCGTCAATCTTAGATTTAATGTACTTGACCACATAGAAAATATAAATTTTCATAGAACTTAATACTCTTCATTATCATTCTTTAATCTCCATCATTATATCCTTATTTAATTTTCCCAATCATTGATCTTTTAACAAACTTTGACTCACATCTTTGACCATCTCGAACATTCCATGTTTCTATCAAAATTTGGCCTTAGATTCCATTTCTTTCAACCTTTTCTTCCAACTATTACTCAATGAACATAAATTTCACTCAATTAATATAATAATTGGTTAATAATAGACTCACTTGAGCAATACTAACTTTACTTCTTACTTTTCCATTTGCTTGGTTAATATTGTAGTCACTCACAGAATATAGTCGTCCTTCTTTAACCTTGTCACTTGGTTAAGCATGCATAGCTCAATTTATTACAATATTACATGGTTATAAATAATCAAACCATCATTACATTATCACTATGTAATTCCATCAAGTTCTCATTGAATACCATACTTATCAACTCTCTCTTGAACATACTTTCTTCAAATCCTCTCCATCAATAATAGTGATATAGCACTCTATTGAGATGGCAAAATGTCTAGCCAACTAAGACTTTGACATCAATGACAATATAACAACTGATATGACTCTTTTACATACATTAATAGCATTATGAATTGCATTATGAATTGGGACTAACATATCCTTGGCTCACAATAGCCCAAAATTCATAAGACATAGTGTCCAAATATGATTCTATCCTTACCTTCTAATAGGTATAATTTTTTCCATCAAAAGTTGGTACTTTGTGACATTTTTGTCTACCACCCTAGATATTCCTCAAGCATTTAAGCTTCTTCAAGAGGAACTCAACTTTGATACTAGTTTTTTAACACATCACAAGACTTACAACGAGGTAAATTAGTCTTGAACAAAACTTGAATTTTTTATACAACACATGTTTATCAATTATATTTACCTAACTAAGCATGAATAAAAGATATTAAAATGAACACACAAATACATGAAAACAAAATTTTTACATGGAAAACCCAATGTAAGGAAAAGTAGGGTGAGAATCATACGAGCTATTTAAATAATTAATTACAATTTTTTTATGCTAGAGGCTAAGGAGCTCGCTTCTCTCGATTCATATTTTCAATGACTTCATATTCTTAGACTTCACATTCAATCCACACTCAATCTATTTTTAATCCATAATCAAATCAAGCATTCACACACCTATGCATATTAACTTAATCATCAAAAGTCTCAACTAGAACAACAATAGCAAAAATAAATAATATAAACAATGTTAGCAACCATGGATGCTTGCACTTAATGGGTTTCCCTAGGAGATAATAAGGGCCTAAATAAATCATATCACATCTCTAAAAAATTAGTTAATTGAAGTGCACACAAAACAACATCAAATGTGACATTTAGAAAAATAATAAAATATCTTAACTAGTTGACCCAAAATTATTCTTTAATGCACAAAGAAAAATACAAATATAAAAATGACATGCTAAGATCAATAAAAACCTTTTAGTTCTTCCAAATAATATCTAGATTGAAATATCATAATTCATTAAATATTATTCACTAAGTTGGTTAATATAGACAATGATGTCAAACTCATAACAACATCTCTCTCTCTCTCTCTCTCTCTCTCTCTCTCTCTCTCTCTCTCTCTAGTGAAAATAATAACATGATCCCATTTCTACTAGAGCCTAATAATTTAAGTCTCGATTTAGAGATTTTTTTGTTATACTTGGAAGGATGCATCCTTTATTTGAATCTCTCACTTCTCAATAAATGTCATGTCCTTTGCTAAAAGACCCACCTCTTGACCTCAAGTACTATACAAATGTTACAATCAATATACCAAAAATATTGTAATTGATCTTCCACACATGTTTAATGTACCCATTACACACCACGATGTGAATAGCAGTATATATTTAAACTAAGAAATATTGTGAAATAAAATAATATTAGTAAATCTAATTTTGACAATGCCCTTTATAGATTACACTTTTTCTTTCATCCTTTGATGCCAAGGTACCCCCCAATAATCTATATTGTTATAGGTTGGTTTGATGTTGCTCCAAATTGGCTTGTATTTAGAGGATGGTAATGAGATCGACCCAATCACATTGTGATATATTTGGGGATCCCATTTTCTATTGAGCCTAACATAAATGACACATGGAACTAGTTTTTACTAAGATTAACTCCAAGCACTTAAAGTGGAAACTCATTCCCTCTCCGTAGCTGGGAGGATCCCAAGTTGTACAAAAGGTATTTCCTTCCCACCATATCTACTTTGATTTTCCGCCTGGTTATTCCCTTATTATCAAATCAACATGTTAGAGAAAACTCATCAGGACTTTCTTTGGTCTAATGGAAAAGGCAATAGAAAAAGACACTGTGTTAATTGGGATTGGTGAAGTAGGCCTAGAAAGTATGGAGGAGTTGGACTTAGAGATATCAAAATACATGGAATTGTTCTTTCTTCTAAATAGATTTATAGAGCTTTGTGGGGAAATGAACCATGGAAAATCCTTATCAAAAACAACATTTCTTGCTCTGTCACTAAGAGAGGGAAAACATGAAAGGATATACCTATGTGTGATATCATCATAGGAGATTTTAAGATGAATTTATTTGGTTATTGTATTTTATTTACATTTTGGAAAGTCTAGTTTTAGATTAGAGTGCTTATCACTTCTTGTATTGTAGTGGGAACCATCCACTTGACATTATGTTTCTACTAGTCAATTTGGTGGGGCTTTATTTGAATAGAAATCCCTTAGCCCTAACTCAAAGTTGTTCAACTAAGACATGGAATTTGAAAGCTATTTCTTTGATTGGTGATAATTTGATTGATGGTAGGTTTGGCACTTTGGAAAATATTACGAAAAAATACAAGATCCCCCCATCCCAAAAGAAGACAATTACTCTAACCTCTAAATCTCTCAATGGATTATTGGGAGGAAAAGGTACGACTAGTTCTGAGTTTATTCAACAATGCAAGTGGAGTGATGGCACCCTCTTGATAGAATCTTCTACCAAACATATCTATAATATGATTAAGAATGATGCCTCTATTTTTTCTTGGTTTACTTAGCGATGAGGAATTGAATGTCTTTTTTCTAATTGGCAATTTTTCTTCCATTATTTTTGCCACAAATATTCTAAACATAATTTTGTTTTGTTTTAAATGGCTCCTCTTTCTCACGAAGCTAGCTCTTGGAAATAGTTTGTCTTATGTAGGTCTTGAGACAATTGTGTGTAGTTTATGTAATGAGCCTAAGACTTTTGAACATCATTTCTTTGATTGACTATATGCTAAGGAAGTGTAGTCTATTTTTTTGGTCTTCCTAGTAGATGGAATGTGAAACCTAGTCTTTCATGGAGTGAAATTTTAGCAAGATATATAGATTTCTTTGATTCCAAGCTTAATAGATTTTGGAATGCTCTCTCATGTGAAGTCCTTTGGATGCTTTGGAAATATAGAAATAGAGAAGTGTTTCAAATGGAGACAAGGTGGCCTACTGAGTGTAATCTTAAACTCGTTCATTTTTCAATAATGACATGGGTAGCTATGGAGATAGAGATCCCCAAAAGAAAGTTAATGATGTTGGTATGAGACAATAGATGTTCAAGGAGGATGTTCATATTGCCCATTTTATTGAATCATATTAGAGTTTTTTGAGCTCCAATGAACAAGTTGAATTGAACCAGCCACTGAATAGAGATCAAAGTGGTAATGAAGTTGATGTTACCCATCCTGCTAAGATTCGAGATATGCAAAGACTTGGTACCTTAGATGCATGGGGTTTCCCCCCAACAATGTTGAAGATAAACCTATTGCTTATGTTGTTCAATATTCAGACCCTTAGGCAAGATGGGACTAATTATTGTTGCTCTTTTTTGGTATGATGAATATTGTCTTGAAAGTTGCATTTTGTATACTGCAAGCAAGACTATAGATATACCAATATGAGAGTGACAAAGTACTATATAGATATAGTGATCTAATAGGGACAGAACTACTATGACATAGATACTAGATAGCATATCCTCACTCCCCCATTTTGTAATTGTATATATCATTGGGGGTTTTTATTCTAGTTTTTATTGATTATCTTGTTACCCAAACTTTAAAGTCATATGTACAAATTTCTTTTTGTTATCTCTTCTAAACTATCTTAATAAAATAAAAAAGGAAAAAAAAAAATACAAAATATTAACTTTTAACTCAAAGACATATTATTTATCATAAATAATTGATACATATTTTTTTTTAGTCTCTTCATATTCTTAATAATTGAAAATCTTTTACTTTATTCTTGACTTATTCAAGACATAATATATATAGAACATGACTCTATATTTTTACTTTTAATCATATATCATATACATATATTTATTTATATTCTTCTTTCTAAATGTTCCTTTTAAATACCATAATAAATATCAAATGTACACATACATAAAAGTGCGATTAATATTTGGAATCTCTATTATCTCATGATTATTTCAATCTTATCTTTCTTCCCTCCAAAAGCTTTAAAACAACATACAATAAACAAATAAAAATATCACTTATCCAAACATAAAGCAAGCATGAGATATGATAATGGGTATATTGTTATCTCATTTTCATCCAGATTTTTTTTTGGTGTTAGTTGTAGCCAAAAGGTCAAAAGAAACATCATTAACAGATTGTTTTTCTCTCTGATTGCTTTCTTCTCTTCAATAATTAACATATGCCTTCTCTTTTTGATGCTTTGTCCTTGTCAATAATAATTAAAAAATCTGTTATTTTATTTGTGAAGAGATGGGGTCATAAAGTACATATGAGATGCCAAATAAGCTGATAAAATTGTGTAATCCAGCTCTGAAGCATGAAGGAGTTAGTGCAGCTGATAAAACAACCAACCACATTTTAACTGATCGTGGCATCCACTGAATCACACCAAGTGGATTTCATGCCGTTTAGTCTCTTCCATGTTTTGGAATTCCACCAGCAGAATACAAACATGTCATAATCCAAATCAATTTCCAATTTGTATCGCACAATATTATAGGCTTCAAAAGAATAATACCTTATCCCAAAAACAGTAACAGTATTATGAGATTGATAAGATTTAAAAAGTTGGCCAAACATAAATTAGCTTTTGGCTCGATGGATCACATTATTATTGATGAAGATAAGTGATTGGCCAATCCAGCTCTTTTTTTATAGATTTCAACAGAAGTGAGATACACGGTAAATATTAGATATTGATTTAATCATTTTGGTGAGGAAAACTTTGAATATATTTTTGTGGATTTTATTAGAGCAAAAAGCAAGCACACGTCACTTGAATGGACGAGGACTTCAACAGCAAGTTTGTTCTGCTGTCCATGCTAATATGACTCATGAGACACTAATAATACAAGACTCGTGGTATTGGTCACAACATTGGGATTGCAAGTTTGAGACACCCTTCAAAATTTCTCCCACTTTTCAAACATCTTCAAACGCAAAAGAGATCTGTAACATTGTTATCGAATTGTTAGGGGTTAGAAATGTTCATTTTTTTTTACAACGTCACTTGAACTACTCTATCATTACTAGCTTTGACAATGTATCTAAGAAATTTTTGAAAACCTTCTCTAAATTATCCTCTTATTCTCTATAGAATAAAAGGTTTTAGACATTAATATCCTTTGTCCATGCATTAAAGATGAGGACTAGGCATTGAATAGATCAAGATGTTAGCATTATGACTTCAAGGTCGTCATTAACGAGTGTTCATTCATGTTAATCTAGTGTAGAGAATTATGAGATCTTTACCTAATGCAAAGAAGTAGGAAGGTAGTATTTTGAGTTGTTGAGATATGCACGAAAGAGTATTAAATGGTTCATACATAGGAAAGAGTATTTGGATTATAAAATGCGAGAAAGTTTATCTAAAATCTGATATACAAGAAAGATTATTTTAAGTGTTCACTTCATGTTGATGATAAACAAGTCTATATGTCGTGTATTCAGAAGATGAGAGTAAGGAAAGTTGGAGTATGACAAACAAAGTATTTGAAGGCATACAAAGGAATACTTTTCATATATATGTATAAGATTTTGGTGGCTTGAGGTTTATGTAATGTAATGTGTGATATTTCAATATTGCAATATCATATTTTTGAAGTCCACAAGAATTTTGAGGTACAAGTTATGTTTTGTTGTTTGTTGATATTAAGGCTCGCTGCCAAAAACCATCATGACATGTTTAGAAAGTTCTTTGCATTAATTTGTATTGGCATCTGAAATTGTGCAATTTGGTAGATGTGTTTCTAATGCTTTATCAATATTCTAGAGCAATTATTTTATGTTGATTTTCTCCACAAATAAATATATGTTGTTTAAACCACAATATTGTCATTTGTGTAAGTCTCTTGACAACTTAGTTGAACCTAATGAATTAATTTATAAATTATTGGTCTAGATATGCTTTTGAGGAAGATATAAGAGAATTAAAATGTTTTTTCATGGCATGTTGTGTTTTTCATGAAACTATGTCCATTAGACAGTGCTTTTGGGCTAATCTCACTATGTGCTTTAGCATTTTTCTACACGTTTCATTTTGGTCCAACCTTAGTGGTGATTGCAATACTTTTTCCTGGATGAAAATATTTATAGAAGGTGCATTGTGATATAGTTAGGTCCACTTTATCTCAAATTTAATTTGAGTGAAAAGATTAGTTTGACCACTTGAAGTAGCCAATTTTGAGTAAATAATGTTTATCCATACCTTGGTCAATCTAGTTGTCACTATGATTGATTAGGTTTATGTGTGTGTGTGGTTGGAATAGTTGAGAATGAGCATAAGTGTGGATCAACAAGAAACTAAGTGTATTGTCGTAAAATGGAAGCATTTCCATTTAGGACTAGTTTAGCCCTTCGAGCAGGTGGTCTGGGATCATGTCAAGCGCCTTGAGTGGGTATTTGACTGGGTCTAGCTTTTTCCCCTGTTCTACTTCTCTCTCCCCTATTTCTAGCCCTTTTTTGGCAGCTTTTTTTGAAGATCTGAGATCTTTGACCTTCTGGGTCAAGGTTGACCTCAACCGTGACCCTAGGTCTAAATTACAAGTTCTACAGGTTTTCGGATATCGAGCTTCGAAAAGTTTTATTTCCTGCTTCAAGGTTGGCTGTTTTAGATTTTGGAATAGTAAAATCTTATATTGTATTTAATTTAGGTCCAT
Organism: Cupressus sempervirens; assembly: GCA_028749045.1. Classification (NCBI taxonomy): domain Eukaryota; kingdom Viridiplantae; phylum Streptophyta; class Pinopsida; order Cupressales; family Cupressaceae; genus Cupressus; species Cupressus sempervirens. The sequence goes on along the minus strand of CM053787.1, from coordinate 1,033,468,214 downwards.
TTTTAGGGGTGAAGGCTTAATTAAATTTTAATTCTCCCATCTTGGCCTCTCTAGAAGTTTGTGTCCTAAATTAGTATAAAACGAAGCCTTTCTCTCTCACTTTCACATCCACTTTTCATGAGGAACCTAGAGATATTTTCCATGATCAAGCATCTGCCTTCCATTAAATTCAAGCATAAGTACAATCAAGTGATCAAACAAGCAAGGAGAAGGAAAGCATTCGAGCATTCAAATTCATCAAGGAGATCCATTGATAGCTATTGAAGGATTCAATCTCTTTGGAGCCCTCTTATTGAAGATTCTAACATCCACATTCATTCAAACCTCTTTTTATTCTAAGATCCATTCAAGATTGGTGTTAAAGATCTAATGCAATTGATTTGAGACATCCTAGATTCAACATTTATTTGGAGCATCCATACTTGTGAATTCAATGATTCAAATCCTCTACAAGGATTTCAACATAAGCAAGGTGAATAGTTCCATTTACTTTTTTATCTATATTGTAATTTCAATTCCATTTTTAAATGTTAATTCCAAATTGGGGTTTGACCAAGGCAAACCCCTCATCCAACAGCAAAACCCTTTTTCTTGTAGAAGTAGGCGCGGGATAGTGAATATCAGTGCAGATTTGAGTACCCTTTTCGACAAACTTTCAAGATTCATGAACAGAATTTCCATCGAAGTAGTGCAAATCAAGGTCCGAAGTAAAGGGGTAAGATCTTACCCCAGCTTTGGGTCAAGATCAACCTTCTTCAAAAGGACAAAAGGTTTCTAGGTTTTCTTTGTTTCTGCATTTCTAGTTCCAATCCGATTGTCAAATTTCTTGAAACTGTACACAGACATCAGGAAACACATTTTCCAAATTCACTCTAATTTAAGGTTAGTATTTGTTTTCAATTCAATTAAGATTTCAATACATACCTTTATAACAAGATATAAGGTTTTATTCTCTATTCATATTCTCCATTGATTGATTCTTTTGTGCATTAGCCTTTTTGGTTTCTCAATTTGTTTCTCTCCTTTAGAAATTTGAATTTAGAGGTAGATCTTATATTCATTCATCCCTTTCTACATTTATATGAATACTCGTTGTTCATCTTACATTTTGGTGAACCCATGGTAGACAACTCTTTTTTTTATGGTGTTAGATCTTGCATGTATTATATTTATTTTATGTGTTTGCATCTCATATAAAGTAAAAATACAAAAAAAAAATTAAAAAAAATCTTCATGCTTCGTGTTTTCTTAGTTTAGTTCATTTTTTTTGCATTGGTATATGAGCTTTACTACCTTTATTTCTACTTATAATATTTTGGTTAGAAGTCATAGACTTATGGGAGCCTTTGATCCTGAGTCTTCCTCTCCTTTCCTTAGGATCCCAGATGACAATTTGAGTATTCGTGATTCCAACCCTATTATGGAGCAAAACTCTTCTCACTCATCTCATGATGAGGATGATTCTTTAAGAGTTCCTCCTAAATAAGTCCAAAAACTTTTAATTGAACTTGATAAAATGGGTAATTGGCTTATTCAAGAAAACCATAATCATTATTCTATTCAAGCTATAGAGGCTCTTAAGAAAGTCCTTCATGATAATGATCAAGGTGTTAATCTCCTGCATGGTAACACTCACCTCGTGCATTCAAATGTTAAACCTTTAGCTCAAGAAGCTCAAGATTTAGGATGTATTGCTCTTATTACTAGTGTCAAAAAAATTTCAGTTCCTTTACCTAGTTTTCCTACTTATACCCCTCCTTTGTTGACTACAACAGTTTGCTCTCTTTCTATGAGTGTTCCTCTTGTATCCCTACCTACATCACAACCTTCTTACCATAATATTCCTTTTACCTATTCCAATCCTCTTCCAATTGTGGTTCCAAGTGTTCCTCCAATTGTGTCTTCCATTGCTGCCATTTCTTACACTTTACCTAGTGTTTCTAACGTTGTTGTGCCTATTATTTCTTATGATTCAACAATTATCAATTTGGATCAAATAGTGTCATCTTTACAACAACAACTTGCTTCTTTAACTCAAAACAAGTTTTGTAGAAGTTGTGAAAATCAACTTCACAGATTGCCAAGAACACCTGCATGCAAATAACCTGCACTGAAGAGAAACTAGAGAAGGAAAAAGCAAAGCTTGCAAAATCTCAACTATTTGAGAGTAAAATATATTCCAAGATTATCAAAAAATGAAAAATGCAAGAGTTCAACTTTAAAGGTGAACGAAACCCCAAAGCCTAAGAAAGCTAGGTTACACATTAATAATTAATATAAGAATTAATTATTAATGCACCTAAGAGAAAGCTTAAGCACTAAAGAGACAAAGGAGAAAACCCAGGGGGAAAAAATCCTCTCCAAAAAGAGATGAAGAAACAACAAAAAGAAATGGCTCAAGAGACTCTCTCAAAACCATAAGTACAACTAGTCCCCCCATGAGAGAGAGAAGAGACACCAAAGCCCCCCTAGAATGATGGATCCCCTGTAGAAATGAGCAAACCAATGGAACTCCAATGTGAAAGAAATAAGGGCATAAAACATGGAAATCCCTGAATGACTGGAAGGCCTTACTAATGCTCAAAGGAGAAAACATGAGGATCCTAAAAGGGAATCCCCAATGCAGGTGTGTTGAAACTATCATGAAAAAGGAGATGAATTTCCTCAGTAGAATCCTGAACAAGTGCACCTAGAGGCTCAATGAATGGAGTTGGAGGGTTAGGTAGAGTGGAAGAAGAATCCTACTGAAGAGAAAAAACCTCAACTAGATGCGGTGTGGTAGTCAAAACAGGGATCTTAGGAATAATACAAAGGTTCAAGTGTCCTGACTGCACCACATGATACTCTCGTGAAAGAGAAGAGTTGTGCTCTAATAGTGGAGATGGCGGAGCAAAGTGCGAAAAAGTGTAGAGATGGGTAGTATGATCTATTATCTCTATAACAATAAGGCCTCCTATTGTACTATCCCAAATGAAGACTGAATTTGTAGTGAACTCAACTGTCTTCCTTGATCCATTGTGTGTAATCTGATAAATCAAGAGAAGGTTTGCAGACAAAGATGGAACATACAATACATCATTGAATGTGCCACCATGAATGCCATTTGAACCTTTCCCACAAATTGGTAGGGCAGTGTTATTCCCCATGAGAATATGAGGAATGGGAGAAGCCCCAATAGTGGAGAAGACCCCTTGAGAAGATGCCATATGGTGAGAAGCACGTGAATCCAATATCCAAGGGACTTGGGAAGGGGATGTAATGGATGCCTGTAATGCATGACCCTATCCAATATCCGGTGTAGATGTCGAAGAGATGGAAGAAGACTAAAAGGCACACCCCTATGAGGTAGAAGAGGATGGAGATGAAATAGTGTTCTTATGAAGAAGAGCTTGCAAATCTGCAATCTGTTTCTCATAGCCATCAAATCTCTTCTAAAAACAATGTGACTCATCATGAAGTCCCTTCCAACAATAGGAATAGGTAGGAGTCCCAATCTTCTTTTTCTCCTTCTTATAAGAAGATGATGAACTAGTAGAGTGCTAAGAGGAGGAATTTGATATCTGTTTCGACTTCTATGCATCTCGAGGTGACTTGGCAAGCAATGTCTGTGACTGTGAACCTCTAAGTGAATCCATCTAAGTGAGATTGGACTGCTCACAAGTTAACCTATCACAAAATGTCTCAAAAGAGGGCATAACATGTCATGCACCTAGAGCATCCATAGTGGAGTAGAAGGTAGAAGTGAAAATTTGATAAGGACCTCAAAGCTTGGAGAGTATCCGGTAGATACACTCATCATCTGACTTTGTCTTTCCAACAACCTATAAAATAGATCGAAGAGACTTGAATTTCATCAAGAAGTCCTCAATGTTGGTGAATGATTCAAGAACCAAGGAGGTGAACTCTGCATCTATCTGTAGAACCCTAAATTGATTCATTGTGTCTAACAAGGTGGAAAACTTGTCCCACATAGCCTTAGGTGTATTCAAATCATGCAGGTGGAACAATAACCTATCTAAAATATTCATTGCAATGAGGTCCATTGCCTCATCCATCTTATTGTACTGCATAAGAACCTCATAAGGCCTCTATAGAACTGGTTGAGCTGCATCGAGGCATGACCATAACCCCTTTGCCATAAGCAATCTAGTCATCTGTCCTTTCCAAGTATAATAGTTGTGAGGTATAAGGTAGGCAACATAAGAGTCTACCATTGAGAGAAGAAGACCGAAGTAGAAGGGTCAATTCTGAAGTAAATTGCAGAAAAGAAAATGCTTTGCTTCACAACGTATAAATATATCCCTCAAAAACCAAAAAAACAACTATTAAAAGCACAAAAATAGAGGAGAAAACCTGGATGCCAGTTGTAGGGAAGGAAGAAATAGAAGCCTCAACTTCAAAGCAAAAAATAGGGGCTTAGATAGCCTCGTAACAAAATGAAACCTACATCGTTGTCTCTGGCTCGGAACTAGCTTTCTGGCACTTCTTTCGAATTTGAAAAAAGATATTTGTATGCTTAAGTTATGGTCAAAATATGAACTACACCTCCAAAATGAAGCTCACTGGAAAAATATAGTCACGAGAAAAAATTTGACATCCATACCTGCTCGTCGCTGAAAAAAATTTGGCTATCACAAAATGACATCAACAGTTAGAAAATAACGTCATGTGGCTAGAAAATGACATCATCAGGGACAAAAATTTATGGCCAAAATAATGATGTCACTAAGTTTGAAAATGATGTCACTACCAAGAAAGTGACATAATATAGTTGGGTAAGTGACATAAGCACATTGGTATCGTACGTTAGTGGCTAGGTGATAGCCGAGCAAAGCTGCATCGGTGGTAATGGTCACTAGGTGACACTGTTTTGGCAGAAGTGGTCAGAGGGCGGCACGATGATGGTGGCGGGGCATGGGTTGCGTCATGGTGGTGCACTAGCTGTTGGAGCATTGGCCGAGCGTGGGTGGTGCTGAAGTGGTGCCAAGGTGGCCTCTCAGTTTTTTTTTTTCTCGATATTTACATCTATACAGCCTTTTGGGAAGCTGATTTTTTTTTCATAAGCTACAGTGTCAAAAAATCACAAATTTTATAGAATTTTTTATTATACCAGGCCTTCTGAGTGCGATGGCAGCATCTATTTTTGCCCATAGTGCACCAAAAAATGAGTCTACTCCTGATTGGAGAAGAACCTTAAAAAAGAAGGGGTTTTTTACTCTAAATTGTGTCTTCAAAATCTTCAAACCAGGAAGCAACAGGCAAGCTCTCATACCATGTAGAATTGTGAAAACCGACTTCACAGATCACTAAGAACACCTGCATGCAAATAACCTATACTGAAGAGAAATCAGAGAAGGAAAAAATAAAGCTTGAAAAATCACAATAGTTTGAGAGCAAAATGTATTCCGAGATTATCAAAAAATAAAAAAATACAAGAGTTCAACCTTAAAGGTGAACAAAACCCTAAAGCCTAAGAAAGCTAGGTTGCACATTAATAGTTAATATAAGAATTAATTATTAATGCACCTAAGAGAAAGCTTAAGCACTAAAGAATAATAACTTAACTAATTAAATAAAAAAGATTTAAGTAGTAAGAAAGCAAAATATTACTCTAACAAGTTTAGCATTACTACATGTGACATGGTTCATACTCATGTTCCTCGGCAAGTTGATATGCCTCATCTTGAGAATTACAACGAAAAAGGAGACCCAATTACTTATGTTGAGACATTTCAAATCCTTTGTAGTGACTATGCTCATGATAATAGGATTTTATCCAAGTTCTTTGCTCAAACTTTTCATGATAAGGCCTTGCAATGGTTTTATTTCTTGTCTCCTTATTCTATTTTGTTTCTTTTCCAAAACTTGCTAATACCTTTACTCAACAATTTCAAAATAACATTGGTCTGCAAGTGTCTTTAACCAATTTAATGCATTGTAAACAAAATATTTAGGAAAATTTGAGTGAATTCATTGGTAGATTTAAGAATTTAAATGCTTAGATTTCTTATCCTATTCTTGATATTGATATTCAACATATTTTTATTTCAGATTTGCAAAAGGATATTAGAGATAAGATTCTTCTTACTAAATTTACCTCTTTTCAACAACTTTGTGTAGCACTTCATCATTATCAATTATAAGTTGTTGGAATATTCAAATATGGAAAGAGTACTTATGAGAGGGTGGGGGGGTGAATCATAAGTATCATACTTTAGCCAATAAAACTTTTAACTGAAAGTAAATTGCATGCATGTAAATACATCAAGTAAACATGAAATTAAACATGTGCATGCATCAACAACTCATAACACTAGAATTTGATAACCCAGAAACCCTCCAGGAATAAGAAGGTAAAACTGGGGTGGGGATGATACCCACAAAAAATTACTGCAACAATATTGTTCAACCACTTCTGATGGTCTGCCTTGTTAAAGGCCTGCCCTGTTAAAGGCTTTACACTGTATTAATAGTGACCTGGTTAGAGGATTTGCAAACATTTAACATGAAGTGTCACCCTGTTAAAAGATTTAATCACCTAAATAAAGGATCTGATGAAATAGTTGTTAAGCTAACCTATTACCATAGGATTTTCATTCTAATACAATAGCTAGAAAGTATTAGGTATAATGAGCCTGATAGATTACAATCCTTGATTTCTGAATGCAGGCACCCTTTCCGCTTTCTCTGATCTTGATCCTTTGTGATCTGATAACCCTAGCTTTTGAAAATAGATTTCCTTGTGCACCCTTGTATGTCCACTCATATATTTACAATGATATTTCGTCTTCCTTATAAAGAAATTTGAGGATTTAGGGTTAGGTATGGATCTACAATCCATGTTCAATCTCCATTTTCTGCTCATTATTTGCATTTCTTCTATTGGTTGCATGCCTTCATCATTTTTCTTATTGGCTGCATGAAGATTGCATAGTAAAAATAAAAGATTCGATCTCATCATTAAATCCTTCGAGATTTACCTTATGTCGGCTGTAAAAATTATTTACAACATAATTTGTGCAATTACAAACTCTTATGTTGATATACTGAGTTACTCGGCTCCTGAAGTATTGCTGATACTCGGCACATGTTGTTTCCTAGATAGCTCGGCACCTAAACAAAACTGTATCACTCGGCACCTTATGTTGCTCGGCACTTGTTAACACTCGGCACCTTGTGTTGCTCGGCACTTACACTTCACTCGGTATCTGATCTTAACTCAGTATCTAATCTTCACTCGGCATTTGTTGTGGCTCAGCATGCATGGTGTACTCAGCTCCAATGTGGAATGTGATTAAGTGTGTTGGCACTCAAGTGTCAAAAACCATTATGAGGTTAACAATCTCCCCCTTTAACATGAGTGACAAAAACACTTAATTGACCTTATAAGTACATTTACAAATCTGATTGGTATATACAGAGTTTAAAGAAAACTCGATCAAAATTTGTAGCTTACAATATATATACCTCAAAAAATTTGTAACTCCCCCTGAGTTGATTGTGCCTTATCTGTATATCATGCTCCTCCTTTATATCTTTTCTCCCATTAATTCATTTGTATCTCCCCCTATTATGTCTGTTTTCTCCCCCTTTTTTTGACACTTATGTCAAAGAATGTTTAAGGGTTAAGACCATACTTAGCCAAAAATGTGTTGTTTACCTCCATAATCATCCTGAGAGCTGCATCCCAATTGTTCAAAGCAATTTCCAGTGACTTATGCTGGATGGCAGTCTCGACAGCAAGATGAATAAGTCCATCTGATGTAGAAAGATTTGGATCTTTCTTGAGAACAGTTTTAGCATATAGTTGCTCTTTATGGAGTATCTCTAAATGTGGGGTAATGGAGGATTGGAGCTTTATTAATTTGGCCTTGATATTAGCCTCATTTGCTATTAATACAGCTATTTCTTTGTGAGTGTGAAGCGATTGAGCAAAATGCTTCTCACTTTGAGTTGGATCATTTGGTAATTGCATACTTGAAATGTTTAAATTTCTTTCCAAGCTTAGTATCTTTTGGCTTGTTTCTTGTGTGAAGTATGAAAAATCACACAACTTTTTGTACAATGAGAATATATTCTCAAGTACCTTTTTCACTTTGTCAATAAGCTTTGCCAATTCAACTTGTGAAAGTGCAATTTGACTTGATATTTTCTCATTCACTTTCCCTTGAAATTTTCTTTCTGACCATTCCATAAGTTTTGCATTTGTTTCTAGGTCTTCATTTGTCACCTGGTCAACAATATCTGTTAATTGCTCCATGATATGCTTTGACTCATCTGATGATTGCAAACTGAAGCCATCCATAAAGATGTCCTTAATCTCATATAGTGTTTTCTTTTGTTTATACTCCTTCCTGAGTATTTCCTGTCTTTTCCTCCTATTCAGTGCTTCTTGCACCTCATTGATTTGATCAATGGTTATTGATTTTGAGTCATAGCTCGGTATGACTATCCCCTCATCTAATTCAGGGTCTCCATAGTGAAGTACCCTTACAACTCTGGTAGTACTAGATGTTGGTATAGATATTTGCAATGGCTGGTGTGAAGGAGTTCCCGAGGTAGGCAAATTTATTAATGTTTGTATTCCCTCTTGTTCTTTAGGGGTTTTCACTGTTTCCTCCTCCTTCTGTCTACCATGATCAATTATTGTAATCTTTGGAAGTGCACCTTGTGTTTGTGCTGTAGGATTAGATGTAATAGTTTGTCCTGTTTGTTCTATTTCTTTTTCTACAGCTGCACTTGGCTTCTGTCTTGCAGCATCAACTATGCTTGTTGGCATTTGAAATTGACTACTAGTATTGTAGAGATGATAGAAGGTGGTTCTTGTGGATTCACCTTATCTTTGACTGTACTCTCTACTAGTTTTTGCAATTCATCTATACTGACCAATATTGGATCTGTACATAATATTGCTTGTTGTGTAGATTGGTCAAGAATTCTTTTGAGATCTTTTGCAGTTAATGGATTGATATTCTGACCAGAAGTATCAGGAACATCAGTAATAGTTACAGTGTCTGCAGGTGAGATGGATGCTTGAGGAGGGCTAGGGGGTGGCAATTGTGTGTCTTGCACATTCTGATATGGTTGCTGCTCTTGCTCAGTTGTTCCCCTTATATCCTATTTTTGTGTCTGTTCCTCCTCTCCATCTGTCTTTTCTTCTTCCTTCTCTTCTTCTCTTTTCTTTTGTTTTTCTTCTTTCCTCTCTTCTTCTCTTTTCTTTTCTTTATCTTCTTTCCTTTTTCTCCTCTCCTCTATTGGTACAGCAGCTTTTTCCTTGTATTCTTCTTCAAGAAAATCTTCAATATTTTTGTACAAGTTCTTCCATGATTTCATTGTTCTTTGAACAATTTCTTCCATCCTGTTTTGGAGTATGAAGAATGCCCTGTATTTAGGTGTAAACCTATTATTGTGCCTTTTGACTGCATTCTTTACTTGTTCCTTAGTCAAATCCAGAAATACACTTGCTAGGGTTGATTCCCTCATCTCCTTCTCCATTTTCAAACAGAAATGCCACCTGTCTTCTACAATTTTTGATAGTTCTTTTGGCAATTGACCATCTAGTTCAAGTGGATTGTACTTGAACTGTGCCATCATTCCATAAACTGTTTCTTCTATTCTATTATGTTCTTCTTTATTAAATTTACTGAAACCAACTTTATTTAAATTACTTAAGTCACCATTTCCAATCTTTTTACATAAGGTATCAACTGAAGAATGGCTTACCTTTTTAGATTGGTCTTCTTCATCAGTATCAGGTTGAGCCACATATCTTCTTCTTTTCCTCGGTTCTTCCTGTGTTTCCTTGATTTGTTTCTTCTTTGTAACTTCCTCTTTGGCCTTTTGAGTGGAGGCCCTTGTTGATGCTCATGTTGTTGGCTTTTGAGGTGATGGCATGGCAACTTTCTTTGATCTGGGCTTAGCTGAAGGCTGTTTTGTTGCTTTTCTCTTCTTTGGCTCAGCTTTAGTTGGTGCTTCCTTGGCTTCTTCTTCCTCTGCACCTTCCTCCTTGTCTTCTACAAGACCTTGAGTTAATTTCATTAGCCCTTGTTCTTGCTCATCTTCATCATCACTGTCATCTTCTTCTTCTTCTGCTTCAGCCTCAATTTCTTTACCAAATTTCTTCTTAATCTTCTTTATTAATTTGTCTTTCTTCTTCAATGTGGAAGCAGTTTTTAATTCCATGTTTATCTTTGATCTTACCACATCATAAGTGCCAAAATGTGGAGCACTTTTATCTGTTTCTTTTGCCACTGCAAATGCCTCATCAATATTAATTTCATATCCAAATGGCCTTAGCCATCTTACCCTTGGTATTACTACTTGAATATAGGTAAAATCAATGTCAACTAAGAAACATATATCATTTGTATGTTTTTCTACTAAGGAAGCTGGTATCCTTGATCTTTGCTTCATGGATTTCTTGAAATCCTCAAAATAGCTTGTCATCAAGGTATCAAAATTTTCTCCCATTTGTTCTATGTATTCATTGATTTGGGCAATGATGGTTCTGTCATTTCTCCATGCCACTTTGCCAAAAGAAGGAAACTCATTCTAAACATAAAAGAATATGCAAACTAGGATTGCTCCAAATTTGCATTGAGTGCCCTTTGTTCTTCTTATGGCAGCTAGGTTTTAATTGATCTATTGTAGTTGCAATTCTGCAAGATCATAAGTATGATCCATTTTCACCAATTTGTAGCCTACATCTACTGCAATACATGGTACACTGTTGAGTCTACTAGATTGGTAGAATTTATGGGCGATGACTCTAACAACAAACTCAACTAGAGGATCTTGTATGGTGTGAATTGTCATTCCTCTTTTGTTCCACTGGGCACCAGTGTTCTTTTCAATAACCTCCTTTGATTCACTTCTCAGGGTTTTGTACCGATCTAGGGTTGGGTACCCTGTTACTCTATGTATGATTTCTTTGGTCAATTTGATGGGAATATCTTCTAACCACAAATTTCCACCATGAATTCTACTCAGTACAAGTCTAACCCATTCTATTTTGAATACGGTGGGAAAGCTTAAAACTTGGGTCAAACCTTTTCTTTCAACGATTTTGAATTCATCTTTCAAGACTCCATCTATGCATAGTTTCTCATAGGCTTGTCTTATTTCCATGTCTCCTAGAGCACCTATCTTATAGTTGTAACACTTTCTTATGTCTTGGACCATTACAACTTTTGGGGGAATTTGGGAGAGAGCTCCGGCTGGGTCATTTTTGTAGGCAACTTCGGGAATAGGATGAAAATTAGGTTTCTTAACCTCATTTGGAACTAACTGCACTTCCAAAGACTCTTTTTCCTCGATTTTCTTCGAACTTGACGCCATTTATGCAAACTAGGGTTTTTACAACAAAAGGATACAAAACTACGTAACTCGACACAAATGAAAATACCTCAAGATCGATGAAAAACATGTTGAATGCGGTTGCAATCTGCTTGATATGCTGGATTCTTTCTATGAAGTCGCTCAACTCTCTTTCTTCTTCTTTGCTTCTTGATCGTGATGAGTAAAACTGATTGAAATTGCGATAATATACCCTATTTCCATCGCATTAAATGCTCAACTGCCAACTCGGCTTCTGAAGAAATTTTAACCTAAGTCAGCTTCCACTATATTTCCACTTTACTCGGCTTCCATTGGAGTTATCCAACTCGGCATCAATTATCATCTCGGTCGCTGTTGGGAGCTCGACATCTATTGGAGTTAAACTCGGTATCCAAAGACAGCTCGACAACAAGTTTTTTCTCTTGACATCTTGTTTCATGTAGGTTTATACTTTGCTTAGCTTCTTTGTCTTGGGACTGATGTGTGATATAGCTTTGTATATCAGTCTTGTGTACTTCTCATGCTTAGTTTGATGAAGTGTGATCACTTGACCCATTGGGTGAGGTGATCCCTCCACTTGATTTGTTGCACTCATCTTTCTTTTTCCAAGTCTTATTCATTTGCCTTCTTATCTTTTCAACATCAATTTTTCCTTCTCCCTTGTTTTCTTCAGTCTTGGGTGCCTTTGATCTTGTAGGACAGTTTCTGCTGATATGACCAATTTTCAAACAACTGAAACATGTAGTTTGATTCAACCATCTTTTGTAGTTTCCTTTGAAATGTGTTCTTATGCAGTTCTATGGTATATGTCCATATTCTTGGCAATAATGACAATCATACCTGGTGTTGTAATCCCAATGATAATGACTTTCATTCCCTTCTATTTTTGTTGGTTGATTTGATGTCCACATAGGTTTTGATCTGCATTCAAATGCCCTATGTCCATACTTTTTGCAATTATAACAATGTCCATCAAATCTTTGAGTCCTTGTGACATTGGATCTATAATTTTGTGTCATATGTCCTTGCATGTTGCACTTGTGACAGAAACTTTTATTTTTGGGTGTGTTTGATTGAATGAATCTTCTACTCCTGCACACATTAGCTGTATGCCCCTTCTTATTACAGTGATGACAAGTGGGTTTTGAATTCTTACCTTCGTCACTTCTTTGTTCAGCATGCATTGATGATTCCCCAACTTTAGTGCTATTGTATCCTAGTCCTGATGTATCATGGGCAGAGTTTGGGGATTTCAACAACTATTCAAAATACTTGATGGCTTCACTTGATTTGTTGAGATTCTCTGCTACCTCTTGTTCTCTGTTCAATTCATTCTGCATTTGTTCATTCTGCATCTTCAAAGTAGAGATCTCAATATCTTTTACATTGAGTTCATGATGAAGGTTCATCATTTGGGCAAGTGTATCCATCTGCATGTTTGAGATCCTTGTCAATTCAATACATTTTTCTTCAAGTCTGTTTGCAAGATTTATTTTGTCATTTTCCATCATCACTTTATCTTCAACTGCTCTTTTCTTATGTTCAGTGATTTCACATATCATTATGGCCTATGACTCATGTTCCATCTTGAGAGATCTTATCTCATCTGCTTGAACTTTGTTTTTCTCCATCAGTTCTGCTATTGCTGCATCAAACTCTTTTGTATCTCCGTTGGAAAATATGTTGGTGGTATCAATCTCCTTGTAGTGTATATCATTTTCAGCTATGGCTAGATCCTTCCTTTTTTTAATGAGTTTTTCAACTTGTTTCTAAATTCCTCCAAGCTATGCAGAGCAAGTTGCACATCTATCACCTGATTTTCAATGATCTTTCCAAGTTTGAAAGCTTCCATCTTTAGATCTTTTCCTCCAAGCTATTAGGCTTTTCCTTGTGAGAACCTGGATTCACTCTGATACCAATTGTTGGAATATTCAAATATGGAAAGAGTACTTATGAGAGGGGGGGGGGGGTGTGAATCATAAGTGTCATACTTTAGCCAATAAAACTTTTAACTAAAAGTAAATTGCATGCATGTAAATACATCAAGTAAACATGAAATTAAATACATGCATCAACAACTCATAACACTGGAATTTGATAACCCAAAAACCCTCCAAGAATAAGAAGGTAAAACTGGGGTGGGGATGATACCCACAAAAAATTGCTGCAGCAATATTGTTCAACCACTTCTGATGGTCTGCCTTGTTAAAGGCTTTACACTGTATTAATAGTGACCTGGATAGAGGATTTGCAAACACTTAACATGAAGTGTCACCCTGTTAAAGGATTTAATCACCTAAATAAAGGATCTGATGAAATAGCTATTAAGCTAACCTATTACCATAGGATTTTCATTCTAATACAATAGCTAGAAAGTATTAGATATAATGAGCCTGATAGATTACAATCCTTGATTGCTGAATGCAGGCACCTTTTCCACTTTCTCTAATCTTGATCCTTTGTGATCTGATAACCCTCGCTTCTGAAAATAGATTTCCTTGTGCACCCTTGTATGTCCAATCATATATTTACAATGAAATTTCGTCTTCCTTATAAAGACATTTGAGGATTTAGGGTTAGGTATGGATCTACATTTAAGGATTTACAATGTGGTTAAGATGAAATATTATGATGATTCTATTTGTATCTTAGATCTTATTTTGATTAATCTAGATGAAGAAGATACTCTTGATGATGTTGATGATGTCAATGATGAATATGAGACTATTGACATTGACATTGATTTACATAAAATATTTTCATCACAATTGACAATTACACCTAACATCAAACATGATAATTCTCAAGAGGATCCTTGTTCGAAAATGCCTATCATTCTTACTGTGTTGGATATAGTTCCTCTTGCGAGTTACCCATCTTCCCTAAATGACATAGAATGAGGTGGGGAGAGTAGGCATCATGCTTGATTGGCTAGTCCTTCATGGTATCCTTTTGTATGTTTGTCTGTCATATTGTTCTTCTCCTATCATTTGTTTGCCAAATGTTTGTTAGATTCTTTTCTATGACCCTTGTTTCTCTATTGGTGCAAGTTGATAAAGGAATCAAATTTTTTGTGCTACTCCTCTATACGTATCTATTTTTCTTCTATATGTTGTTTCATGTTATGTTGTATCTATGTTGTTGTTCATAAAAGTTTCCTTGTGTAATTTGCTTGGATTTGCGACTTGGTAGCACTGATTCTTTTTGGTATCCACGTAATTGTGTAAAAAGATTCTTCTTCATAACTCTTTTGTGTTCTTTCCTCCATTGTGATTGTAGCTCTACTTTCTTGGGGAATGATGTCAATCCATTTGCAATTTTATATCAAAGAAGCTTGAGGATGTTCTACATCAAATTGGTATCAAAGATTGAATATATTGAATGTGTGGGTAGAACGTTGAAGGAGGCAATCCACACCAGGACCTTGAAGATTTGGTTTTGATTTGTTGATGAGTATTTGGTTGCAAGTGCTCATCCATCTTGCTACAAAAGGAAGATGTCATGTTGTTGTGTTGATGGAAAATGAAGTTCTGTCAAGGGCCATGAGAAGGTCCAGTGGATGCCAAGAGACTAGGGAGAGAGGACTCCTAGGTGAGGCACAAGGGTGAGATGGTGTGGTGAGTTGAAGTAGCATGGTAAAGGTGGATCTCTAACTAATAAGGCACCATGGAAGTTGCAACCATTAATGCTCCATTGATAGGAGTATTTGAGAAGGAGATTTTGAGGGCAGTCATGTGTCCTTAAAGGAAGATATGATGGTGATAGAGGTATGAAGAGGAAAATAATTTGAGTGAAGAAAAAGGTGAATTTTTTTGTTTGATTTTATCTTGCAGGTTATTGATTTCATGTTTCCAAGAGACTTGGAAACTTTTCAAGGTTGGGAATATGGTGCAGGAGCACCTAAAGTACAAGAACATGAGAAGGCTAAGATTCCTTGTATGATATATTTAAATCCATTTCAGTCATTCATGTTGTATTTTGGTCAATATTTAAAGGCTATGAAGTCATTTAGTTATAAATTGTAAAAGTTGTCAATTTGTCCTAGTTGTCCTAGTAAGGTCATGAATTGGTCAAGAGGTCAAAATGTGTTTGTATACTCAAGGAAGGGTCAAAATATTGTAAATTGAAATTAATATTCCATTATGACATGTTTGAAGGTTGGAACAAATTTGTGAGGTGAAAATCTCTAAAATATAAAAGTTGCTTAGATGTTGCAAATTTAAAAACTTTGCAAAAAGTGCAAAAAAAGGGGTTAACGAATGTAATAAGTTGGTTGGGAAGTTCTCAACTATCAAAAATCCTATAAAATAATTTTAATGGTCATTCCAAATCAATTAATGAGAATAAGGAGAAGAAAAAAATCATTTTGAAGCAATTTTGGTGTTTTCTACTATTGCTATTTTGATTGGTATTTTTGGATTTGTGTTGGTTTCCAGGAAATGTACAACCTATAAACCCTACATAATATATATATTTTGATAGTGTTATGAATTATCTTTCTTCTCTCTTTGGTTTGGAGTAATTTCATTCAGTTTTGATAAAGTTATAATCATTTTGGTGAAAGTTATTGTTTTCATATTTGAGAACTTTTGCAAACAGTCATGTTGCAACATTTGGTATGGACACCTATGGATGGTTAAAGAACTCTAAATTTTTCACTATAAATATATGTGAATTACCTTTTATTTTATTTTTTGGAAATTGGTTTTTAAATGCCTTCAATGGTGTTGTAGGAAAAGATTTGTGCTTATATAATGATTTATTTATTGGAAAAATTAATGGCTTACAAATTTGGAAACTAGACTCACAAATGGATAATTTGGAATTATTTTTGTTTCATTTGAATTTGTTTTGTGAAAGATATTGGATGCCCTAGGCAAGGTTATATGTTTTACTTCTTATTTATGATAGAGCAAATGGGTCTTGGTCCAAACATCATAACTTGTAATTGGTGTATTGGATTGTACTAAGATTTGGATATGTTTTAATAGGTATAATTTTGAAAGATTACACCACAGTTTGTTTCAAGAGGACATTTAGAACAAAAGTTATGAATAATGGAATCAGATATAGAAATTAGGATATGTAAATGGAGAAAGGTTGATGTTTTTGTGTTAAAACGTGTTGTGTTTTACCTTGTAGGATGCCTATATATAATGAAATTATTGAATTGATGATGAAAGGATCAGAAAGGATCATATTGTTTATTTAGTTTGTAGGATTCTCTACATCAAATTGGTATCAGAGCTTGAGGATCTTGAGGATACCAATATGAAGATCTTGTAGGATTCTCTACATCTTCAAATCGGTCACATATTAGAATAGAGAATTTATTAAAATAACCAACTTTTTGAAATTCATGATTGGTCTTTAGGC